>SJYV01022214.1:221538-254124 GCA_006410875.1 Neotragus pygmaeus | reverse complement strand
GCTGAAGAAGGCTTTCTTATCTCTTCTTGCTATTCTTTGGAACTCTGCATTCAGATGCTTATATCTTTCCTTTTCTCCTTTGCTTTTCGCCTCTCTTCTTTTCACAGCTATTTGTAAGGCCTCCCCAGACAGCCATTTTGCTTTTTTGCATTTCTTTTCCATGGGGATGGTCTTGACCCCTGTCTCCTGTACAATGTCACGAACCTCAATCCATAGTTCATCAGGCACTCTATCTATCAGATCAAGGCCCTTAAATCTATTTCTCACTTCCACTGTATAATCATAAGGGATTTGATTTAGGTCATATCTGAATGGTCTAGTGGTTTTCCCTACTTTCTTCAGTTTAAGTCTAATTTGGTAATAAGGAGTTCATGATCTGAGCCACAGTCAGCTCCTGGTCTTGTTTTTGTTGACAGTATAGAGCTTCTCCATCTTTGGCTGCAGAGAATATAATCAATCTGATTTTGGTGTTGACCACCTGGTGATGTCCATGTCTTCTCTTGGGTTGTTGGAAGAGGGTGTTTGCTATGAATAGTGCATTTTCTTGGCAAAACTCTATTGGTCTTTGCCCTGCTTCATATTGTATTCCAAGGCCAAATTTGCCTGTGACTCCAGGTGTTTCTTGACTTCCTACTTTTGCATTCCAGTCACCTATAATGAAAAGGACATCTTTTTTGGGTGTTAGTTTTCTTTTAGGTCTTCATAAAACCGTTCAACTTCAGCTTCTTCACCATTACCGGTTGGGGCATAGACTTGGATAACTGTGATATTGAATGGTTTGCCTTGGAAATGAACAGAGATCATTCTGTCGTTTTTGAGATTGCATCCAAGTACTGCATTTTGGACTCTTCTATTGACCATGATGGCTACTCCATTTCTTCTGAGGGATTCTTTGAATAGAAACATATTCCCATTTAGAAGCTAGATATTTATATGTAGAGAATAAAAAGAAGATATGTGCCTAGTCTCCAAGAAGTTCAGCTGACAGACTATGCTAGGGTCTACATGCAGGTAAAGGGAAATGTCGGTCCAAGTCAGAAACAAAAAATATATAAACAAATTGTTAATGGGTTAAGAAAATAAAACTCTGAACTCTACAAATAACAGTTCTCAAAACTTCTTTAAAGATCACCAACCAAGACTGCTTTGAAGTTAATCCACAACAAGATTATCAATCCATGTCCTTATCTAATTCCTCCAAAAGAGAAAAAAATTATTCAGGAGGACTGATACCAGTTTTTCCCCAAAGAAGCTGTGACAGTGCAAGCAGCACATGCCTTAAATGAATCTCAAGTGCTGACCTAGAAGCTCCTTTAAAAATGCATAAAGGCTTCTAGAAGCAGGCACACGGGCCATTAGACTAGATCACATTTAATAAAATTAAGGCTGCTCCACAAGAAGAGAGATGAAAAAAACTTTGGCTGAAAGTTTAGTTCAGATACCATATCCCAGGAATATACTTAAGGGACTCACAGTAGCCATCCAAATAAATAAGGCTGGTCTTATTCTGAAAACTGCAGTTAATTAGGTAAGCATATTAGATCAGCAATGCTCATGTTACAATAATTTTCTAATTATTCATACAGGTTGACTGAGCCATAAACACTGTAAGTCCACTTTTAAGCTTAACCCTTACTACATAGATTTTAATTTTTTTACCTTAAAAGATATGGTCCATTTCATAAATATTAGAAAAACATTTCTGACTATTAATATTTATAACTTGTATTCTCCAATCTTTCTCAACTACCGATATACAATAATAATATAAAAACACAGTGCAAATGCTCTAAGTGTTAGCAAGAAGGTGACAAACTCAAGGCTAAGAGCATTAGAACACAGATATGAGCAACAAAAGCTCTAAGTAATGAACTAGGCCTGAACTACAGAAGAGCAAAATACCAACAAAGCAAGCCAGTCCTTCATTCAAGAGTGTTTGTGAGATGGAGGAAGAAGATTCAACCTTAATTCAATAGAGGAAGGAGAAAAAAAATCAAGGTAATAACAGACCAGGTTCAGAGATATTAAAGAAAAACAGCCAAACACACATCAGGCTAAACTTGAACCCCAGGAATAGAAGCTCTCAATTTCCTCTAACAGTGAATCTAGACCAAATGCCTTCACTGAGCTCAAAGACTAGTTCATAATTTATTATCTGAAGATGGATTATGAGAAGAATGGGAAGTGAGGTGACAGAGACAAGAGTTAAGAATCTGAAAGAGCAATAAACATCTTTCTAATTTTCTGAAACCAAGGTTCCCTTAAAATACATAGACAACTCTTATTCCCTTTTCCCAAAATTAGTTTTTAATAGGAGACAAGAAAAGGAAGAATCTCTACATTAATTACAGATAGAACTAAATGATAAAAGCACAGAATGGGCAATATTTTTTTTTAATATTAAATCTGACTATCAGAACAACCTGTAAAGCTTTACCCAATAAAAAACATTTTTAAATTAAAAAAAAAAAACACATACCATGTATGGAGGGGGGTAGATCAAATTGAGAACAGATAAAATAGTTAGACAACCTAATATCTGAGTCACCTACAAGTCTTGCCATTTCAATAATCGGGCATTCTCCTGAAGATAGTATCATTTCAGTCCTCTTGCCCAGCCATTCTCAGAATTCTTGACTTTAAGAGCATAGTTTTACTCAATAACTACCATAAAACAAAAACCAGAGCTTAAATTAGGAAACACCAAAAATAACAATTTAAACTCAAAGAGCTTTCTTTTAACATCAAATGCGGTATTTTCAGTGTTAAAATCAACCAGTAAGTTTCAAAGAACTCTCCTGTACCTAAGATCAGAATTCTTTACTGGGCCTCAAAAAGCTCTGAGGTTAACTGGATAGGCTGCCCAAGAAAAATCTCTAAAATTCCTTCATTCACGTCTGCGCTAAATTAAAAAAAAAAAAAAAAAAAAAGTTTACTCACTTAAGATGCCGCAGAAGAAACCTACAAGCAGAGCTAAGAAACGCCCCTGTGAAATTTCTTTTTCCACAAAGGCAGCTCCATCGATCTCTTCCTCTAGCCCAATCACTACTTCCAACCACCACAGACAAAAGTGGCAGTGTTTCCTTTCTACCAATGCCTTTTAACTGTACAAAGCTGAAGCAGAGTGAAGTGATCACCAGGCTCAGTCAACCGGGTACCAAGTCATCCAGCTCCAGATGAAGCCCCACGACAGTACAACTTTTTCTCCCAAGACAACTCAAGTAGGAACTGAACATGATGTTTACAGAAAACTTCTCTTTCACACCTCAGGTGAGGTAACTGGGTTTAAAGAAGACATTTGATTGATTTTTATCTTTACTCTCTTCAGCATTCTAAATACCCGAGCGGAAAAAAAAATGCATGTGACATAAGCTAGAAAACATACAAATCTTTACTAGGTTAAATTTTTGATTATATTTTTGGTGATTAACTATTATGCCCCAGCATGCAAATAATGTACTTGTGATAAAGAACAGAAACAAAAAAATACTAGCAAGGGTGTTAGATGGCATTATGGCTGCAGTATACCATATGGCCAAAAAAGGATGTTAAAAATGTTCCAGAAAATAAAAACTACTTATGTATCTGTGCTCTGTTTAACATCTAAAAGTCATCATTCTCCTCACAGGCAGATCAAGGATTAAAAAAAAACAAAAACAAAAACAAAAAAACAGATTTGGTTGGTGCCCCAGTATTAGAATAAAATTTGAAAAATTAGAATATTTAACCTGTCTAATGAGATAGAATGTCTTCTTTGTACAAAAAATGCATGGTCATTCCATGGACTACAGAGGTTAGAAAACTACCACCCACAGGCCAAATCCAGACTGCCATCTGTTTCTCTATAGCCCAAGAGCTAAGAATGGTTTTTACATTTTTAAAGAGTTGGTTTTGTGTGTGTTTTTTTTTTAAAGACATGCATCAGATACTGTGACCACAAAGCCTAAAATATTTACTATCTGGGTCTTTACAGGGGTTTGCCAACCTCTAAACTGCAAAGATTAAAAACTTAAAACAGGAAGATAAATCTATTTATAAAAACATAATGTAACCATATAAGTTATACATCCTTAGTTGTGCACATATTATAAAACCAAGTAACCGAAAGAGCTTGACCTAAAATTAAAACACGAGGAAAACACGAGGAAAAGACCTTCTCAAGTAAAAAACTAAGAGGGAAATGAGAAGCAATGGAAACAATTAGGAAGACCCCCAGTATTCTGCAGGTCAGGGTTTCTCAGCCTCAGCATCACTGACGTTTGGGACCAGATAGTCCCCTGGTGTTGGGGGGCTTTACTGTACACTGCAGGATGATGGGCAGCACCTGTGGCCTCTAACCATGAGATGCCAGTCATCCCCACCCAACTGATGCCGACATCAATGTCTCCAGACACTGCCAACGCTCCCAGAAGAGCAAAACTATTCCCAATTGAGGACCACTGCCTGCCGCAGGTTATTGAACTTTCACCCCCACCTTGGATACTCCGCAAAAGACACTATACCCCAAGTAGGCTTTCCCTGTGCCCATAAGAAAAAGAAAGAAAACAACGATAATAGCAAACCAGAGATCCTGTCTTATAATAAAAGTGCTGGACAGTGAACCTGAGAGTTCTGCTTTGAGCAGCTGGGCGTAAGAAGTAGACCAGACTTACCTAAAGCGCTGTGCCTGCTGAGCTAGTGGTCCTGGATACCTTCTGTTTGGAGACTGGTACAGCTGGGAAAGGATGGCCTGATTGGTCTTTTGGCTTGGGTTATTAGCAAACTTTACAGTGATTGGCTCTGTGGCACCGGGAGGTTTCTGGCCATTTAGGCCTTTGATAGCTTCTTCTGCCTCAATCCGCTTGTCAAATCGAATAAACCCTACACCCCTTGATATGCCTAAGGTAGATGTGGGTAAGGATTTGGGAAAGAGGGAGTGGAAGGAGACAGGAGGGAGAGAAGAAAGGATACATTAATTTTCCCTTCTTAAGAACATGTTTTCACCCACATGTAACATCTGCCACAAAAATCACACCAGGAGAAAAGCTTCACCTTTGCTTAGTAGCAATTCAGTCTAGCATTACAATTTTGTATTTTTTTAATAGATGAAACGCATTAATTAAATTAATGCACTTTAAAGTCCATTACTACATGCTACCAATAAGCCAGGAAGAAGAAGAAAGCATACAAGTACGTCCATGTTTCTTTTCCCCACCTTCTTCTCTCCCTCTCATGCATTCTTTAATGATGTCAACTGTATGACTGACTTGTACTTTTCAAATTATGCTACTGGACAAACACTTCAGAAAAAAAAGGGCACAGGAGCTCTTTCTCTTGGAACGAGGAGAAGAGAACCAAGCACTTGCTAAAAATGCTAAAAAGCTATGCTAAAAATATATGCACAGGGGTAGAAAAACATATTTCAGCTACACTTTTAAATAGTAAAATTCTACTTAATTATACAGGCTACCAACCCTTTGAGAGAAATGCCTAAAGAGGTTTTTCTGGTTCCCTGAAGCTCCCCCACTGCTTTTAGTTGACTCTTCTTTATTAGAGAAATAATATTATATGGAGAAAAAGAGGGAAAAGAGGAGGTAAGAGTAAAATTAAACAAGACAGAAGTAAAGCCTCAAAGCTTGCTTTCATTGGCAGCATTACTTCTGGCTACCGAATGCTATTCCCCCACTCACGCTCACCCCACCTTGAGAGACCAGAAGAGTGGAAGCGGAAGGATGGCCAAGTACCTCCCCAGCTTTTGAGAAATGGCAACAAGAAACCCAACTCATTCCATTTAATTAGCTTAACAGACCTATTTGGGGTGGCCAGAGCTGGCCGTCATGGGATCAGCAGTTGTAGGGAAAGACTTTCTTGGCAAAACAAATCAGTAGTAGCAGCACTAACTTGAGACTAGCAGCAGGAAAAGCCTAGATGATTCAGAGTACGTCACTGAGGAAGAGTGAGAAGCAATGAAGAAAGACAAGCTAAGAAAAAGCATTAGACCATTATGATTTATAGGAACTTTAAAAAAGAATAAAGGTCTGCTTGCTTTATAATCAATACTGTGGAAGTCGAATGGCTCAGAATTTTATTCTAAGGTAGGTCAGGCATTTTTTCCCCATATGCACTTATCTCAGCCCCTATCACTTCACCTTCCCTTTTTTTAAGCTATAGCTGCTGCCTGCACATTATTGCACACGCACATACATGCTGCATGCACCTGATGGCTGAATAACAAAACTGCAGGATTTTTCCATTTTAGGTAAAGTGGACAATATCATATTAAAAGTCTTAAGTGTAAAGATGAAATGGTGACATGACACCAGATCTATCCTTTCCATTATCTATTAAGCATGAATAACCCCTAAAACTTTATTATTCCATAAGGAAAGCCTTAGATGGGCAGCGAAACAGCCTCAGTTTAGGATGAGTCACCTAAACCTATGGTCCTCAAACCTGAGCATGCATCAAAACAGCCTAAAGGACATGGTAAAATGCCCACTCTAAGAGTTTTATTCACTAGGTTTTGGGGCCCAAGCCTGCATTTCTAACAAAGTTCCAGGAGAGTGCTTTTGCTGCAGGTGCAGAACCACACTTGAGAAACGCTGACTCAATCAGGAGGTGGCCAGGTAGTCTACCTGTGAGCCTGCACCCTCAGGATGGACCTGCAGCTGAGAAATGGCTTTCTGCATCACAGGTGAATCTGACTTTTGATTCAGGTCCTCACTGAGAGTGAATAAATTAAAAAGCACGAATACAAGCAAAATAAAAGGCCTTTTTATTTTCCTCTAAACAAATATATTTGGATTGTTAGGCCTGGACTTCTATTCAACCTCATTTGCCATCTGTGTGTACAATACACTGTGATAGAATGTATGAAAATCATGAAACGTAGCTAAGAAGACCACATTTTTATATACCCTCACTGGACTAATCCTCTTCATACAATAAAATCTACAGGCCGCTCTCCCAAGCATATGGATGATGTAGATACCACTATACTCAGAACTCAGAAGTACGGTGTTTAGACTCTGTAAGAAGCTAATGAACAGCACAGAGGAACATAACAAAGGATGCTTCTGATTAAGTTCAGATCAACTAAACTGATCATCAGTTGAAGAATTAAAAAAAAACTGGCCTAATTGTATTTTGTGGTCCATGGTTTCTTAAAAAATATAACCACACGTTATAATGCACAACTATTTCCACTGGTACTCTAATTATGAAAGACAGAAGAAGAGAGAGAAAAACAACAGGGATAGTGAAGGAGGGAAGACAGAAAGAAGAATCACACAGAATAGAGAAAAACTCATTTTCTTAAAAAAAAAAAAAAAGACTACTCACAAAATCTTAAAGTGACTGCTTTAGTATATGGCACTACGGGTGATTGTTTTTCCCCTCCTTAGCATGCTTCCTTAATTTTAATATGTTTTTAAAAGAATATTGCTTTTATAATAGAAAAATATGCCTTTACTTTTAAGATCCATAATCAAATCTGTATTGCTAGTTTTTCTTTAATTGAAAGCTTTAGCAGAAGAGTTCCCTTCCACACAAAGTTTTTAATAAACATATTGGTCTTATTTTGGTTTGGTTAAAAGAAATATGAGATTAAAATTAATTTGTAACACTTAAAATTTCAAACTCTTATGCATGCCTATACAACACAGCATGGACCTAAAAAGTCTTAACAGCAATTACTAGTGTAGATGTAGTATAATTCTCCCTTGAAGAATTAGCAGCATTAAACTATGCTTTTCACAAAGAGTAAGACTGTTACTTAATGCTTCATAAGGAGGTTGGGAGCTTTTTTCATGCAGCAGCTTAGAAATGAAGATTACTAATTTGTAATAATTATTTATAATAATTTATATGCAATAATTATAAATTTATTATAAGCCACAAAACAGGCTCCAAACCTGCACCTTTGGGGAGGAAAGCTTGCTCACTACAGTATCTATGCTTGCCCATGCATATCTATGAACAATCCTAGCAAAAAACTGCATTTTCTGGCCCACAGATATACCTTTGAAGTATTCTAGAGGCAAGACTTCTGTATGAGAAGGCAGACTACTTCACCATCTGCCAGTCAGAAAGCAGAGGCTGCCTACTTACCAGTGACCTGGTCAACAAGAATACGGGAAGTAATAATGCGTCCATATTGTGAAAAAAGTTGCTCCAACTCCTTCTGGGTCATTGTTTTTGGAAGTCCACTGACGTATAAATTAGCATCTCTGATGGAAGCTGAACTTGGGCGAGCATAGGAAACCTGGAAAAGAGTAGCGAAATGTACATGCACACTCAGTGACCTTCCTTCCCAAATTTGAAAATGGCCTCGTTAGCTTTTCCAAAAAAAGGAGCATACAACAAAACATTCAAGCATGTCCAGCATGAACTGTTTCACTGCTTTCTGAAGAAATTCTTGACAAGAGAAACACCACTCCCCTGGGTAAAAAGAAGCGCATATCTACCCCAGGTGTGTAAGTGTTCAAAACTGACCAGTGGTACACATAGCAGAGTAGGACTGCTGGTAATAAGTTGTCCTCCAAGGGGCCAATCTCCTAAACTAGGGATTTAGGCTCAATTGAATGGTCAAGCTTAAGGATTCTAAATTCATCTGACACATTTGTGTGACCTGTTTTTGGGCCTCCCATTTCAGCAGGGGTGGGGGATGGTACAAACTTTCTAAAGAAATTAAATATGCCCTTTTTCTGAAATTATTTAGCAATTTCAATTAAACCCTGTATTATTTAATAAACACATTGTAAATAAACATCTTGAAGCAGATTATCATGATAAAAAAAATAGCTATCATCCTTAAATTCTCAGATGTATGAATGGACTCTATCTCCTGTCATCCTTTGTCTATGTCTGTCCACAAATCTCTTCAATCTTGATTTAAAAGGTCTTAAGTCCATCTATTGATTTATTGACTTTACATGCGCTTTCAAAAGGCTTCCCACCTTTGAGATAGAGTGTCTAAACTTCTACCAAGACGAAGACAGAATAAGCCCATGTGTATTTATCATCAGCACACTTTACATACACTCCAGGAGGGAAGAAGTGAGAGCTGCCCCTTTCATCACTGCATCCTCATCATCTTGGCACATCACATGTGCTAGAGTATCTGCTGAGTAAAGCCAATCTAGTATCCCAGTGGTCCCACAATCTGTTGTGGATCCACAACAGTTCACAAAGCACACAGCAGTCAAGGGAGAGTTCAAGTCACTTAGATCTTGCTCAAACTGTGATTGATACCTCTTCGCCTATAACGTCTCTGCCAATTTTAAGTCAGCTCTGAGTCTCATGTGCTATTTTGACCCCATTTCCTTTAAGAGTAAGCTCTTCTAGACTGACTACAAGGACAGAAACTTCACAGCATACCTCGTTTGCCAGACCACTGACAAAAATGGCCAAATGAGTCTAGCTCCGGGTTTCATTTGGTGGAGTACCATGACAGGTCAACTTCTGCTTGTTGGTTATAGCCATTAGTATCAATCTTTGGGCTTTCATGGTGACTTGGATGGTAAAAAAAATTCGCCTGCAATGCAGGAAACTTGGGTTCAATCCCTGGGTCGGGAAGATCCCCTGGAGAAGGGAACGAGGGAATGGCTACCTCAGTATTCTTGCCTGGAGAATTCCATGGACAGAGGAGTCTAGGAGGCTACGGTCCATGGGGTCGCATAGAGTCAGACACTACTGAGCATGTATATTACACTGCTTTACTATCTTGGCCACCAGGGAAGCCCCAATATATAAATGAGCACCATAGGTAATCTATATTATTCCTTGGAAGAATCAGTGTTAGTCACTCAGGGATTCAACCATTTCTGTCAATGGTATGGCAAATGGGGTATGCTATGAATAATGAAATAATCTCTAATCCACATAAAATTCTGTTAGCACAGAGCCTAAAAACCCAGGTGACTATACTATAAATATTCACCTCTAAATACACCTAAGAATGCAGGTAAAGACCCAGATCATTAAAGTTAAGGGTAACCCGAGTCCCTCACTGTGTTCCATAATTTACTCATGCAGTGACATTCACTGCTTTGAGCATTTCAGAGGAGTGTGGGTGGAGTGTTTTAAAAGTTATCCTAAAATATATTTAGGAAAACGGGTTTATATTTAGTGCTTATGTAAAAGCTTTGAAAACATACTTGGGTCAGTCATGTTATCTACATTTTTTTTTTTTTAAGTGTCTGGTCTTCAGTTCACATTGCTTCTTTAATTCCAGCCTGTACTGATTATATTTTCTTATTCTCTGAATTCTCAATGCTCTAGCATTTATGGCCTTGATCCAGGAGAGACCTTCGAGCCTCCCAGGAATAGTTAATTCTAGAGAGCAAACAACTCCCCTGGGAGGTATCTGACAAACAAACCAGAGACCACACCCCATCTCCTTTATCAAATCCTCAGACCAAGCCAATATTCCTCCCACTCTGAATCAGCCTAGGGCCAGGTATCAGACAATCAAGTAGAAAGTCAAAGTGTTAGTCGCTCCGTCCTGTCCCACTCTTTGTAACCCTGTGGACAGCAGCCTGCCAGGCCACCCTGTCCATGGGATTTCCCAGAATACGGGAGTGGGTGGCCATACCCTTCTCCAGGGGACCTTCTCGACGCAGGGATTGAACCCTGGTTTCCTGCACTGCAGCCGATTCTTTACCATTTGAGCCACTAGGGAAGCCCTCACACTCCTAGAGCCCAGAGCTGTCAAGAACTATTCAAATTCTCCAAAGCTAAACTCACCCAGTCTACCTGTCCTGCCTTGTCCTTAGCTTTCCACGAGGACCCCCAAAAAGGCCCCAGGCCCTCTGCCTCCTGGCCATCTCTGGGGCCTGCCCACGTGACCCTGCATGGCATGCTGTGCCTCCTCTTTCTGAAGATCTTAAAGTATAAGTTTCCTCCTTCATAACAATCATTTATGTATGTCTTATCTGATTACCCGGGTGCATTTTCAGACACAGCTACACTAATAAGGTTCCAACTCTCAATAAAAAACCATCTCAACACTGTTTTGCACTGACTTTGCCAAAGAATTGGTTCTTATCACCACAGGCAGGACACAGGTGACTCAATCGGACAGGAACTCATGGTGGCAACAGTATTTCCATTTAACTTACACTTCAGGGGCTTAAGGGACTTCACCATTTGGAAAGCATTTTCAGATACAGTATTTTTTGCCTCACAACAACCCTGTGAGGTAGGGAGGGCAAATATCAATATTTTATAGCTGGGGAAACAGATACAGAAAAGGTAGATAAGCACTGCTAATGTTATATACAGGTGTTGAACTCTGGATTAAAATTCTGATCTTATAAACCCTTGTCTTGGGAGTTCATCTTTCACTGTCCTATCTTTTCACCTTTTCATACTGCATGGTGACTGCAGCCATGAAATTAAAAGATGCTTGGCTCCTTGGAAGAAAAGTTATAAACAACCTAGACAGCATATTAAAAAGCAGAGACATTACTTTGCCAACNACAGGGAGGCCTGGTGTGCTGCAGTCCATGGGGTCACAAAGAGTCAGACACAACTGAGTGACTGAACTGAGGAAGACTTGAAATGAATGAGATAAGGACTTGTACTTTGCAGATTCAAATCAGTTTCCAGATCAAATTTCTAGCCAACAATTATCAGCAATTCTTTTTTTTTTTTAATCAGCAATTCTTGATTCTGATTTTTTTATAGATTTGGAGCTCAAACTGGTGCCTTGCTTTAATTTTTTACCTAGAGAACGACTCTGGGGCTACCTGAAACTTCAAACTGTTAAGTCTGTCTTTGTGGTTCTTCAAGACTAAAATAACACTCCATGGAGAAGACCCATGAGATGGTTTTGTTTTATGGCTATTTCTGTATTAGAAATACTTCAATAGGATGTACCTCCAGCATATGTTCCAGGAGGGTCAAAATAGCTTCCTCCTTCACCAAATGCAAGGTGTTATCCAATTTGCAATCACTGGATGAAGAGATAGGTTTGGGGTTTTACATTTCACTGCCATTTAAACAGGTGAATATTTAATGCCTGAGGAGCAAGGTTATGAACTGTCAAAACTACTAAGTGAAGGATCTAATTTAAGAGGAAGCCAGAGAGTCTGCAATTTAAATATTTAAAGATGATACAGAAAGTACAACACTGAACACCAATCTACTCCAAAGATAGCATTTTATATCTCAGGTTTATTCTGGAATTCCTCACAAGTATACGAGTGATATTATAAACAAAGACAAGCAATGCTGAAATTACTTGAAGGGAAAGAAGGGAGACAGAAGTACCAGGCAACAAATGCTCTAGTCAATGGCTTCTCAAGCTGTTCTTCACAAAAGAGACTTGACTGGACAAAATAGAGATAAAAATAGATTTATAAAAGTAATCAGGTGCTGAAAATGGAATAGTTTGAGACACAGCATATTCCTTGTAATTAAAAACTCATTTCTTCATCAGCATGCAGTCACTCAATCATGTCAGACTCTTTGCGACCCCAACTGCAGCCTGCCAGGCTCCTCTGTCAATGGGATTTTCCAGGCCAGAATACTGGTGTGGGTAGCCATTCCCTTCTCCAGGGGATCTTGCCAACCCAAGAATTGAACCCGGGTCTCCTACATTGCAAGCAGATTCTTTATCATCTGAGCCATCTTCATCAGCAAATAAAACTAATTATACATTAAACATTCAAGGACAAGTAACACATATACTATGAATGGGCTGTCAAAATACAAGTTAATAAAAATACACAGAACTAAAAGAAATGAAAATATGGACAAGACTGGTACTTTATTACATGTACATAATAAAGTTTAAAAGCCCTGTATATCACTTTAACAGAAATAGGTCTAAATGCTTCTGTCCGAAAGTACAACTGCTCTCAATTCTCTCCACTTCACCAACAGAAAGATCAGTGACAGTGGACATTAATACCAACAGATTAAAGTGATAAGGACTATAAATGAACAAAGCAATCTCTTCTTTATTAAACTCCAGACATCTGAAAAATCTCCCACTGGCAAGATCACCAGTAAACAACTTCTATCACTTGTCAATTACTGATCCAGGACTACAAACACTAAACCTGAAAAAAATGAGATACATGCCACTTCAGGCTTTTTTTTTTTGGAAAGCTACATTCTGCAGCTGAAAGGAGTGGACAAGGTCACAGTTATGCCTATTTAAACTGAGAGTTAATTGCTGTTCATATCAAAAAAATGGAGCCTTGATGGGACTAAGAAAAATGACACTATCGCTAAATAAAAATTAGCTCCAGCTCTGGTACACAGTAGCAAAGTTCTTGTGAAAGCATCAAGGCATTACAGGCAGGGGGCTACATTGGACCCACTAAGAGAACTCAGAAGCACACAGAAAGACATTAAGTTCTAACCACAAGTCAGGCCATAGACCTCAAAATCCACCAAAAAGGAAGCAGTGTCCTTTGATCTACTTCTAAATGCAAAACCCTAACAGGAAAAGGTCTCAAACACACACCAGGACACACACATTATCAGTCCAAGATTAGGTTTGGCGTAAGAGCAAGCATGTTTCACAGAGGGTTGCAAATGAGTAAACTTGAGAGAGATCAAAGCATACAGAAATAAGTTCACAAGAAATTAAAGATTAGCTCTAGTGAAGGAGTTCGAGCTAAAAGGAATAATCACACCTAACAGGAAGGCTTAGCAAAGGTATTATGGATTAGAGAAGTTGCCTCTGAAAGGTATTCCAAGACAGAGAATGTGGAATACTACAACAGTGGACAACACACAGAACCTCAAATTTTATTGAACACTGGGTTGGTTGAATGCTTTAGTCTATTTAAGATTGTTTTCATTCAAAAGAGATGTTCAGAAATACCGCAAAATATATCTGATCAGGTTATTCCTCTCAGGGATTCCCTAATGCCTTAAGAATAATTTCAAGTTTCTTAGTTGTTTATGCTTGAGTGGGTAACAGGCAGGAAGGCCAGGGGTCTCCAAATGGAGGAAACAGGCTGCAAGTGTTAGACATTTTTAATCTCTCTCTTAAGCGACAGGAGGAAACAAACTATTAGAGTTATTATTTTTTCTCCTTCTCTATACAACTTAAAAGGGGGTTTCTTTTAAAATTCTGTGTTACCATGACTACACCTGAACTTAACTTTTCTCAAACCTTGAGCTAACCAATGCGTTTTTCTTATGGAAATCTTTGTCTTAAGCTATGTTAATGAACTATGTATTTACCCTAGACTCTGTCTTCAAGTCTGTTCTACTTTAAGACTCAGAACCCACTTCACAAACCAGTATGTTTTACTGGTAACATTGGTCTCCTAATCTATGTTAATGAAACTCTGTATTTACTTGGAAACCTTTCTTCAAGATTCATGTCAATCATTTTATGGCCCAGGACAACTCACCTTGTGTCAATGTTATCTCAAAATGCATGTTGTGGGTTAGGGGCCTGGTGCCAGTCTCTGAGTTTTGAGACATTTCCTTTCTCTAATTAGCAGACTGCTGGTAGCTATATAACATCTGGCTAAAGACTAGCAGGGGGGAAACTCTCTCTGCCCCCTTCTGATGTCTATGTCAGAAGCTGTCTCTATCTCTTTTGTACTTTAATAAAACTTTAGCATCTGCCTATAATACGGGAGACCAGGGTTCAATCCCTGGGTTGGGAAAATCTCTTGGAGAAGCAAAGGGCAACCAACTCCAGTATTCTAGCCTGGACAATCCCACGGACGGAGGAGCCTGGTAGACTACAGTCTATGGGGTTGCAAAGAGTCGGACACGACTGAAAGACTTCACTTTCACTTTATTACACAAAAGCTCTGATCACTGGCCCTGGATTGAATTCTCCTCCTCCCGAGGACAAGAATCCTGGCATCTTTTGTGGCTCAACAACATGCTCAGGGTACTGACTACCTATTCTATATGAACACACACAACCTTCAACAGTTTCCCAAAGCTTCCAGCTCTCACGTCTCCGTGTTAAGGTAAACTGCTGTTTCCACTCATCTAACTTTTCATCACCTCAGACACTGCATGGGCGTCACCTAGGCCTGAAAATCACCTCCAGCCATCCTCTCCACTTAGTATGAGCTGGTTTCCCCTCACCTGCACCCACGCTGTATTATATGCCTCGCTCTCCTAAATACTGAGGAAACCAAGACGTACTCCTCTGTTCCATGTCTTGTGACTGGCTCAATTCCTTGAAATATGACACCTTGTCTTTACCTTTGCTGTACACTCCAGTACGTACCACACATTCACTGTAATGAGGGCGAATGATCTTCAAAAATTTACTGCGGATGCTTAATTTTTGAAATCTTGTCTAGAAAGTTAGAAAAGGCCATAATCTGCTAAAATAACAAAAATTCTACGTTATGGTACTTTGTGCATATACTATTCTAGTTCAGTTGCTCAGTCGTGTCCAACTCTCTGTGACCCCCTGGACTGCAGCACGCCAGGCCTCCCTGTCCATTGCCAACTCCCGGAGTTCACTCAAACTCACGTCCATTGAGTCGGTGATACCACCCAACCATCTCATCCTCTGTCATCCCCTTCTCCTGCCTTCAATCTTTCCCAGCATCAGGGTCTTTTCCAATGAGTCAATTCTTTGCATGAGGTGGCTACAATATTGAAGTTTCAGCTTCCTAATCAGTCCTTCTGTTAGGGGAGTGTAGTCTCCTCGGTTCTGTCTCGTCACAACAAAGATTTGAAGCGATGGACATTAAAGCCCTCAGCGGGTCACAGCTCTCGGACAGGCGTCGGACAGATCAGTTTTATTTGGAAACTACATCCTCATGTCGTGAGGGCATGCCGACCCAAAAGGCATGAAGTGAAGAGAGAGAGAGAGAAAGACACAGAGCCTGCGTGTGCGAGAGAGACAGACAGACAGACAGACAGAGAGACACAGACAGAGAGACGGGGGTGGGGGGAGGGAGAGAGAGAGACAGAGACAGAGACACAGAGCCTAAGTGCGCATGGGAGAGAGAGCCCAGCCCCCTGGCTCTTCTTCCTCTGTTCTTTTCCCCCCTGGGCCTGCCCTATGTAAATTACGCTAGCCAGGAGTGCTGTATGTTCTACCTGAGGTCCTCACTCCAGGCCTCGAACCTTCCTTTGTTCTATTTTTGTGGGCTTTTCCCTTCTTTGTCTTTTAGCCACAGCCATTCTGGACTCCTGTTTCCTATTCTAACTACCTAACACTTCCAATGAATATTCAGAACCAATTTCCTTTATGAGGCTCTGGCGCAATCTCATTGCAGTGCAAGGGACTCTCAAGAGTCTTCTCCAACACTACAGTTCAAAGCATTAATTCTTTGGCGCCCAGCTTTCTTTATAGTCCAACTCTCACATTCATACATGACTCCTAGAAAAACCATAGCTTTGACTAGACGGACCCTTGTCACCAAAGTAACGTCTCTGCTTTTTAATATGCTGTCTAGGTTGGTCATAACTTTTCATCCAAGGAGCAAGTATCTTTTAATTTCATGGCTGCAGTCACCATCTGCAGTCATTTTACAGCCCCCCAAAATAAAGTCTCTCACTGTTTCCCCATCTATTTGCCATGAAGTGATGGGACCAGATGCCATGATCTTCGTTTTCTGAATGTTGGGTTTTAAGCCAACTTTTTCACTCTCCTCTTTCACTTTCATCAAGAGGCTCTTTAGTTCTTCTTCACTTTCTGCCATAAGGGTGGTGTCATCTGCATATCTGAGGTTATTGATATTTCTCCCGGTAATCTTGATTCCAGCTTGTGTTTCATCCAGTCCAGCATTTCTTATGATGTACTCTGCATATAAGTTAAATATGCAGGGTGATAATATACAGCCTTGACGTCCTCCTTTTCCTATTTGGAACCAGTCTGTTGTTTCATATACAGTTCTAACTGTTGCTTCCTGACCTGTATACAGATTTCTCAGGAGGCAGGTAAGGTGGTCTGGTATTTCCATCTGTTTCAGAATTTTCCACAGTTTGTTCTGGCCCACACAGTCAAAGGCTTTGGCATAGTCAATAAAGCAGAAGTACGTATTTTTTGGAACTCTCTTGCTTTTTTGATGAGCCAACGGATGTTGGCAAATTGATCTCTGGTTCCTCTGCCTTTTCTAAATCCAGCTTGAACATCTGCAAGTTCATGGTTCAAATACTGTTGCATCCTGGTTTGGAGAATTTTGAGCATTACTTTACTAGAGTGTGAGATGAGTGCAATTGTGTGGTAGTTTAAGCATTTTTTGGCATTGCTTTTCTTTGGGACTGGAATGAAAACTGACCTTTTCCAGTCCTGTGGCCACTGCTGAGTTTTCCAAATTTGCTGGCATATTGAGTGCAGCACTTTCACAGCATCATACTAGACTATAGACTCCATTAAATATTAAAAAAAAAGATGAAGTTTCATTTTTTATATTGAGGATTCAAATCCCAGAAATAGTAAATTCTTAAACACAGTACTATGTAGCAGGGATGAGGATATCTTAACTTTAGAGCAAAAATATAGACATTATTTGGTCCAATATCTTTGTATTTAGCAAAAAAAGATTTCATAAAAGTGAAGTGACATGTCCAAAGACAGAACAAAAGAGCTGAATGTAGAATTCTGGAGTTTTGACTCTTCTTCTAGGGGTTTTCTGTTAAGCCACTGGCTGTAACACAGTCTGAAATCATGCAAGTTTCTACAGAAATGATCAGACATTTAATATGGAGATATTAGACAAAACATCCAAGAAGAACCTTAACTTTGCTAAATTTTTTCTTATACATGTATAAGGAAAACCTGAAATATATCAAATGAGTCTTTCTCTTAGGACAGTTACTATATTTCTTCTATTAGCAGTGCCTGAGAATTATTGAGGAGATATTTGAGAAAAATCTAACATGGGTGAGGGGAGTTGAGGAGAGAAAAAAGTTAAATTACAATACCTGAGACTAATGCTTTGCCTCCTTTAAAAAAAAAAATATGTATATATATACACACACACACACCATTGAACATAAAGTAAACATAGCAACTGGCTATTTTACACTAGAGAGATTATCTTGGCTTCACATTATTTCTAAGTTTTAGTGCAGCATCACTAAATAAAATTCAAGCCAGCTAATTCCTGTATCTAACTTAAAGATGTAGCTAAGACTCACTTAAGAATCAACTAAGAATCATTGAGGGCAGGAGGAGAATGGGACAACAGAGGATGAGATGGTTGGATGGTAAAACTGACTCAATGAACAGGAGTTTGAGCAGACTCTGGGAGATGAAGGCCAGGGAAGCCTGGCGTGCTCCAGTCTATGGGGTCACAAAGAGCCAGACACAACTGAACAAGTTAAGAATAAGTGATTATGTATGGTATTATTAAAAAACAACACTAAAACTACTAGAGAGCCTCGGGAAAACAAAAGTATACTAGTTGTAAAATTTGTTATTAAGTAACTAATCACAGAGAGAGGACTTGACAGATTAGAGTGCCCGTTTCACACATCTTAAAACACCTTCTGAAACACTACTTTGAGCAGAGTTTATTAAATGTAACCCAAACAGTTTCATCCATGTGTACTGATTAAATGAAGGCCCACATGAGGTCATCACAGACACCTTTATATTTTTTATTAAGCTATCATAGTTGGCAGGCATCTGTTCTTTTATTCCTTCTGTTTTGGCCTGTAGTACACAGTTGGTTCAGCAAGGACTCTCAGCCTGGTCAAGACCAACAGAAGTCTGTGGTAAAGATGTTCTTGAAATGCAACTTGGAGAGCCCACAAATGCCTTTCCAATTCCTCAAGATCTTTGCGTGCAAAGCACTTAACAGGAAGTAAAGCGCAAGCAGAGCAGCAGCAGTGGATATGGCCTGAGAGTGGGAGCGTGGCCAAATCACCTCCACCACTGCGGCGGCGGAGACTTAGCCATTCCAAGCTCCAAGCAGCAATCTGTCAATCAAAATGTTCCACATTCCGTTTCTAATCCCATACCTTCACTGAGCCCATTAAAAATTTTGAAAGTGACTATACGAAGTGAAGTGAAGTCACTCAGTTGTGTCCAACTCTTTGCAACCACGTGGACTGCAGCCCACCAGGCTCCTCTCTCCATGGGATTCTCCAGGCAAGAATACCAGGGTGGGCTGCCATTTCCTTCTCCTGGGTATCTTCCTGACCCAGGAATCGAACCCAGGTCCCCCGCATTGATATATATGAGAGTTTCAGCTGTAAGCACCAAAGAATCCACTCCTACCTTCAATAGTCATTGAGAAAGTAGATTCCTTTTAGTATTAAAAATGAGAAATGAGCCTGTGTTCATTTGGCCACAAAACCTTTAGAAATGTCAAGTAACACAAACAAGGTGTAACTGAGACAAACATAAGTTAATTTAGTACCTGGTCAAAAACCTTACAAAGGCAAAAGACAATATACTATTACTGGTGAAATTCAGGCCACAAGAGAGCATATTTTGAACTACCAGTGCCCTGAAACTGGTGCATGTGCTAGAACTAACTGTCCAGAGCCATGAAGGGGTAAAAACATAGGGCACGGGGGTCTCGCAAGCTAAGTTCAGGTCCTGGCTCTGTCACTTACCATTTATATAACTTGGGAATATTTCCTTAGGTTCTCTGAAGCCTCTATGTCTTTATTTGTAATTTGAGGTTAATGATAGTTCTTACCTCACAGTGACCTTACATGGATTACATGAAGTAATAAAACTAAGAGTACAGAGCTAGAGAACAATAATAATGCTTTAATCATAATATAATGATTTCATATGTGTAACATATAACAATATAGAATGATGATAGTTCCTAGCGTTCATTAAGTGCTTACCATGTGCCAAGCATTGTTCTGGGTATGTTACACTTATTAATTTGGTTGATTCTCATAACAAGAGTATTAATTGGCTATTATTATCAGAGGCCACAATTTATGGAAGAAAGAAACCCAAATAACGCCATTATCTCTGAGATCAGAGAAGATGACAGAGTTTTGGCACAGAGCAGATGTACTCTAACAGAAAAACAGTTCAAAGATTAAGTTAACAGAAAAAATGTTCAATGATCAAGTAAGCCTTATTCCAAATCTATTGCAGTTATTATCAAAATTCATATCATTACAATAAAATTTGTAGTTACAGCATCACAAAATGGTATACAAGTATTTTACAAGAGAGCAACAGATGAGTAGGTTTGGAAAGCCTGAAGCCTGGCT
Source organism: Neotragus pygmaeus (assembly GCA_006410875.1). Taxonomy (NCBI): domain Eukaryota; kingdom Metazoa; phylum Chordata; class Mammalia; order Artiodactyla; family Bovidae; genus Neotragus; species Neotragus pygmaeus. The sequence continues at coordinate 234,003 of SJYV01022214.1, read as the reverse complement.
GAAACCAACCCTGATGGAAAGGCCTTCCGACTGTTGTACCTCAAGGCTCAACACAGAGCATCCTTTTTTTTTCCCTGAACACACCTCTAGGCTTGTGGGATCTTAGTTCCCAGACCAGTGGGGAGGAGATAAAACCTGGGGTCTCAGCAGTGCAAGAGTGAGTCGTAACCTCTGCACCACCAGGGAATTCCCATCCAGCACCTTTAAATGGGCTGATAAGAAAGGCCAATTTAATTTCTCCAAAGAAAGTGCCACATATCAAATCCTCCCACTTTCTCACTCCCTTCTCAGAGGTCTCTGAGAGCTTAATGTGAAGTGCCAAACGAGAAAAGGGGTTCTTTTGGGGGAGTCAACAGCAGACACAATAAATGAACTTCATGAAATCAGCCTAACATCAGGTTAGAATAGGTTCCACGTTTGTTTCTGAATATGGGATGGTTACAAATGCCATCCCAATGACATGCCCAATGACACCATGTGAATCCACAGCATGAAAAAACACTAAGAACGCTACGCTAGCAGGTAATAATGTCAAGTCTTCACTTTAGACATTTTCACTACATATACTATGAGGACACTGGGGAAATTTAGAGAAGGGAAAATCTCAGTAATTAAGACTCAATACTCAGATGTGCATGGGCTTCTTCATCAGGGCCAGAGCAGAAGACTGTCTGATAGCCTCCCTACTTGCTGCCCCCAAGTGTCCAGGAGTACTGTACTGCACTTACAAAACTTTTCTAGCTCCTAGAGGGTTGAAACTTATATTTACTGTCATCTCAGTATCCATGGAGCCTCTATGGATACCAAGATCCACAGATGTGCACGGTCCTCATACAAAACAGTGCAGTACAACACACAGTGTCAGCCCTCCATATCTGCAGATATGAACCCCAGGGCTGACTGTATGTGTGTATATATGGATACCCCATCCACCAAGTAAGCATGCCAGTATCTGCGGAGTGAATCCATTCCACGGCCTCCTGCAGGGGTTATTTCTGAAGTACCTCTCAGGATGACTAGAAGGTAAAATGCTTGTCCAAACAATTTGGCATTTTGGACTTCACTGGAAATGTTAAACTGGCTTATAGAAAAATAGCTGTACTCTTCCAATTCTTAGAAAGTTATTCTGCAGTAAAAGCTTCTTAAAGGGTTCTTTCAAGATTCTGATACGTGATCAGATGTAATCTCCAATAAAAACCATACTATCAGGATACCTGTCACAACTTTACCTTCAAAAAAAAACTTTAAATATGATTTATGTAGTATCTGAGCATCTAGTATGTCTAAGGCATTGTTGATGGATTAAAAAGCTGAGTTAGAAAGTTAAAACTAAAAAAGGGACTACACACCACAGCTGATATAAGTAAAATGGAGCTGTTAAAGAATAAAAACTAAGCTGATTTTTACTGGTTGGTAAAGTGTGGGAAAAGGAAAAGGTTCTCAGCACGTCAATTTCAGTAGGTTAAATATTCTAGGGCTTTCACATACTCCATCTAAGATTTGAGAGAGGAAAAAAGAATCTACGAAAGAGACACAAAGACACAGAGTCATGGACATTATGTAGAAAATCTCACATGAAAAACAGCAGTTACATCTTCATTTATTGTAGAAAAGGAGAAAGAGTTGGTAAGTCCCTTAATCATTTTACCACATCCTCACTGAATCAGAACACCTAACAGGAAGATATAGGTTCATTTTTAATTTCACTTATATTATGAATTTTCCCATCATTGAGTATACTGAGCAGGTCTCCACTCTTTCTTGTGAGTCAATAGATAGAAACTTCCTCATTCAGAAATTATAAACAAAAGCATAAGTATTCCATGAGGTGCTCTGAAGACAAAGACTGCCTGCTCTCAGAGAGCAGACCACCAAACAGGAGAGAAAGATAAAATGCAGTGAAAAATAAATGCTTTATTAGCCAAATAAAACTTAGGAAGTAATGACAATGGTAAATAGTAGTATAGCAGGGATGACCCAAGGTAGGAAATAAGAATCAGACTGGAATCTTGGAGGATGAAGAAGCCAGACGTGAAAGGATAAAAATTTATATAGGACAATGACAACACTGGAATAGTAATTCTACAGCCTTAAATGTCACAGTCAAGCTTTTATAAAAAGGGAGTAATGGGCTACAGAAATACACATGTATGTCACACACATATATAATATTGAGATAATAAGCTGGGTGAAGAGAACAGTCAAAAATTAGTGTGGCAATAAAAAAAAGAAAACCATCTACAGTAAGTTTTCTTTTGTTCTATAACTAGAAGAAAAACTACTTCACTACAATTATAGCTCAGATATCTAAGTCTTCTTTGGCCTATGTATACGTACTGTAATGAAAATATAATGATCCTATCTCTGTGTAGATACTAAATACTCCAAAGAGAAATTCCTTCTCAGTACTGTTTGTCTCAAGGGTCAGCGGATCTTTTCAAAACAAGGAAGATAACATGTCTACAAACAAATGAATTAATCTGCCCAAATTCATTCCTGTAGTTCCTCTTATAAATAAAGTCTTCACTTAAAAAAAGACAAAAAAACAAAGGATAAATGTAAAATACAGGGCTAGGTTAGATTAAATCTTTTTTACCAATAATTTTTGTAGAATCATTCTGATAGAATAAGTACACTTTTATCATTTTCAGATGTAGTTTCCTCCAAGGTCCATGTGACACAATGGTCTCTGTGCCTCCGGATCAGACATCCCTTCATGTGTAATACCATTCTTCTTTCTCTGCCTGATAATACTATTTTGTAAAACCCTATCACCTCTGAAACCATTTCAGAGGCCTCTTAGCAGCCAGTGACATGTCCTTTGCCACTGCATTCTGCATTCACTTACCGCACATCCACATGATGGGCACATAAAGTAAGCACTGTCTGCCCTACTACACACGGACGTCAAGGACAAGACTGTATCGTGTCATATTTTAGCATTGCTTCAACATTTAGCAAAGCTGACCTGGACATACTAGCCACTCAAAATGCCCCCAGAATTATTTAATTACTCACAGATATCCCCTATCCAAGACTGTAAAACCACGATTATATAGTCTTAAAATAATTTCCAATTATTTTAACATTATAATACCTTTGCCCTTGGTGGCAAGGGAGAAGAGGGGGAAAAGCATACGTATGATGAACATAGACTTTTAAAGCATATGACCTTCCCAACTTGGGAAGCTGACCACTGGTCTTGTTATGGCTCCATAATGCAATGAGGCAGTTTCAGTAAACCTTTAATGTATATTAAAAAATTATTCCTCAAACTTCTGAAAAAAAAATTCTAACAATCTTCCTGATCTAAACAAAGGAGAAGATAGTTCAACAACCCCTCTTCCAACACCTGTGAGAAATACAAACAACCCACAACCCAAACCTGTATTACAAGTACATTACAATAGCTGAGACTTGTTCTGGGGCCTGATTTGATGCATTTGTCATGGATCTAGCATGTACGTGTATGCATATATCCTTTGGAAAAAAATCAGAAATCCAATCTCTTTCAAGGGTAGATTGTCTTCGGTAACCCTCTGTCATTACAAGCTATACATCAATTTTTTTTAAAAAGGCAGTAACAGAAAACATTTTGGATTAGCTATGGCATTTCCTCTCTCTCAAATAGGCCTAGATGGAGATTTGTGTGTCAGACATACGTATGTGCGTGTGTGTGTGTGTGTATGAAATATATGATAAAAGGATAACAGAAACGTTATTATAAGCCTTCCCTACAGCCAAATAAAGTTTCACCTACACAGATGTTGTAGACCTGACCTAAGTTATACAACTATGAAAATTGTGTTCAACAAATGATTTAAAAGGAATAACCCCGAAAATATTACTGAATGCTTTCTAAGTTCAAACCAACCAAGATATTTTTCTCTCAACATGATTAGACATTAGAGAATAATCATGGGGAAAGCTTTTTTAAATGAACTGATTTGCAGGACTAATAGTCTCATTCAAAGACCATCTCTCATTCTCCAAATATCTATTAGACACCTGGGCTACATATTCCCCCCAAAACAGATTTTAACAGAAAGCAATTATTGTATTCCTAGAGCCTTTTAAATGACAGTTGTGAAGATCTGAAAAGAGAGAGGATTTTTAAGGAAAACACCAACAACCTTAACTGTACACAAAGAAGAGACCGTACCACTGCCATTCACAGAACTCCTCCAGAAACGTAAAGGTGGCCTACGNAGAGCCTTTTAAATGACAGTTGTGAAGATCTGAAAAGAGAGAGGATTTTTAAGGAAAACACCAACAACCTTAACTGTACACAAAGAAGAGACCGTACCACTGCCATTCACAGAACTCCTCCAGAAACGTAAAGGTGGCCTACGAAGGGGCTGGCCACCTTTACCCCCCCGCGGCAAGACAAGTGTACTCCTTCAGACGTGCGGAAGCACCTCCCTTTACCTTGAGAATCGAGTCCTTCGGTATTTAATTACACTGTTGGGAGCACAGAATGGTCTGGCACCATGCCCTTTCCCTGGGTCTCACTGATTGATAGCATCAATAACATTCACTGGCTGTAATTAAACCGCCAAATAGTATCCCCTTTGCCACTTGGCAGATCAATGTTCTTTAATACTCAAAGAACAAAGTATAAAGGTGAGAGGGGTGTTTTTAGCCCTCACCTTCACAGTTCATTTGACTTTGTGCTTCAGAGTAGTTTGCAGACAATGCATATTTCACAATTCCCCCAAGAACACTGGTTAATGAAGAAGAACAGGAAGGAAAATTCTGCAAGTTGGTGACAAGTACTTATTAACCCTTTTTGCAAATTTGAGCAGAACAGACACATACTAACCCTTTAGGCAACAGTATGTATACACTGCTTTCCCACAGCTTTGAGACAAAATACAGTTTATAGGTCAAAATGTTTATAAATTAAAGGCGTACTGTCAAGTTTTTCTTTAAATATTTTTAACACATTATGTGGAAGAATCCTTTATAAGAGCACAAATTTCCTTTTATTCGGACCCTGCCTATAAAGTTCAGATATCAGGGAGGGTGGGTCGGGAGTGTGGCTAGGCACTTATGAAAACAAGACCAACTTTTATTGTGCTACAAAAGCAACTTCCATAATCTAAGGATGCACAACCATCTGGGATCACAAACTTCGGCTCCCAGTCTCTACACTAAGAAATAGCCATTTTAAACGAACAGGCTCTCAGAATCAAGTGCTAACGGTGTGTAAGTACCTGTAATGCCAGAAGTGTCTAATGACATTCAAAGCTCTGAAAATGAGTGCATGAGCACATGTGTGTGTGTGTGGGGGGGGTAGATAGGGCATTATATTCATTAAAATTACACCCATTAATCACAAGACCACAAAATGAAAATCTTACTTACATGTTTTAAAACAAGCACCAGAAAGCTGTCCAAGTGTAAACCACTAAACAATGGTCCTCAGGTCAGACCACCACCTGTTAAGAATCACCTGTGGTGGCTGTTTACAACTTTCTTGGCCTCACTCTGTAGATAATCATATTCAGTAAGTCTTGACTAGGGTCCAGAAATCTGCATTTTATTAACCACCGCATCACAATGATTCTGACGAACATTAAAGTTTCAGCAGTCCCTTATGTCGAGGGATTTTAAACAGGTAATCCTCAAACCCTGGGGCGTATTTTTGGATTTCCTGAGGAGCTCATAAAAATTATAGATGTCAAGCCCTCCTCTTCGCCATCTACCAGCATTAATTTCTGAATAACACAAATTCCTAGGTATCTTGAAAGTGTATGTGACTATAAATCACCAACAAATACAAAAATGCAAAAGTAAAACAAAGTCCATAAACCCCCCCACAAAGGTTATTTCCAAGAAGTAGACCCACTATATATGGCTCAATTCCGTTGGGGAGCCCACCAGTATGACCAGTCTCTGGAAAAGGCTGCCGTGCTTGATTCCATATGACTCAGAATCTTTCTAGGAATATGAACAGGGTTGTTTGGGTGAAGCAAGCAGAAATGGCCAGACTTCTAAAGACTCACTCTGGGGAAACTAAAGCATTTTCTGAATGGCCAGTTTCCGGGGCCAGGCAGATGCTCTGCTTTTCCTTCCCGAGGCTCACCTGAGGGTCATTTCAAGACTCATTAGCAAGCCCAGAACCTGTGCAGGAAGGATTAAGGTTCTGTCTCCCCTGGGAGGAAGTAACCTGGTACTAATGACCCAGAAGAAAGCCTATTAGCATGATTTATTTTTGTTCACAATCCACTTCTCTATAACTCAAGTAACTAGAGCCATTTTTAAAATATCCAACAAAATTAAAGAATTAAACACTGTGACTACTTTCTTCAGAATAAAACTAGCTTCTTAATTCCTCCCAACTAGACTTCTAAAAATTTCACTTTAATATAGAAAATGCAAACTAAAAAACAATGAAATATTCTTGACCTTCTGTTTCTGAAAATAACAGGCCAACACAAGTATTTTTTACCTCTTGATCTCAGGCCCGGAGAAGGCGATGGCACCCCACTCCAGTACCCTTGCCTGGAAAATCCCATGGACAGGGGAGCCTGGTGGGCTGCAGTCCGTGGGGTCACGAAGAGTCAGACACGACTGAGTGACTTCCCTTTCACTTTTCACTTTCTTGCATTGGAGAAGGAAATGGCAACCCACTCCAGTGTTCTTGCCTGGAGAATCCCAGGGACGGGGGAGCCTGGTAGGCTGCCGTCTATGGGGTCACACAGAGTCGGACACGACTGAAGTGACTTAGCAGCAGCAGCAGCAGATCTCAGGCCAAATGTTTCACAGGAGCTGAGTAACCTGGTACCATCTCTACCATTTTATAGCTGAGGAAACTAGACCAACAGACAAGAGCAGAACACGAATCTGGGACTTGGAGCCCTATGTCCTAATGCAGCATTCAAATGAGCTCTTCTCAAAGAAGCGGGGCGGGGCACAGTAAGGAACAGATTTCCTGTGTTGTTTTCAAAACATAGCCGCCTCTCTTGCTTGTTCATAAATAGCACGCCAAGAAACTTTCTGAAGCAAAAATTTCACCAGAAATTCTGACGCAGTACTTGTGGCTGAGAACTGATGCTAAAGGAAAACCTGGCAGAGGTGGGAGTAGAAGAAAATGGACCACACATGCTTTTCTAAAGAGTCCACACAAATTTAGAGAGAGAGAAATGCCGCTTCGCTGTGATTTTTTAAACTAGCATCTAGGACTCAAAGGATCCTGCCAGAAAAACATCCTGGAAGTATGAATGGTCTCCTACAAAACAGAGGTTGAGAAAGTTACTATAATAATTCTTTTACTGCCCAATTACCATTGAAATGTTAATTCACCTATATGCTAAACAGGATCTCCAGAGAGAGTTTTCTTCTTAAACTGGAGGTCTGGCTATCTCCAGTGCTCAGTCTGAAAGACAACAGAGTTTTTCCATCACCAAGCACTGTTCCACCCCCCTGCACCTAATAAAACTGGTTCAGAAAATCTCAGGGTACTAAGAGCCCCAAATCAAGGTCTTCAGGACATTATTCGATTTGTCTATAGTGGTATAGATATCTGAATAACGGTAATGTGAAACGGAAAGAAAACCATAAAAGGTGCCAGCATCAGCCACCATGGCCCATTCCTGGTCCTAGCAGTATTATTATTAGCTATATTACTTCTGAACAAGCCCCTTAACCTGCACTTCATTTCATTGGCCAAAGGGCTACAACAAACTATTGCTGTTTTGGCATGAATCCAGACAAATTGATGAATAAAAGTCCTATGAAAACACTACACAGAAGCAGATACAGCAAGCAACTGAGGCTCTGTGAGAAGGAGGCACACCTACTTAACTTCTCTAGTTGGTCTGGAACAACAGGCTGAAGCCACCAAATTGAGCAAGTACTACTTCTCCTGGGTTATATGTGAACAACAAGCCCTACCCTACCCTTAAAGAGCACTAGACAAGTTAGGCAGAGAAGTGCTAACACTGCCTTGCATTAGAAATGCCTTTGCTAGCGTACATGTGTGAGATAGGCAGGAAATGTAGGGCCACGCTTGCGTAATAATCTACACAATCCCTCCCAAGGAAGATGGGTTAGGTCAGCTGCTAAGACTCTCTCCCACTGCCATGCTCCGTGATTCACAAGCAGGGATGGACAGGAAGTGGGCTAGGACACTGAGCCCAGGAACCCTCCTCTTCAACCTTCCCTCTGCACAGTCTTAGCCTTTGCTCCAGCAACCATGGAGAAGTACCTTCTATAGAAAAGCTGTTCAGAGAATGTCAAGGTATTGCCCCCTGGGAACTTTCCAATGTCTAATTCCCACTATGGACAAAGCTTATAAGGAGCAGAAATAACACAACAGGCCTGAAGTCTGGACCAGGTTCTGGACCCTGCCAGACCCCCTAGATAATAACAACCTCTGGTGATTTTTATTTTTAAAGAAAAAAAAATATCAAAGTTGAAAGTAAAGCATTCCACAAAAAAACACATTACTCAAAAAAAAAAAAATCTATTATTCTTCATTTCATATAAGGACTATGTAAACTGGATTCAATATAGATGTGAGGTTTATTCAAATGCATTGAAGAGTTTCTGATAATCACATGTAGTAATAATACATTTGGCTCTAGAAAGTTCCAGATCATAGGTTAAAAATGAAATTAGAAAAATATACACCCAATCTCATTTTCTTAAAAAAGGCATAGAAATCATTTACTCAAAGTTTCCATTTGTCTCTCCACAGAGATCTGATCAGATAAATAATAAATTTAGGATAACATCTCAAAAGCTGTCAGTTACTGTGAGGTCTGTCCTTCAGACTATTACTTTCAAAATTTCCCAGTCTGGTCAAGATAAAAGGTCAGTGATGATCTATACTCTTGTTGAACTGATGGGCACTTTACAGAAGAGGCCATATAAATTTGCGAAGCCCACACCACTTCTATAAGCATTTACACTTTGTACCTCCATGAGAAATATCAACTGCGTAAATAAGCCGCAAGAGCCAGAGGTGGCTTGAGATGCTCAGAGGGATGTGGAGTTTAAATCCAAGGCTGATGTTCCTCCTAAGAAACACCCAAGTCCAATCCTGTCACTGATCTGCTGAAAACTCTGGTCCTCCTTTATCTACAGTATAAAGCTGAGGCTCCTCACTCAGCCTGGCACACGTGCCTTTTCAGATCCTGCTCTCAGGCTCATTTCCACACTGCTCCTCACCCTGCTTTCTCCTCTAGCTAATTATATGTGATTTCCCTAACACCCGCTTCCAAACTTCCCAGCAGAAGTACGAACTCTCAGCTTTCCTGCTGCTGTAAAACCCATACCCCAGAATAGTGCTGCAGAAACGTAAACAGAGCACCCGACAAGAGGCAAGCCTAGAGTCCACCTTCACTCCCACTCCTGTTTCCATGCCCTTTCCTCCACTAAGGAGTGGGGAGATGATTTATGCAGCAGCCACAAGGTATTTCCAGGTTCAGAATTAAATTTTATAAAATGACAACTTAGAATGACAGACAAAAACCAACCCCCGACCCAGATAATCGTGAACCGAGGGTTGAGACAGACAAGTTTTCCAGTACAAGTGTTACTGTGGCTGCTAAACATTCAACAGTGTAAAGAGTTAACTGTTAGCGCCTCAGGACACGGTGCTGCACTTCACTCTAAATGCATTCTCAACCAAAACATCCTATGTGATAACCATAAGTTCATTAAAAACAGTTACACCTTTTCTTAGAAAAGAATTTGGAACACTATGGAAAGTTAAGAGACTCGGGTAATAAACAGACTCAGTGATAAGCTGATTATTTTTAAAGATGTTACGGATATAAATAAAAACTTTAAATGGTTAAAAGATCGAGTCCATCCAAGCTTATACAGCCAGTTAAATCACTTAAACAGTATCAGGGAGGGTAAAACTAGAAATGTATAGATTCCTCCTATATTAAGGATACAGTTCATGCCAAACAGAAAAACAGTCGACAAACATGACATTTACTAATTGAGAAAAGGATAAGCTACAGGTAGAAAAGGTATAAATTTAACAAAAATTAAAAGCAATACAGTAGCTCAGAAAAAAGGTGTATTAAGCATTACTTAATTGCTCTCTATTAAACTGAACACTTTACAGACTAGACATTACTATTTCTAATTAATATTCCTATTGTTAAGTTTTTTCATATAGACAGAAATGGCAGTTTAATTATTTTAATGAGAAATTCCACATTAATGTATGTCAATTAATAATTTTTAAGCAAAGGTAAGGTTTAATCTGACTTCTGTCTGATGATTAAGAAAAATCAAGTCAATCAAAATCAAATTTAGGCAGTTTTTCTATGCTAGTAACATTTCCAGACAGGTTTTTTTCTGCTGAGAGAGGAGACATAGATTTCTAGGGGTGAGAGTGAAAGGCACTCAGTCATGTCTGACTCTTTGCAACCCCATGGACTATACAGTCCATGGAGTTCTCCAGGCCAGAATAATGGAGTAGGTAGCCAGCCATTCCCTTCTCCAGGCGATCTTTCTAACCCAGGGATCAAACCCAGGTCTCCCACATTGCAGACAGATTTTTTACCAGCTGAGTCACAAGGGAACCTATCAACAAAGATGAAAAGCTCTCTATTCCTTATGATAACTGCTCCTTACTGTTGTTGTTTAGTCACTAAGTTGTGTCCGACTCTTTTGCGACCCTATGGACTGTAGCTGACCAGGCTCCTCTGTCCATGGGATTTCCCAGGCAAGAATACTAGAGAGGGTGGCCATGTCCTCCTCCAAGGGATCTCCCCAACCCAAGAATGGAACCTGCGACTCCTGCACTGGCAGGCCAACTCTTTACCACCGAGCCACCTGGGAAGCCCAACAGCTCCCACTACTTTCAAATAAAGCAAAGCCATTTGGTGGAATAAAACTTCTAGGNGATTTTGTGTATCCATTCATCTGCCAAAGGACATTTGTTTCCATCTTTTGAGTATTGTGAATAGTACTACTGTGATGTGAAGTGTTAGTTGCTCAGTCGTGTCTGACTCTTTGCAACCCTGTGGACTACAGCCCAATAGGCTCCTCTGATTTATGGAATTCGCCAGGCAAGAATACTAGAGTGGGTGGCCATTCCCTTCTCCAAGGAATCTTCCTAACTCAGCGATCAAAACAGGGTCTCACAGAGCAGGTACCGGGTACCAGAAACTTCAAATACATTACTCCCAATTATTACAACAACCTGAAAGGTAAGCACAGCTACCCTCACCTCCCTGGGCCTCAGCTTCCTCTGACAACAGTGCCAATCTCACAGGGCAGCTGTGAAGGCCAAGTGAGACCACCTGTGAGCAGGCAGAGCACAAGGGAAGCTCTACAGAAACCTGCAGTGGGTGTAAGTAAGCAGACACAGCTCTCCCTCTGCCCTCTTGTAAGCTACCTGCTGGAAGGGAGCAACTCTGCACTCAGATGCATTTGCTGTGGCTAGAAGGAAGGGCTCACCCCTTCCAGGAAGCTCTCCCTGACTAGCAGCCCTCCACAATATGGGACCAAGGGGTCTTCCTCTGGCTACTCCAGTCCCTGTGTTTCCCTCTGTCCCAGCACTTGACACACAATGTTGTAACATAATGATTGTTGATTTGTGTATCTTCCACAAAACACTTAGAGAGGGGAGACAAATCCGTACCCAGCCCCTGGCACCAGCAAACTTCCAGCTTATAATCTATTGGATACAAAGACAGATGGACAAAGTTTAGAGGACAGACGGGTGGATGGGTAGATGCGTTGGTGGTTAAACTGATGGATAGATGAGTGGATGGGTGAATGGATAGATGGATGGATGGGTGGATGGATGGGTAGGTGGATGACTGGATGAGTAAATGGGTGGGATGATGCTGTGGAAGTGCTGAACTCATGCCAACAAATTTGGAAAACTCAGCAGTAGCCACAGGACTGGGAAAGGTCAGTTTTCTTTCCAATCTCTAAGAAAGGCAATGTCAACGAATCCTCAAACTACTGCACAATTGCACTCATCTCACATGCTAGTAAAGTAATGCTCAAAATTCTCCAAGCCAGGCTTCAGCAATAAGTGAACTGTGAACTTCCAGATGTTCAAGCTGGTTTTAGAAAAGGCAGAGGAACCAGAGATCAAATTGCCAACATCTGCTGGATCATGGAAAAAGCGAGAGAGTTCCAGAAAAACATCTATTTATGCTTTATTGACTATGCCAAATCCCTTGACTGTGTGGATCACAACAAACTGTGGAAAATTCTGAAATAGATGGGAATACCAGACCACCTGACCTGCCTCTTGAGAACCCTGCATGCAGGTCAGGAAGGAACAGTTAGAACTGGACATGGAACAACAGACTGGTTCCAAATAGGAAAAGAAGTACGTCAAGGCTGTATATTTTCACTGTGCTTATTTAACTTTTATGCAGAGTACATCATGAGAAATGCTGGGCTGTATGAAGCACAAGCTGGATTCAAGATTGCCAGGAGAAATATCAATAACCTCAGGTATGCAAATGATACCAC
>SJYV01022214.1:205616-216857 GCA_006410875.1 Neotragus pygmaeus | reverse complement strand
GGGTGGGTGGGTGAAATGATGGATGGATAGATGATTGGGTGGGTGAATGGGTAGATGGATGGATGGATGGATGGGCAGGTGGATGAGTGGATGGATGGATGGGTAAATGGATGGGTGGAGGATAAATGGGTGGCTGGACAGATGAATGGATGTATGAGTGGATGAGTAGTTGGACGAGTGGATAAATGGATGAATGGAGGGTATGGGTGGGTGGATGAGGGGATGGATGGGTGGATGAATGAGCTAAAAAGGGAGCCCTACCTCAAACTGGATCCCTTGACTAGGAACTCACTTGGATTTTTTCTCTAATGAACACATGCCTTTTTTCTACACCTTTTCCTCTCTTCGTCCCTTTTGTTTAAAAAAAAAAAAACAAAACTTGTATTTAGGGCTTTTTTTCTCTGTCAAAAAAAAAGGCAGGAAATAAATTTTTACTTTAAATCCACATAAAACACCCAAGAAACATCCACATTCTGTCTGTGAATGAAGAAAGGCTAGGAGGCCAGGCTGTGCCAGCAGTGAAGCCATGGGTCTGTTTTGACAAGTTATCTCCTCATAAACATACTGGTTTATCTCATGCTNAAAAAAAAAAAAAAAAAAACTTGTATTTAGGGCTTTTTTCCTCTGTCAAAAAAAAAAGGCAGGAAATAAATTTTTACTTTAAATCCACATAAAACACCCAAGAAACATCCACATTCTGTCTGTGAATGAAGAAAGGCTAGGAGGCCAGGCTGTGCCAGCAGTGAAGCCATGGGTCTGTTTTGACAAGTTATCTCCTCATAAACATACTGGTTTATCTCATGCTGAACATTCAGACGTGTGATGTAGGCAAAGGGGAAAAATACGCTGCACACTTTCTAGACAGCCTGGGAGCATCCACGCCACTGATACAAGCGTCTGAACTCGCAGCTGACGCTAAATAAACCAGAAAAGCAAATGTTTGTTGCAACACGCGGAACCTCACCATCCTTTTGAGGCATTCCCAGAGGGATCCACAGGCAGGAGTGTCGGAAACGAGTGGGTAAGGGGAAGTCCACAAGAAACGGCAGCTCTCAGAGAGGACAGGGGTGGCGGGGCCCGGCATGGAGGAGCACAGGGGAGGCTAAACTGGTGGTTTTCAAGTGGATGCTGGCCTGGCCCCCAAGAAATAACTGACAGTGTCTGGACACATTCTGGTTGCCATAAGCTGGGGAGGCTGCTCCTAGCATTGAGAGGGTAGAGGCCAGGGGTACTGCTAAATGCCTGACAAGGCACAAGACAGCCTCCCCCTCCATCACACAACGAAAAATTATTTAGACCCAAATGTCATAAGGCCAAGGTCAAGAAACCCTAGGCTAAGCTTGAACAGGGTGCAGACTCGCTACTGTGTACCTGGAGCAGGTGAATCACATTTCTCTGGGCTGCGAGATGAATTNCAGGACACGGTGCTGCACTTCACTCTAAATGCAACCAAAACATCCTATGTGATAACCATAAGTTCATTAAAAACAGTTACACCTTTTCTTAGAAAAGAATTTGGAACACTATGGAAAGTTAAGAGACTCGGGTAATAAACAGACTCAGTGATTAGCTGATTATTTTTAAAGATGTTACGGATATAAATAAAAACTTTAAATGGTTAAAAGATCGAGTCCATCCAAGCTTATACAGCCAGTTAAATCACTTAAACAGTATCAGGGAGGGTAAAACTAGAAATGTATAGATTCCTCCTATATTAAGGATACAGTTCATGCCAAACAGAAAAACAGTCGACAAACATGACATTTACTAATTGAGAAAAGGATAAGCTACAGGTAGAAAAGGTATAAATTTAACAAAAATTAAAAGCAATACAGTAGCTCAGAAAAAAGGTGTATTAAGCATTACTTAATTGCTCTCTATTAAACTGAACACTTTACAGACTAGACATTACTATTTCTAATTAATATTCCTATTGTTAAGTTTTTTCATATAGACAGAAATGGCAGTTTAATTATTTTAATGAGAAATTCCACATTAATGTATGTCAATTAATAATTTTTAAGCAAAGGTAAGGTTTAATCTGACTTCTGTCTGATGATTAAGAAAAAGCAAGTCAATCAAAATCAAATTTAGGCAGTTTTTCTATGCTAGTAACATTTCCAGACAGGTTTTTTTCTGCTGAGAGAGGAGACATAGATTTCTAGGGGTGAGAGTGAAAGGCACTCAGTCATGTCTGACTCTTTGCAACCCCATGGACTATACAGTCCATGGAGTTCTCCAGGCCAGAATAATGGAGTAGGTAGCCAGCCATTCCCTTCTCCAGGCGATCTTTCTAACCCAGGGATCAAACCCAGGTCTCCCACATTGCAGACAGATTTTTTACCAGCTGAGTCACAAGGGAACCTATCAACAAAGATGAAAAGCTCTCTATTCCTTATGATAACTGCTCCTTACTGTTGTTGTTTAGTCACTAAGTTGTGTCCGACTCTTTTGCGACCCTATGGACTGTAGCTGACCAGGCTCCTCTGTCCATGGGATTTCCCAGGCAAGAATACTAGAGAGGGTGGCCATGTCCTCCTCCAAGGGATCTCCCCAACCCAAGAATGGAACCTGCGACTCCTGCACTGGCAGGCCAACTCTTTACCACCGAGCCACCTGGGAAGCCCAACAGCTCCCACTACTTTCAAATAAAGCAAAGCCATTTGGTGGAATAAAACTTCTAGGTCCACTGTAGAAGGGGGAGAAGCTGCGGGTCAAGATATAGATTTTACTGTATATGTGATATTCTCTTATTCACAGCACTTGATGTTGAGGGGGAAGTCTAAGTATTTTCAGAAATGAGTGTTTTACTCTGCTCAGCATGAATCTAGGTCTGATACCATTAACCTAGGCAAAAGAATTCATTTTCCCTTAGGAGTGGAAAAAATTGTGCATTTACTCCCTTTTTACTACCCTCCCTAGTAGCAAAAGCTAAAAACATCTTATAATATCCACACTTTACTTACCAGCTCATTATTAGGGATAACACCGGCAGGCTTTACTCATGATGATTGCCTCTTATCACCAGCAATGTAAGCTGCTGGGACATTAACTCAACCAGGAGAAAAAACTGAACCTTAAGAGAATTGCCACCTTGAACGTTTAACCTGTAAATGCCACTGTACATAACAAATCTCTAACATAAGGTGAACTTATTAAGTTTTTCTAACTTCTAAGCCACACCTTTTAAAAAGTGAAGACAGTATGAACTTCTTTTCACTCCAAATGCTGAATTGGCATTAAAGTAAAACCATGATTAATATTCCAGTCAAGAGTATTATCCACAAGACTATCAAGATAAAAGATGAAAACAAATGGAACTCTGCATGCAAAAGTACCAAGTATTTAGAGAACCCATATACATTTTGGCGGTTCCTAAGTGTTAGGTCTTAGACTCACTGTCACAAATTACCTGCAAAACAAAAAAAACAGATTCCTGCATCTTATCTCTGGACACTGATTGAGGAGATCTGAAGTGGGTCCCAGAATCTCTATTTCTAACTCATCCTCCTCTCAGTGACTGTGGGACTCTTGCTTCACTCATTGCAGAGATAGTGAACATTTGTCATCTATTCAACATAGCATCCATCTATCATACAAAACCCTACTGGGCTAATGCTACTAGGAAGCCCCAGGAAAAACCGCTAAATAAACCACCTTTCACAGCACTTGATGCGCTGTTTCAATATTCCAATAAATAGGAATTCTACCAAATGCATAGGTGGCTCGGAAGACATGAGAGAAACCTGAGCTCAAGGAGTGCACAAATACTTGTATACTTATAAATGACACATGTATTAATTAATCTATTGCAGCTTTCTAAAGGAAAATATGGTGTCATGGTAACAGCCTTAGTGTAGATATCAAAAGACCAAGATTTGAGTCACAGCTCTGACTTCACCTGCCTGGTCTAAGCTAAACTCTGTGACTACCACTTAGGTCTCAACTTTTTTACCGCGGGTAGAGGTTCATGCTTAAGTCTGAACTATACACGGGTCCCCTTCAATCCCCAAACTTCTGTGATCCCTCATGGACTATTTCAAAAGAAGGGAGAGACCCAACCTGAGTTAGCAAAACCCAGAAATGCAGCAGCAAGAAGAACTTCAGATGGACTCCAAAAGATGGGATGGCTGCTATTAAACTGAGTGACAAAGAATATGCCAGGGAAGCCAAAAAAGCATATGTGCAGAGGCTGTGAATAAGATGAGCTTGCCACGGAAGAGCCAGCCTGACCACCGTGGAGAACAGCAATCAGTGATAACGCTGGGTCACTCCAAAGCTAAGCCAAATGATATGGTAAAACAGCAGGGGAATAGAAGAGAATTTTGAGTGAGAAGCAGTATGAGGAAAGTGGTGTTTTTTTAAGATTAGCTTCAGAGCCTCCACCAGGATGGACTGCAGAAAGCAAAAAGAGAAACTGATTCACAGACTAGGAAACAGAAAGGCTTAAATACAGCTTCCAAAAACTATGAAAGCAGTGAACACTAGGAAAAACCTTGCTCAGATGTTGCATGAGAACACACGACACATCTAACTGAAAAAGATCATAAAGAACAGACAGACAAAAATGGTACCATGTAGTTTTGGGAAATGGTCTGCTTTGCCTCAGATAAATCGGGGCCAAATTGAGGCCACCAGCTGTAATTTGATATTCCTGTCGGAACTGAATGAGAGGGGTGGGAAAGGAGTAGCCTGCTGCTTACCTATCACACTCACCCTCTTCCCAGAAAATCTGAAGGGAAGTGGCAGATGTCATGGTCTAAAAGCCACAAGGCGTGACTGTCCTTTCTTGCATGTATTCTGCCTGAGCAGCTGGGCCCGGTGACAGACAATGAGGATGCAGCTGTCACCAGTGGTCTCTCTGCAGGCCATGGACCTTTCTTCTATGGAGACCCATTTCTCCTGCACTTCTATCTTCGTGTGGACCTTACTGCAAAAAGAACTGATGCAGAGCAAAAGAACCGACCCACTAGAGTGAAACGAGGGTGCCTATTTCTGGAATGGAGAAAAGGGCGTGTCAATCCAACAATCAATATTCCATTTTCCTAACCACAATTCACGAGCAACAATCCTGAAGTCCACTGACACTGAGGAACCTCACAAAAATCTGCAGTAGGACAGTGTTCGCAAAACAACAGGAAAAGGTAACTGGACGCTGGATGTCTTCTTTTTAAAGGTACTTGATCATTGCACTTAGAAATACTATTAAAAGGTTCATCTCTGTAACACAGAGAGTAGGCAAAGAAGAGTAGACAGTTAGAAAAGACACTCCCGATTGAAAAACCAAGGTCAAAACAAGTCCTCTGTGATCTTAGAATAAACTAGAAATCTAGTCATCAGACATTTCGTACTTGAGAGGTTTTCTTGACCAAGAAGCATGTAGAATCTCAGACATCTTACCTTCACATATATTTGGGGGTCACTGCATACAGTTTCCTTTAGATGAGACAGAGGTGGGAGGCATCTTTCCTCCGAGCCAATAAATATAAAGAATGAGATGTCAAAACTACGCCAGGCTAATGAATTACCTTAACTGACAACTCTGAGAGAAGCAACTTTTAAACGCAAAGATGACACTGCATTTCCAGATACCTGAAAAAATGAGCAGAAATCTCCTAGACAAGCCTCTAAGCAAGATGGATTCCACAGTCAGCCTTGACTAACTTCCCCCTCACCACTCCAGGCTATGGTCTGAGCTGACTTCTTAAATCAAGAGTGGAAAATAGGTTCCAACTTCAGTCAATTGATAGAGGTTGTCTGGAACACTATTTTGACAAATATTTGGAAGCCACATCCAGACTCAGGGAGAAAGGCTGCCATGATTGATCGGGAATGTCTGCACTGGGCAGAAGAGGGAAAATTGATGGCACATGTACTAAGCGTTTGCTAGAGGCAACATCCCTTTTATCTTCTAAAGGAAAGAAATCTACACAGCAAACTGTATTAACTTCTTATCCAGAGAGAATTTACATCAGAATTTCAAAAATTCAAAAAGGCAGGGAAAACATCCATAAAGTTATTTACCATTTGTCATGAAAAGAAAACTATAACAGAAAAAAAATAACCCGTGTGGCACATACACTCCCCTAGTCGGTCTCCTCAAAGTAAGCTGTATCTGCTAGACTAGAGTCCAACAGTAGCTCAAGGACCTGCTTTTCTATGACCTGAGAACTAAAAATGATTTTTACGTTTGATAATGGCCTGCAAAGCTAACATATTTATTGCCTGGCCCTTTACAGAACAAAACTGTCAATCCCTGTGCTGCTGCTGCTAAGTCGCTTCAGTCGTGTCCGACTCTGTGTGACCCCATAGACGGCAGCCCACCAGGCTCCCCCGTCCCTGGGATTCTCCAGGCAAGAACACTGGAGTGGGTTGCCATTTCCTTCTCCAATGCATGAAAGTGGAAAGTGAAAGTGAAGTCGCTCAGTCGTGTCCGACTCTTAGCCACCCTATGGACTGCAGCCTACCGGGCTCCCCCATCCATGGGATTTTCCAGGCAAAGAGTACTGGAGGGGGGTGCCACTGCCTTCTCCGATCCCTGTGCTAGAAGAAACATATTCAGTTTTTTCAAGTTATAGGCAAATAATTCACTATAAAGGATGGAAGTTTAATTCAGTAAGTTTCATAACATACTTAGCTAAGAAAGTTGTTGCTCTGTCCCTTTGTTAACACACAAGTAATCATTGGGTTGGCCAAAAAGTTCACTGGGGGTTTTCTATAAATTGTAATGAAAAAACTCAAACGAACTTTTTGCCCAGTGCAATGCATGTAGTTGGAACCCAATCCAGTATTCCTGCCTGGAGAATCCCATGGACAGACGAGTTGAGTGGGCTACTGGTCACGGGGTCACAATCAGTCCAACACGACTGAGGGACTAAGCACAAGCACATACATGTAGTACTCATGAATAAAGTTTCCCCCATCAGGCAACAAACCAAAAAATTCTGCTATGCCTCCCAGAGAAGTGTCTATATGGGCACAAAATGAATAAAGGAAAGAACTACGAAGAGACCTTAATTTTTTTCAACCTCTGTTCTGTGAGTAGATATAAAAAAAAAATGTAAACATACTTTTATTGTTTTGGTTTGAAGTCTCAATCCATTCAGGGTGTTGATAGCTTTCTCTGCATCCTTAGGGTCAATGTAGTTCACAAAGCCATATCCCAAGCTCTGCCCTAATGAAAGGGAAGGGGAGAAAGGCATACATTAGTTCTCCACCGCTGATGACAGACATCCGTGTTCGTTCTGGCATAAAGTCTTGTCATTAACGCCAGCATATTTTCTCAAGAATAAAAAGAAGTCTACATTAATTCTAGAAATACACATGTGGCCTTTTTCATCTCCTGTCTATTACAGCTTCAAGTTTAAACATCAGTTAGAACACAGCAAGCTGTGCTGTTTAAAAAACACACATCCCCAGTGTTCCATCGCACATGCCCTGCCTAAGCCCCAGCGTCCAGCAGCAAGGCAACTGTGGGTGCAAGTCTCCACAGAGCTGCTGTGTGGGCTTCACAGGCACGACTTGTTCAGCTTCAGTTTCCTTACACATAAAACTGGAAAGTAAAAAGCATCAACCAAGAATCTGTCAGTGTTCTGTACACATTACCCTGATAAATTTACAGCCTTTACCAAGTACAATTATTTCAGAGTCTAAAAGAGTGGAGAATGCTGAGTGTGTGTGTATACATGTAATCTGTGTGTGTGTGTGTGTGTGTGTGTGTGTGTGTGTGTGTGTGCATAAGTACATTAATTTTAGAGGAGAGCTTATTCAAATAAACTAAATCCAATTTACTAAGGGGTCTGAAAACCTAGCTAAGGAATAAAGGGAAATATGAATACAAAGATTCACGGCTGAAGACATACAAACCCGTAAGAATATATGGAAAAGAAAAGGAAAAAACATAACAGAAAAATTTTGGAATAAGAGTTGCTTCTAAATGAGTCTGTTGTTGCTTTTATCCACCATCTGAGACCTCTCATCCTTGGCTCACTGATGTGTCCCGACTCTCAGGGAACAGGAAATAACAAGAGATTGGAATCAATGGAATGCACAGACAAGTAAAGTCAACCCTAAAGGTCTCCATTTTTCAACTAAAGGAAAGTTTCTCAGTTTGGCAAGATGAAAAATACTAAAAAAGTGGTGACAAAAATGGTCATTAAATGGTTTAGTCTACCAGAAGTCAAACCAAACCAACTGAGGGTTTCCTGGAAGATTTCCAGTAAAGGTCCAAATGCTTTCTATAAACTACCATTTTTGGATCAATTTCATAGCAAAGTGAGAGAATATTTTTTGTTTTCAGTGGCACCCTTAAGTCTAAGTATTTGTGAATACAGGTATTTAGAAAGGCCACTCTGGTTTTCCTAACGTGGTTCCTCACATGTATAGAGAAAGAGAGAGGAAGAGAGAAGACTAAATATAATACCTAATAACCATGAAAACTTGTGATTATATTTTGAGGACCACTATCATTTTGAGGGGATAATCACTGCTAATTTATACCCTTTAATCTAACATTTTTTCCTGTTTTTATAAAAGGGGGTGAGGGGAGACCTAAAACTCAGTTCATTAATTTTTTTCCTCACACTACTCACAGAAATTGTGTTTTACTCAAAGATCTGATTTTTTAAAGTTGCATGTGAATCACTGAAGTTTTAAGCATTTAGCTTTTTTCTAATTTGACATTTATCATGTGTCTACTGCATGCACAGTGTTGCAGTTCTGTTATCACTGAGCAGGATTCAAACTGGCTGAACATTAAAAAAGCTGCTCAAGGAAGCACTTTAAGATGGAAAGGATATGGGCTAGGAGATAAATACACATAAGTTCTAATCCTGACTCCACTGTTTACCAGCTGTGTGACTTTGAAGAAACAACTTAACCTCTCTGAGTCATTAACCTCCTTATTTCTAGAATGAGGATAATTCCTACCCAATGAGACTGCTGAGTCAGTGATGAGAACTTTCACTATCAATGGAGATAGACCACTCCAGTGAAAAAATAAAGGAAAAATAACATATCTACTACATGTTAAGGAGTTTACACACATTCATTTAAAATTAAACCAGACAAGATGCTACCAAAATAACAGGGGAAGGAAACACAAAGTGAACACTGGGTGGTTTTCCACGTTGCTATTCTATAACAAAATAAAAATAAATTATCAACTGTACAAACACTGAGCCCATTTCTCCTATCTACTGGCACCACACTAACACTTACATTTTACCAGTTTCTAATCAAAGTCCTTTCTCAATCTTGGTACACTGGAATCATCCACAGCACTTAAAAAACAAAACCAGAAAGTGGTGTCTGAGTCCCTTTCCCCCAATTTTTTTTTTAATTGGTCTATTACAAACCAGGTTTCTTAAACCCTAGTGACTCTAACACATACAGTCAAGGCTGAAAATCACAGTTTTAATAGTGAGAGAAAATCTAAGACTGCAAATAAGGATTCTGGGAGCCCTAAGAAGGGCCAGGTGCAAATGGTCTGGGTACGAAGTGACTCTGCAATAAAGACTGCCTGCCTTTTGACAGATGCACTTTAAAAATATTAGTAGATGTCTTTCTTCTAAATTCTTCAAGTTATCCATCACTTCAGAGGAACAGTTTATTGCCTACTGAAGTCACTCTCTGGCGCAGCAAGGGCCAGCTGGAGTTGTGTTGCTGGGTAAAGTCAAAATCCTGTCTGCTTAGCCATCTCTTGCCCTTCCTCTAAGCTCTTACTCCTAGCACGCTGGGGGCACTCAAAAAGTTTGCTAAATGCATGAATGAGAAGCACAGTGGCTGTTATTCATTTAACCAAAGGTAATGTCGTCAATGGGCTTCCCTGGTGGCTCAGACAGTAAAGAATATGCCTGCAATGCAGCAGACCAGGGTTCCATCCCTGGGTTGGGAAGATCCCTTGGAGAAGGGAATGGCAACCAACTCCAGTATTCTTCCAGGGAAATTCTATTGACAGAGGAACCTGGCAGGCTACACACAGTCCATGGGATCCCAAAGAGTTGGGCATGACTGACTTAACATTTTTTTATGTCATCAGTGTCACCATCAGATGACCTAGCCACTCAATGAGTCTTTGATATGACCCCCTCAAGCAGCCATGGCTAGCTTTAATGATGAGTCAATCAAATTTCAACTATTGGAAACTAAGTATACTCAAACAATATTTATCCCTAAACGAGCTCTCTGACACAAAGTTTCTAAGTTTAGTGCTGTTAGGAAGAGCAACACTCATCAATTAGTATTTAAGGTAAGCAAAATGTTATCACCACCCTAAGCAAAATAATATGAAGGGAGATAATTGCTGCTAAACGGCTTCATTCCTAAATCCGCTGCAGTAGATGCACTAACATGTTGGCACTGGAACTATAAGGGAGTTAGTAACTTCACAGATTTTCATTTTCAAGTGAGCTAATCAAGTCAGCAAACATGTACTGAATGCTTAAAATACATAAAGGCATCACAAATGATACAAAGATAGGCAAGCCTCTCCCCATTCTTATTTTTCAGCTGTGTGGTGTTTTAGTGTTTAATTTTAGCCTCACATTGATCTTGTGAGATACTCCTTCTTCTTCTGTAAGGAAGTAATGGTATCTGAAGCTGGTAAGGTCGATCTGTATCCTCAAACCAAAGAGAAAAAAAGACAAACAAGCAGAAAGTCATCAGAACTCGAATCCAAGAATCTCAAACGCTATGTTCTTCTCTCAATTCACGACTAGTTTATATATGAACCTGGACCATCTTCAGTATGCTTGAAATATAATGTAACCACGCATTTTCTAACAGAGCTCTATCCAAAAAAAAGTAGTTTTGAGACAGCTGCCTACTGTCTTAAATTCCAGTACTTCTTGTGCAAGTATCAATTTCAGTATATATGAATTTTTACGCTGTTATTCCTACAACAGTGTAAAGTCACTTGGTTTATATAGTGCCTGTTTCAGGTTATTATGAATGCAGACTTTTAAAAAATAAAAACAGAAGAAGTCAAACATCAAGAAAAAAATATTTAGCCGGGAACCACTTTCTCCCACTTTTGTATACATCAGCTAGTAACAGTCATAAACTACCAAGGAAGGCTTGAAAACCAAGCATCATCTATCCATATCCTCCTAATCTATTTTTCAAGTCATTCTGAATTTAGATTGTGCATATTGACAATCTCAAAACCCAAAATCACTTCTTTAAAAAACTTATAAAGCTCTACATTTACATTCCAAGTATAACAATTATGGAAACCACCAT
>SJYV01022214.1:193201-205551 GCA_006410875.1 Neotragus pygmaeus | reverse complement strand
AAGTTAAATAAGCAGGGTGACAATATACAGCCTTGACGTACTCCTTTTCCTATTTGGAACCAGTCTGTTGTTCCATGTCCACTTCTAACCGTTGCTTCCTGACCTGCATACAGATTTCTCAAGAGGCAGGTTAGATGGTCTGGTATTCCCATCTCTCTCAAAATTTTCCACAGTTTCTTGTGATCCACACAGTCAAAGGCTTTGGCATAGTCAATAAAGCAGAAATAGATGTGTTTCTGAACTCTCTTGCTTTTTCCATGATCCAGCAGATGTTGGCAATTTGATCTCTGGTTCCTCTGCCTTTTCTAAAACCAGCATGAACATCAGGGAGTTCACGGTTCACGTATTGCTGAAGCCTGGCTTGGAGAAGTTTGAGCATTACTTTACTAGCATGTGAGATGAGTGCAATTGTGCGGTAGTTTGAGCATTCTTTGGCATTGCCTTTCTTTGGAATTGGAATGAAAATTTCCTTCTTGGATTCATATTACTCCTCTTTATGATTATACCATTTGGTTGTTCAACCATTCCCTTTTAATGTATACGTGGAAGGTTACTGTCTTCAGCTATCACAAGCAATGTTATGATAAATAAACTTGTGCATGTATCATTTTTTATTTTTGGCAAAATATTTAAATGAACTTCTCAGTCTTAAGTTAAACATTCCATCTTAAAAACCATATCTTTAATATCATTTCTATCAGATCATATCAGGAGGAGTATAAGTGTTTGGTTGTTCCACTTATACTTTAATACATCATAATTAACTTAAGGAGCTGAAACCTAGATTCTTATTAATGAGGACAAGAAGGGGGCGGGGTTTAAAGTATGGTCCAGTACATACCTTCATCACAATCACTTTCCAGGAGTGTGTGATGAAAGTGTCATTTCTAGGCCCAAGCCCAGACCATCTGAACCATCAAGAGTGAGATTTCCACATCTAGTGTGGAAAGCACTGTACCTGGAACTGGAAGACAGACATCTGGCTTCAGTCACAAGCCAACCTGATCAGATCTGGCCTCTTCAGGCATGATTCTTTGTATATCTGTTGGACATAACAAGTATCTTCCTTACAACTTCACAGGATTGCTGTGAAGTTAAAATTCAATTATGTGTAAGACAGCAGTCTGGAAACTAAAAGTTTAGACGTAGCAATAAAAAGGACTTCTGCTCAAGCAATATATCCATCTTCTCCATTAGCAAATATCCTACTCCAACATTTCATGTTAAAGATAAAAACAAAGACTTGTTTCTTTTGCCCTTTTGCCTCTATTCCTTCACTGTTTCACTTTCAACGGTTCCCGTAAAAGAACCAAGCCAATCAACATCCAAAAGGCATTTCTTATAGAATATAGGCTCCTCTTCAGGAATGCCCACCTCTGTCTAGGACACCACAAAGCAGTCATGACAAGGATCTGGTCCAATGTAGAGATGAAAAGTAGCTCAAGGGCACCGAGTCTGCCTTTGATTAATTTTACACAAAGGTGGAAAATGCCTGATGCTTCAAAACTCATTGCCAGTAATGAGACACAGAAAGAAAGAGAAGCCCAAGCCACTATCAATGTCCTAAAGAAGAATTTGTTCCGCTATAATCTGGTGCACAGTGTACTCTCAGTCTGGCTCTGTAAAGCCAATAAATCCAGACAGGTTCAGAGTCTGTTTATTTTTTAAATGACAGGCAAAACCACTATAATTTTTGTCATCTCTCCAAAGTAGAAGACTATGCACTATTCAGTGGCAGTTTTTTCTTAAGGATCAGAACAGTTCCTGCCACCGATTGTGAAAGTCATTCCTCCAATCTGGGCAGAAATATAAGGCAGGGGCAAACGATATACGAGCATAAACAAGAAAGCTTTCAGTAGCGGGGGGAATGAACGGCCAGGAAGAAGGATGGGTGTTTTCTATGTCTTTTTGTTGTTGCTCAGTCACTCGGCTGTCTCCGCCTCTTTGTGACCCCATGGACTGCAGCACGCCAGCCCTCTCTGTCCTTTACCACCTCCCGAAGTTTGCTCAAACTCACGTCCATTGAGTCAGTGATGCCATCCAAGCATCTCATCCTCTGTCGTCCCCTTCTCCTCCTGTCCTCAACCTTTCCCAGCACCAGGGTCTTTTCCAGTGAGCTGGCTCTTCACATCAGGTGGCCAAAGCACTGGAGCTTCAGCTTCAGCATAAGCACTTCCAATGAATATTCAGGGTTGATTTTCTTTAAGGTTGAATGGTTTGATCTCCTTGCTGTCCAAAGGACTCTCAAGAGTCCCTTTCTATGTCTACTCTGGGGAATATTATCTTTAGTCAACATTTATTGAGAATGCAGAGCAATTTAAGACCCCTGATGCAAGATGAGAGGCTTTAAATGGTCTTTCACCTGTTAGATCTGGCTAAAGCATTAAATATCCATTTTCAAAATGTACATTAGGGATTAGGGGTTTCTTTTTTGTGTGTGGATAATTAAATTCAAACTGCCTTTCGTCTGAATCAAGAATCTACTATTCACAGATGGCCAGGTGACTCTGGACTACGGCCTCTGAAGTCAGAGCCTTTATTTCCCATGAGCTATGGGCTCAGAACAGGCACGGAGAGAAAAAGTGCCCCTTTCTAATGATCACTGATCTTCCAAACACACATTTAGGTTCGGAGCAAGCAGTGCAAACAAATGGTTTCTTTTCACAAATGTACATCAATACCACTGTGTTTTTGGGAGGCGAAGGCGCGTATTCAGAAAAGGTACAAGCAGGGGAATTATTCCCATCTCTCCCTTCAGTAAGAAAGGTTTCATGAAAGACAAAGGATTTTGGAAGGCTCTGGACGCTCTGTAAGGGAGGCCAGGTGACAGACAAAGAGAGGTAGGATCAGGCTGGCCCAGAGAATGAGATGCAGGTAGAAGATGAGGTCCAGGCCACAGCGGTGGGCTGATGATCTGCTGATAGATGGGAGGAACAGACAGAAGACGGGAGACCAAGGAAAAGGAAGACTGAATGAGAATCAAAGGATTTCGAATACTGAAGCTGTTCAGGGATGAATCTTAAACCACGAGTGAGCCTGTTGGCCTTTATTCAAAATAACACTTAAAATGTATGGAGGGTCTAATTTTGTGCTTTTAGCTTTACGTGGATTAAATCTACAATCCTATGATAGCTGTACTGTTTTTATCTCCATTTTTCAGGTGAGGGGATGAGGCAGAGGTAACTTATTCCAGGTAACACAGCTAGCCAGGAGCAAAAGTCGGGGTTCCCATCCTAGCGTTCTGACTCCAGAGACCATGACCTCAACCGGCCCTCATGGCTGCCTCTAGAAGAGCCGGAGGGTCACTGTAGGATATACTGGGGAGAGCCGCACCGCTGGCCCGGCAGGAAGGTGATTTTCCTCCTCAGCGTTCAGACTTGTCTGAGAAGAAACAGGAGACACAGAGGCTGAGTTGTGATAGTCGCAGTGGGAAATGGCCTAATTATAACCAACGGGTTAAACAAGGCCGAACATTTGGTGACATCATGTAAGATGCGAACAATTTCAGTATCCTTTGAAAAGTGTAATTTCAAGGACTGACCCCCATCTGTGTTTCGGGTGAGGAAACAGCCCGTGAGGCAGGACAGGGATGACAGACAAGAGAGAAATAAGAGAGCAGTGGTGAGGCGCAATCCAGGGAGGCTGCGTGGTGCAAAGGAAGGAGCATGGCGTCTGGGATCAGACACACCCGGGCTGAGCCCTGGCTCTCCCCAGTTATTTCTGTACAACCACGGGCTGGGTCGCTCTGGGCCTTTGTTTCCACACCAGTGAAATAAGATATTTTTCAAACCGAAAGCAGTATACATGATGAAATGAGAATATAAGGAAAAGCACTAGCATGGTATGTGTGAGGTGTTCCAAAAATACTGAGACTCAGGAAAAAAGGAAAGATGGAGACCCACACTGTGCTGTGTGTCTTAGAACAGACAGAGTGGCAGGAAGGGCTTCAAAAGTGGCAGGAAAGGGAGGTGACTGCAGCAATGTCATAGGCGCCACGAAACAGTGCCTGGTTGCCACATGCACAGTGGAATACTGATCAGTCAGTCCTATTCTAGAATGGCCTGCCAAGTAATAGCAAAAAATAGCCTCCTCATTCATTCCTCCCTTTGTTCATTCAACAAACATTTGTTACAGCCACCGAGGTTGGCCAGAAGCCTGCACAACTGAGGAGATGAGGGGGCGTAGACCACCGTAATGTCATGGCCCCAGTGAAGTCTAGTGATCATCAGACTAGTAGCCACATGCACCATCAGGATCAGAGTCCAGAACAGTATGACTAAGACACATTCCATAACTGCCCTCAAGAAGCTTACAATCTATCAGGAAAGAGACAGACACATGAGTCCATTTTAACAATACAGTATGGTTACTGCTCTGAAGTACTTTGGAACAGCGAGGGGAAAGTTACAAAAATCCCATAAAATATGTTATAACTGTCCACAGCATCATAATCGATATCCCTCAATTCTCATGATCAGGCAAGACTAGTGATGGTTACTCCAACATTACTCTTGATGCAAATCTATTCAACAACAGTCATATTTTATAAGTCCCTTTTCATCCTATATTGTTAAGGTCCAAGTGTACACTGAATATCACAAACCTATTCTCTGTTATATTCTTCAAATGCTGATGGTGCCAAGGAATTCACCCAGTCTGGTCTTGAATACCAGTTATAACTCCTGGCAATGTTCTGTTTCGACAACAAAATAAAATCTGGTTAATCCCATTACTTTAGATAATTTATTCATTACTGTGGAGGAAACGAGCTATTTTCAAAGAACCATTAGTTGTTTTGAAAAAATGAATACTGACTGCAACTCTCTGTTCTGACAAAAATCTCAACGAGTGTTGCTTCCAACCTACCTACAGGGTGATGCTGTTAATTAATTCCATTTCATTTCAAATGTCTGCAAAGTTTTAATTTAAACACAGTCCTGTTACATGAAAATAGGGTTCTCACCAAAGTTTGATTTCTCTTCTTTGATGATCAATAAAAACAAAACCACTTAGAGGAGTGCTATTGAAGAGCAGGCAGTGGTGATTTCACCGTAATAAACTGAAGAGTTCCTAAAATGTATCTATGGCCCAGCCACCTATCCCCTTTGAATAACCAAGGCAGCAATTACTCTCCAGAACTTGAAGCTGCACATGCTTTTCTTGGATAGTAACAGTACCATAAAAATAGTCTTTGATTTCTAAGATTTTGACAGCATCCAAGAGCTATCCTCTTTTTCACTCAGGATGAAACAAACACATCTGTAATCATGAAATCTCAGTGTAAGAAGGTCATCTTCTCTGACATCTCATCCAATGAATTAATCTCCTCTTTATATGTCACTAACAAATATAATCTCTGCTTCTCCTCCAAATTATTAGAAAGCCCTTCATTATAATGATGTGAAATCTCTCAAACTGTAACTTCAATTACTGCTCCTACTTTAAGCCATCAGACATTAGGCATGCCCTATCTAACTGCTCCTCGAACCTCAAAAGGTAAAAGGCATGAGTAGGAATTAAAGCCCCAAAAGTAAGAGTATGCCTAACTCCTTTAAAGGACTTCGAGTCACCCAGCCAAGGCAAATGATACTCTAGGATGCTGAAGGCACCGATAGGTATAAAGATGTGGAATACTCTGAACAACCAAAGAGGATGCGAACAATCCAGCCCAGATTTTTTAAATGATGAAAGTGTTTAATTCCCTAAATCACAGATCCATGAACTTGATATCTACCCCTGGCAAAGTTTAAGAAGAAATTGTTATAAAGATCACCATTTCCCAAACTGTGCTTTCATAAGATGACACCTGTTTACTTTCCAACATCTATAGATTTCTTCAGAAAACAGCTTGAGGAATGCTGACACAGATAATTCATAAGCACTCAGAAGGCAACAAATACCAGAAACCACAAGGGTTTTAGCAAGAACAATTCAGGCTAAAACACTTCTTTTTTTTTTTTTACAGAGTTGTTATATGAACAGACAGGAGAAATGCCATAAACAGGGCATTTTGAGCTCACTAAAGCCTGTATGGGAAGCCCTGAGGCTTAGCAGTAAAGAATATGCCTGCAATGCAGGAGACATGTGCAGAAGACTAGGGTTCTATTCCTGAGTTGGGAAGATCCCTTGGAGAAGCAAATAGCAACCCAGAGGATGAGATGGTTTGATAGCATCACCGACCCAATGGACATAAATTTGAGCAAACCCCGGGAGATGGTGGAGAACAGAGGAGCCTGGCATGCTTCAGTCCATGGGGTGGCAAAGAGTAGGACAGGACTTGGCGACTGAATAGCGACAACAAAGCCTATTTGTCTAAAGTCGATAATTTGTGTAAAGGAGTTCAAAGAAATATGAATCTACTCAACTGAGCCTAGATTAATTCAACTTGTTTATTGGAGAAGGCAATGGCAACCCACTCCAGTACTCTTGCCTGGAAAATCCCATGGACGGAGGAGCCTGGTGGGCTGCAGTCCATGGGGTTGCAAAGAGTCGGACACGACTGAGTGACTTCACTTTCACTTTCATGCATTGGAGAAGGAAATGGCAACCCACTCCAGTATTCTTGCCTGGAGAATCCCAGGGACGGGGGAACCTGGTGGGCTGCCGTCTTTGGGGTCGCACAGAGTCGGACACGACTGAGCGACTTCACTTTCACTTTTCACTTTCCACTTTCATGCATTGGAGAAGGCTACGGCAACCCACTTCAGTATTCTTGCCTGGAGAATCCCAGGGACAGGGGAACCTGGTGGGCTGCCGTCTTTGGGGTCGCACAGAGTCGGACACGACTGAAGCGACTTAGCAGCAGCAGTAGCATAAGCCATATAGGATTCTCTGTCAAAAGATAGGGTTACCAGTTATATAATTAAGAAGGAAGGGAGTTGGGGGTGTCTAATTTGTGATGCTTTGTGAACCGTTGCTGCCCTAAGGATCCTTGCTTTCATTTACAACCATTTACTTGCAGAACAAAATCTCAAGTGTCTTGAGGATCACCGTCTGACTCTGCTTGAGGTAGTCTAAGGTGAACCTTTAAAAAGGAAATTAAGACAGGCTTTGTTTTTCATCATTTTGATATTCCATTTTTCTTGTCTACCCTGTGATTACACACTATGGATTTTTGATAACATCTATTGCATTTTTTTGTCCATTTATGTGTCTCAGAACATAACTTAAGCTGAAAGACACAATCTGATTTAAAACAGCTAAGGGCTGAAAGGCATGGGCAGCAGCATGTCCAGGCAAAAGAGTCAGGCCTGGATCTGAATCTCAGCCCATCACTTACTGGATATACAACTTCAGGCCTGTTACTAAATCTTCCTGAGCCTTGGTGTTCTCACCTGTAAAATGGGTTCAGTGACAATAATCTCTACTATGCAAAAGCTGCCATAAGAATTTGGGAAAAAACAAAACTAAATTATCTTTTCTAATACTTGGTCGTGAGTAGATCTCAAGAAATTATAGTTGCAGCTATTATTTTCATCACTGATCCTCTGTGCTTCAATTTATTCTTAACCATGTTTATGTTACACATTCCAGTCTAAAGATCACTCTCTTTGATAGAGGAAGAGAGAAGCCAAGTAGTTGAGTGGGTCTGCTTTTCGTCATGTTAACATTATTTCATCTGCCCCAAGCAATGAGCTTAGCCTTTGCTTGTTCTTATTTGGAACACAGCTTTAAAGAGCCCTTTTCTATTGTCTTTAGCATTCTCTCCAACCTCAGCTCAGTCTGAACTAGAGCTTTGCAGGTATTTTCTTACTGGTTTTATGCCACTCTTCTGCATTTGTCCTTGAGCTTGTGCTTGTCCTTCAATTTTCTGTACATGTTCTCTTAATATCCCAGTTCATCAAAAGCGTCCTTGTTCTTAAAATGATTCCATTTCTTTTTTCTTCCTCGTTCCCACAACTTATAACTTTTGCTGTCAAATTTTCTCTTCCTTTCTGCCTTTCTTTTTGTATTGTTTTCACTTTTCAAGCCTCTGGAGACTGAAAAACTTCTATCCGTTCTCTAAATGTGTATTTTCCTAAAGTCACTGTTACTATATGGCTATAGCCCACTTTACTTTCTTTTGAAGTTACAAAATAATACTGTCATGGTTACTTCCTTCCCAAGATTTTAGTCACTTCTACTTCAATAAACAGTTGTTCTCATTAGTTAGAACCAAGTTCAGAGTAGTATTTCCATCACATTGCTTCCTCAGTCTGTGGTTTAAAAAAAAGAAAATGAAAGAAAGTTTTGCTTTCTACGAAACATCTATGAGACACTGAGAAAGTTAATGTCCTCATCAATGACTTTATCTTGGCTGGTGGCAATTTTGACATTCAGCTGAATCTAAATATGTGCTATGAAATTAAAAGACTCTTGCTCCTTAGAAGAAAAGCTATGACCAACCTAGAGAGCATATTAAAAAGCAGAGACATTACTTTGCCAACAAAGGTCCATCTAGTAAAAGCTATGGTTTCCAGTAGTCATGTATGGATGTGAGAACTGGACTTTAAAGAAAGCTGAGCATTAAAGAACTGATGCTTCTGAACTGTGGTGTTGGAGAAGACTCTTGGGAGTTCCTTGGACTGCAAAGAGATCAAACCAGTCAATTCTAAAGGAAATCAGTCCTGAATATTCATTGGAAGGACTGATGCTGAAGCTGAAACTCCAATACTTCGGCCACCTGATGCGAAGAGCTGAGTCACTGAAAAAGACCCTAATGCTGGGAAAGATCGAAGGCAGGAGGAGAAGGGGATGACAGAGGATGAGATGGTTAGATGGCATCACTGACTCGATGGACATGAATCTGAGCAACCTCCAGGAGTTAGTGATGGACAAGAAAGCCTGGTGTTCTGCAGTCCATGGGGTGGCAAAGAGTCAGACACAAATGAGAGATTGAACTGAACTGAAATACGTGC
The DNA here is from genome assembly GCA_006410875.1 of Neotragus pygmaeus. NCBI lineage: Eukaryota > Metazoa > Chordata > Mammalia > Artiodactyla > Bovidae > Neotragus > Neotragus pygmaeus. Next base: position 196,654 of record SJYV01022214.1, on the reverse strand, counting down.
AATATCATCAACCAGCAAAGTAAGACTCTTACTCACTTGCCTACACCAACCTATAATAGCTGTTCAGGAATAATTAAAATGGTTTGGCTCTGCTACCAAGAGAACAAGCTGGGCTTTGAAGTTAAGTCATGACAACTCACAGTCACAAGTTTTAAGTGGGCTGGCAATGGATGAAAGTTTATACCCCCAACTCAGTAAGTGGTGGAAACACCCTGCACCTATACTTGTTTGTATTTTTCATTAATTTTAAAAATTAAGATATAATCAACATATTATCTCTCACATTCTTGAGTCCTCCTGTGAATTCACTGCTACTTCCAGAATTCTAATACAAGAACACAAAAAGGAATACTAGTACAAGCCATAACTTATTTTATATTATCCTTAAAATACATTAAAGGAAATGAACCAGAAAGCAAAACAAGTCAAAACCAAACCGAAATCTTATGCAGTTATGTGCAGTAGTTAGGATTTGGTTAATAGCCAGAAAAAAAAACATCAATTTTAATTATCTCACAGTTTAATCTATTAGAAGTTTATTCCTCATTTACTGAATGAGAGGGAATTCCATGGGAGAAGGTTTGCATTTCTACAATCAGCTAAACATACGGGTTTCCCAAAGGCCTAGATAGTGATGTATTCAAACTGAAGTCTCTAAGTCTAATAAGTTTAGCTGAGCTTAGTTACTCCCTAGTTAACTACGGACCTTAGACTAAGAATAGCAATAAATATAAAAATATCCACCAGTTGTTATGCATCTGCCAGAACTGCTCCCCTCCTCTCCCTCACATGGAATCATCAGCCAAATTTTCTCTCAATGCCAAAGGTTCTTTAGCAAGTCAAATAAAATGGGAGGGGAAAGTTACTTCTTGGGAAGGTTTAAAAGAGCATGAGATGCCTGTTTACATCCTAATCAAGCACCAAGACTAAGAGTTTAATGTTCATCATATACACTTACATGTAACTTTTTGGAGAATAAAGCATAGTTAGGGGAGTGAATCAAACACAGTGACAAAGAAAAAGACTTCAGCCTGACACAGTCATTTTGCCATCAGGATGTATACTGACCCAAACATGTGTGGTCTTGGGCTTCTGAAAGCAAATTGATGGTAAACCAGTAAAAGCCACCTAAAGATGATTAACCTTCAAAACAGAACCATGGAGACCTACTTTAGCTCTTTTTGAAGCCAAAAGCCTCAGACCTAAAAGTAATTAAGGAGGTTTTGGATGTTCCAGTTCTGTCTAATCTGTGCTACAGAATCATCATGATAGGGAATGAGAAGTAGAGGGCATGTTCAAGCTGTTACAAAGAAAACCAGGCTTTTGCAGAAAAGCGGGTTGATTTTCCTTTAACCCTCACTGTTTATTGCAAAATTAACCCCTTTCCCTTGAGTTAAATTTTACCAATCAGCACAACTCAGAGGCCAGTTAAAACCATAACTTCCTTTTAAACCTTCTTAGCATGATATTTACTAGCAAACACATTCCAGAACAGTCAGTTCCACTAAGTCAGTTCAGTTGCTCAGTCGTGTCCAACTCTTTGCAAGTACGACTCATTTTACTATGTAGAAAAAGCTTAATTGCTGAATTCAAAACTGACCACTTGCTCTTATTCACAAGCGAGGGCCCCACTGTCCTTTGTGACCTTAGGTCTTCCTCCCCTTCTCCTTGATTCAGCAGCTGAGCTCAGCTTCCTTTCTCTGACCTTCCTTTTCCAAATGCTGGAGCACAGCAGGCGTTTCTAGGTCAGGAAAAAAAGCTATTGCTGCCTTCCAGGAGAACAGTATCTTCTATGTATTCGAAGGACTGAACAAGAACAAGGAATCAGTAATTCAGCGTACTAGCCCCCATTTTCTCCCTGCCCAGGCATGCAGTAACTGCCTCTTGTCTCCATGCTGCCAGTGGGGAGAAAATCCACCATTCACCTCTGCAGCTGCCCATCAGCAGCTGCTTGAACACTGTCACCCAGAGGAATGCCTTCACCATCTGAATTCCCTGCCACGTGACTTTAACAGGGTCTTCTTGTCTGTCCCACAGGCCCATGCTAATGGCCACGTCTTTATCCTTTCCATTCCATTCTGTGCATTCTGCCACCAATCTTTTTTTCCAACAGCTTAATTGACATATAATTCATATACCATAAAACTCACCCATTTGAAGTGTGCAATTCAATGGTTTTTAGCATATTCACAGACTTGTGTAACCATAACCACAATCTAATTTTAGAACATTTTCATCACCCGCAAAAGAAACTCTGCACCTATTAGCAGTCACTTCTCAAACCCCCATTCCCGCCTATCCCACCAACCAGCCCTAAGCAGCCACTAATATACTTTCTATCTCTATGGATTTGCCTACTCTTGACATTGCACCTAAATATGTGTGTTATCTGTGACTGGCCTCTTTCACTTAGTATGATGCTTTTAAGGCACATTCATATTATAGCACGCATGTGTCCTTCATTCCTTTTATTGCTGAATAGTATTCCATTGTATGTATATACCACATTCTGTTAGTTCATTCAGCAGTTGATGGACATTTGGGTTGTTTCCACTTTTTGGCTATTATGAACAGTGCTGCTACATCCAAGTTTTTGTGTGAATATATGTTTTCATTTCTCTCGGCCACCGCTTATTTTTAGCAAGCTATCTCCTCTTTGCCTCTTCTTCTCTGACCCTAAGTCCAGGATCCTCTTTAAAAAGAATAACACAAAAAAAGAATGTGCATATACTGTGGACAGAATGAAAAATAAGTACAACCTTTCTGGAGGACAGTTCAGCAATACCTATCAAACTTTTTAAATACAGATAACTCTTTAACCTAGGAACTCCTTTATAAATACCCTGAAAATAACTGCTGTACAAGTCTGCAAATGGCTACAAGGAGGTTCTCTGCAGCAGAGTGTATAATAAATAGCTAAAGATTAAGGAAACAAGTTTAAAGATTATTCAGTAAGAATCATGTAGAAGCACCACAGAGATTATTCTGCTGGTTACAAAAATAAAGTGGAACTATATAGTAGTAGGAAAATCTATTAATTAGCTTTTAATTAATATGTTAATTACAGAAAGCAAGTTATAGAAAATGCATTAAATGAGTCCACTTAAATAAAAAATGATATGCATGTGTGTGCTTGTATGTCAAAATAAAATGTCTAGAAGGATACTTTTTTTTTTAATGAAGATAGAGGCGAAAAGCAAAGGAGAAAAGGAAAGATTTACCCATTTGAATGCAGAGTTCCAAAGAATAGCAAGAAGAGATAAGAAAGCCTTCTTCAGCGATCAATGCAAAGAAATAGAGGAAAAGAACAGAATGGGGAAAGACTAGAGATCTCTTCAAGAAAGTTAGAGATACCAAGGGAACATTTCATGAAAAGATGGGCTCGATAAAGGACAGAAATGGTATGGACCTAACAGAAGCAGAAGATATTAAGAAGAGGTGGCAAGAATACAT
>SJYV01022214.1:115778-193110 GCA_006410875.1 Neotragus pygmaeus | reverse complement strand
ATATTCAAAAGCAGAGACATTACTTTGCCGACTAAGGTCCATCTAGTCAAGGCTATAGTTTTTCCTGTGGTCATGTATGGATGTGAGAGTTGGACTGTGAAAAAGGCTGAGCGCCGAAGAATTGATGCTTTTGAACTGTGGTGTTGGAGAAGACTCTTGAGAGTCCCTTGGACTGCAAGGAGATCCAACCAGTCCATTCTGAAGGAGATCAACGCTGGGATTTCTTTGGAGGGAATGATGCTAAAGCTGAAACTCCAGTACTTTGGCCACCTCATGCGAAGAGTTGACTCATTGGAAAAGACTCTGATGCTGGGAGGGATTGAGGACAGGAGGAGAAGGGGATGACCGAGGATGACATGGCTGGATGGCATCACGGACTCGATGGACGTTGAGTCTGAGTGAACTCCGAGAGATGGTAATGAACAGGGAGGCCTGGCGTGCTGCAATTCAAGGGGTCGCAAAGAGTCGGAAAGGACTGAGCTGAATTGAACTGAAAGGTTTGGAAACAGAGAGACAGTTGTTTTCAGTTGCTCAGTCAGGTTCGACTCTTTGAGATCCCATGGACTCTAGAACGCTAGACTTCCCTGTCCTTCACCATCTTAATGTAAAAGAAGGCTTTTAAATATTAAAATGTGTATTTTAAAATAATATGAATCCTCCTGACACTCTGCTGTGAAAAGGTTATAGGAGAATGTGAGCAAATGTTTGCTAACGAGAAGAAAGACACACCAAAGAGGAGCTGGAGGTACTGAAGACAAGCACTTCCTGATGCTGCTGCTAAGTCGCTTCAGTTGTGTCTGACTCTGTGTGACCCCACAGATGGCAGCCCACCAGGCTCCCCCGTCCCTGGGATTCTCCAGGCAAGAACATTGCAGTGGGTTGCCATTTCCTTCTCCAATGCATGAAAGTGAAAAGTGAAAAGGAAGTCGCTCAGTCGTGTCCGACTCTTCACAACCCCACGGACTGCAGCCTACCAGGCTCCTCTGTCCATGGGATTTTCCAGGCAAGAGTACTGGAGTGGGGTACCATTGCCTTCTCCGAAGCACTTCCTACTTCCTAGCTGATCCTGGGCAACCCTGATTCTAACCTCCAGAATGGAAAGCTTCATGGGATTCCGACTCCTGCTGCATTCTCAAAGAGGCAGGATGGAGCTGTGGAAGGACAGACTGCAGATAAGCCTGAGTGCTCAGCCAGCCTCGGCCACTTTCTGTGAAACTTTCATTCAACCTTTCCTCATCAGAATTCTCCTTGCCAGATTATGGAATAGCCCATGCTCTTTCGATTATTATGACTTAACAGTTAAAAGTGAGATGCCAACTCCCAAGCATTTCCAACCTTTACAAATCTAGGTTTCAAACAGTACCTCTCAAGAGAAGTACCTGAAAATCAAGCCTCCTAATCTAAATCTATGTACATTTTCATGGGTCATATACAGTGTCTGTGTGTCCCTTCCTTTTATACTGATCCATAGTTTTCTGGAAAATCATCCTTCTAATCTTTGCCTCTACAAATTCTTTTAAGGGTCTGTACCTAACCAAAAATTATGCAAAGCCCGTTGGACTTAAAATGATGGTGTTAAGAACTTGCTGGCTCACAATAAAATATTTGTTGATAATGATTCACCTATATTCAAGGGTTGTCGTATATAATTATTTACTGGTAACACTGCAACAAAATGATGTGGTAAATGTGAGTGCTGAATGCTTATTTAACACAGTAAACTTGATCACAGCTATGGTTTTTTGTCTGTTTGGTTTTCTTACCCCATTTTTCTCAATGCACAGCCAAAACCAGGTAAGTTGTTGTCAGTAGCTAAGTTGTGTCAGACTCTTTGCTACCCCAGAGACTGCAGCACACCAGGCTTTCCTGTCCTTCTCCTGGACTTTGCTCAAATTCACGTTCATTGAGTCAGTGATGCCATCCAACCATCTTCTTCTCTGTCATTCCCTTTCTCTTCCTGCCCTCAGTTTGTCCCAGCACGAGGGTCCTTTCCAATGAGTCCACTCTTGGCATCAGGTGACCAAAGTATTGGAGTTTCAGCATCAGTCCGTCCAATGAATATTCAGGACTGACTTCCTTTAGGATTGACTGGTTTGACCTCCTTACTGTCCAAGGGACTCTCAAGAGTCTTCTCCAGCACCACAGTTCAAAAGCATCAATTCTTCAGCACTCAGACTTCTTTATGGTCCAACTCTCACATCCATAGAGGACTACTGGGAAAAAACACAGCTTTGATTATATGGACCTTTGCCAGCAAAGGTCTCTGCTTTTTAGTACACTGTCTAGGTTTGTCATAGCTTTCCTTCCAAGAAGCAAGCATCTCTTCTAATTTCACGGCTGCAGTCACTATCCACACCAATTACATAAATACAGTGTGTACATTTCAGAGCAGATCAAATTTTCAGTAAACTGGAGTCTTTAAGATCCAGTTCCAAGACCTAATTCCTCCATGAAGCTTGCCATATTCCCTCTCCTTCTAACTCCAGCAGCTGGTCACTTTCACCTTATAGTACTGCTTCCACTGCACTCTCATGTTATATAATAATTATTGTTTAAATACTTGACACTTTCCTCAAGTTGTGGATGTTTTTGAATTAATAACCACCTTGTATAATTCAGATCACCTTGTATAATTCATTATACATGGAAGAAGGCTAAAGAAAGGTTGTTTAAACACATGAGTGGGTGAATGAAGGTTAATTTTCACTCTTGGTGCAAAATACTAAAAATCTGTGGAGTCTCCAGCCTCTGAGGGTATCTCTCCCACCACCCTAAAATACCAAATTCCTCTTCCCAAACAAAACTGAAGTCAACCTACAATGACCAAACTAACGTGTTAAAACCTCTCATTTTCACATGCCAAAGAGCAAAGGAAACCCTATGGTAGAAAACAAAGAATGATGTTTCAAATAATTAAATGGAGGATAAACAGAAGCTTTTAGGAAAGCAAATACAGGGTCTCTAGTCCTGCCACTAATATCTGGAAGATCTTAATTAGGTCACTAAGTTCCTCAGGCCCTCAGGTTCCTCACTGGTAAAATAAAGAGAGTAAAACTTAATCACGTCTAAGGTCCCTTTATCAGCTCTAACACTCTATAAGTCCATGGAGAGGAAAATGAACAGAGAATGCATTCATTCTTTCTTTCATTTACTCAGCACATATTACTGGATGCCTGTCCATGGCGTCACTATGAGTTGGACATGACTGAGCGACTTCACTTTCACTTTTCACTTTTACACACTGGAGAAGGAGATGGCAACTCACTCCAGTGTTCTTGCCTGGAGAATCCCAGGGATGGGGTAGCCTGGTGGGCTGCCGTCTGTGGGGTCACACAGAGTCGGACATGACTGAAGCGACTTAGCAGCAGCGGCGGCATAGTGGAAGACTATGTGTTCACCAAACAAACTCATTTTACCTTCCCCCTAGACACACATTTCCCAGGCTAACTTGGAAGCAGGTGCATCTATGGAAGTGCATTCTGGCCAACAGGAGATGAGCAGCAGGGCTGTGCACCATCTCCAGCCTGGCCCATAAAGACTCCTGCACAATCCACCTGCTCACACTCTTTCTTCACCTGCCAGCAAGAGATAAATAATCCAGTGAAGGGCTACACAGCCTTAGGGAATGGCACAACCATGGGCTAAAAGAAGTTTGGGTGGCTGAATGTCTGCATGGAACAGAGCCCGCCCTCCCTCAGATGGAAATAATCTAAACAATTGACTAGAATTGGGGGGTTCTCTGATAAAGCAGATAGCTTACTTTGACTGTGTAGTACTTAATACACATTATCACCTTTAACCCTCCCAACAACCTGAGTGGCACACGTTCCTATTTATGTTTTACTGGGGAGGAAACTGAGTCTCAGAGAAAACAAGTAATTTGCTCAAGGTCACATAGCTTCAAACTAACACAGGCAAGATTTGAATCTATGAGTCTCTAACTCTAAAGCCCAGCTTCTTTATTTCATACCACATGGTTGCTACCCAAGCCCCTCTACACCTAATTCCTGGGCACCTTTGCCTGTTGCTAACCGTTTCTGCAGGTGCTGCTCCTGCACTATAGATGCTCTAGTCCTCCACTATAGCATCTCACTTGGTGCTGAGATGTGTAAGGTATGGCAAGTAGGCCTTTCTAGAAGCCATAGGCAAAGAAAGGCTGCTGCTGCTGCTAAGTCGCTTCAGTCGTGTGTGACTCTGTGCGACCCCATAGACGGCAGCCCACCAGGCTTCCCTGTCCCTAGGATTCTCTAGGCAAGAATACTGGAGCGGGTTGCCATTTCCTTCTCCAAAAGAAAGGTGAGCGCCGAAGAATTGATGCTTTTGAACTGTTGTGTTGGAGAAGTCTCTTGAGAGTCCCTTGGACTGCAAGGAGATCCAACCAGTCCATCCTAAAGGAGATTAGTCCTGGGTGTTCATTGGAAGAACTGATGTTGAAGCTGAAACTCCAATATTTTGGCCACCTCCTGCGAAAAGCTGACTCATTGGAAAAGACCCTGATATTGGGAGAGACTGAAGGCGGGAGGAGAAAGGGACGACAGAGAATGAGATGGTTAGATGGCATCACCGACTCAATGGACATCAATTTGGTTAAACTCTGAGAGTTGGTGATAGACAGGGAGGCCTGGCGTGCTGCGGTTCATGGGCTCGCCAAGAGTTGGACACGACTAAGCGACTGAACTGAACTGAACAAGCAACTTATAAGACTTAACATAGAGCCATCGTACTTAATTCTCAAAACAAAGCTCTGTATAGATACATGTGTACCATTTTACAGATAAAAACATGGAGGTCCTAGTATATCAACTAACTTGCTCAAAGGCACAGAGGTAGCTGGTATGTGGAAGCTACTTCTCGAAACTAGTATTGACTTATCCAAACCCAGTTTTTTCAGCATACATTTGAAAAGCTTAGGAATTATGTTGAGGCAGACTCCTGTGCATCCAAAGCACACAACTTTTAAACCAGGATATTTATAGTCTCCAAATACACCTGCATTGTTTTGCTTGTTCTCTGTCATGTTTTGACTCACTGGAATGTTACCATTCTTTCTCAATCCATCAAGACACTGGATACACAAGGAAAAAAAAAAGAACAAGAAAAGGTTCATCACCCCACAGGTGCACAAACCACTTCAACCTTCAAAACAAATCCATCACCACAAAACAGATTAGAGATCTCCACATTATAAAAATATTCATTTAAAACAGGACTTAATTTACATACTTCTTTTCCAGAAACTCAGAAAGCAATTCTTATGGCTAAAGCCAAACATGGTTGCTACTGCCAAATTCGTCTCCCACACATGACGCTTCCCTCGTCAGCAGATTGCATTAAAATGCTTTCACACGCCTAGCATGGTTTTCTAGCTGTAGAAAAGCAGGTGGGATCAATACCACATGGTCTGCCCTCTAAGATCTTAGCTCAAAAATTTAAAGCAAGACGATAAACGAGAGAGATGCAAAGAAGAAACAATAGAGATGGCACTTAATAAACACAGAACACCTATATTTAATCACTGGCATTATTTCATGCTTAACCAGGAAGAACCTGAAGGGAAGGCTGTATTTAGTCATTTGAAATAGAAGAGATGAAACGTAGAAGTTTCTTGACAGAGCCACTGTGGACACCGGCATATGCAGAAGAGCTAACTGGTAGAGAAGCACAGAGCAGCTGGTTAGACGGAAGACACACAAAACACAAGTGGTCTGGGCAGAGCTGAGAGGCAGGCACTGGGAACAGGGGCCTCCCCACGCGAAGCTCCGTAGAGGTCAGACTGCAGGCTGCACCCAGCAGGGAGGGACCGCGAAACACAGGACAGATCAAGGGAGCTAACCCTGGGCCTTGACAGTCAAGAGGAGATGCATACCTACGAGCAAGGAGAACACGGGGCAAGAAGCTGTGACAGCCCGGAATGGGGATCTGACCCCAAACTCCTTTCCAAAAGGTTCCACAGATCCCTAAAGAGGCAAAAGTGAGAGGCTAAACACCCATAACACCTTTCACAAGTCCCTATAAATCGCTTTAGTCCTAAATGGCTCACTTCTCATCCGGACAAATTCCAGGCCAAGTCTTCTATTCCTAATTTGTCTATTCCACAAAAACTTTTGCTTACGCTACCACTGACTCAGCCCCTGTCAAGTACACTCTTACCTGAAAAGGAGCACAATTAATTCCATCCAAGTGGCCTTTTACCCAAAATTGAACTTTCAGAACAAGTACTGTTTTCCCTCCAGAGGGTCTTTCAGATCAAGGGCCAGGATGGATATTAAAAGCAACCCCCTCAAGCCCCTTGGTGATAACTTCTCACCTGCATCATAATAATAAGACACAAGGAACCTTTAGAATCTTAGGTTAATACTCTGACATTAATGCAGAACACCCATGCAACAACTTCTCAAATACCCATTCACTATGTATCTCAGCTGGCCCAATGGTAAAGAATCTGCCTTCCAATGCAAGAGATGTGGGTTTGACCCCCAGGTCAGGAAGATCCCCTGGAGAAGGAAATGGCAACCTGCTCCAGTATTCTTGCCAGGATAATCTCATGGACAGAGGAGCCTGGCGGGCTATAGTCCATGGGGTCACAAAGTCAGACACAAGACACATACACAGGTATCTAACAGGATAATCCCCAGTTAAAAAGAAGGAAAACTCAAGATGACTGCCCTAAGGAAGGTTTATGATTTTCCCAGATCTCTTTTACAAAGCTATAAAAAACACTTATATTTGAATCCTCTCCCACACCCGGGTAGGCCATTCAGTTCAGTTCAGTTCAGTCGCTCAGTCGTGTCCGACTCTTTGCGACCCCATGAATCGCAGCACGCCAGGCCTCCCTGTCCATCACCATCTCCCGGAGTTCACTCAGACTCACGTCCATCGAGTCCGTGATGCCATGCAGCCATCTCATCCTCGGTCGTCCCCTTCTCCTCCTGCCCCTAATCCCTCCCAGCATCAGAGTCTTTTCCAATGAGTCAACTCTTCACATGAGGTGGCCAAAGTACTAGAGTTTCAGCTTTAGCATCAGTCCTTCCAAAGAAATCCCAGGGCTGATCTCCTTCAGAATGGACTGTCTGGATCTCCTTGCTATGAGTGAAAGTGTTAATAACTACCCTAAGTTGGCACAAAGTGTTAACAAACCTTATTTTAACACTCTGTGTAGCAATCACAAAGTGATACAGGACTTTTGAATTCACACCTGTACCTAAGTCCTTTTTCTTACAATATGGTGATACAAAGTCAAAAAAGAAAGAGAGGGAGGAGGAAGGCTGTGTCCTTTAGAGGAGACACTGCATAACATCATATCATCAAGTGAAGAAAAGGTTCAGGACCTCCCCGGTGGTACAGTGGTTAAGATGCTGCGTTCCCAATTCAGGGAGCATGGGTTCAACCCCTGGTCAATGAACTAAGATTTCATGTGCCACATGGCATGGCCAACAAACAACAACAACAAAAAGTTTCAAATGAAGTAAAAGCAGGTAACATTTCACCCTCTTATCTGCATCACTGATAAAGCATCCTCTATACAAGTAACAAGTAACACCAGGACTTCCCTGGTGGCTCAGATGGTAAAGAATCTGTATGCAGTGCGAGAGACCTGAAAAAGTTCGATCCTTGGGTCAGGAAGCTCCCTTGGAGAAGGGAATGGCAACACACTCCAGTATTCTCCGGACAATCTCACAGACAGAGGAGTCTGGCGGGGTACAGTCCATGGGGTCGTAGAGAGTCGGACATGACTGAGCAACTAACACTTTCACTTTCATAGAAGTAACAAGGCTTCCTTCTGGGGAGAGTTCTCCAGTTTAGTTCATTTTATTTTAAACAGACAGACCAGAATGAAATCAGTGATATTTTTAGCAACAACAAAGGAAGTAAAATTCCAAAGGACATCCATTGTCCCCAATCTGCACAAAGATTTAGGTATAAATAACATATGATTTTCCTTCTTTTTGTTCAGGACATTTTGTTTAATCTATATTTAATAAAGAAAGGCAGTTACATTTCCAAGATAGTATGAGGAGTGTGGTGTTTTTTTGCTTTTTTTTTTCCCTCCCCCTCAACTTAAAATAGTCACACGAAAGCACTGATTTTTATACTTAGGAGAAATCCCCAAACAGACCAATTGTGTTTAGGCAGGTTAGGGTATAAATGCTGACTATAAAGGAAACCTATTTAAATACTGCAGATACAGCTTCAAGGACTTTAAAAGGGCCCTCTCTGAAGCAGTAAAGAGGAAAGAATCCCAATGGAACAAAATCTATAGACGAACTTGAGCAGGACATGGTAAAAGCTGTAAAGGCTGCAGGTCCAATGGGAGCCATGGCTATAATTAAGTCAAAGAGGTGCCCTGACAGAAATAAATATCCATTGTGTTTTGTGCTAAGGGAAGGTATGCTAGAGCAAACCACTCAGAGACCGCAGCACAACCTCTCTCCCAATTAACAGATGGTTTCTAAAGAGAGATACAAAATGGGTTAGCTCCTACAGCTGCCACCTTCATATCACATGGAAGCTTAACTACTTGCTTATTCTCACATATGAGGCTCACTCCTGGGGAAGGTGCTGTATTTTCATGGCAAAAGATTAGTACAAAGGACCATCTGAAGCAGAAGTAACATCTATAAACAGAGCTTCTAGGTTATTGGGGGCCATATTACAAAATTCACAGCAACTCTACAAACACATTTCAAGAACTACACCTGTGGTGGATTCATGTCGATGTATGGCAAAGCCAATAGAGTATTGTAAAGTAAAATAAAGTTAAAAAAAAAAAAGAGAACTAGGCAAAGACAGTTAACAACAGAGCTCTCATTCATACAAATCCATCTTTTTGCCACCAAGTGTCCCCTAAAGGTCTTTGAAGGTCTTTATTGACTAAGCCAAAGCCTTTGACTGTGTGGATCACAACAAACTGAGGAAAATTCTTAAAGAGATGGGAATACCAGACCACCTGACCTGCATCCTGAGAAATCTGTATGCAGGTCAAGAAGCAACAGTTAGATCTGGATGTGGAACAACAGACTGGTTCCAAATCAGGAAAGGACTACATCAAGGCTTTGTATTGTCACCCTGCTTATTTAATTTGTATGCAGAGTACATCATGCAAAATGCTGGGCTGGATGAATCACAAGCTGGTATCAAGACTGCCAGGAGAAATATCAATAACCTCAGATATGCAGATGACATCACCCTTATGGCAGAAAGCAAAGAAGAACTAAAGAGCCTCTTGAAAGTGAAACGAGAGAGTGAAAACATTTGCTTAAAACTCAACATTCAGAAAACTAAGATCCCAGGGACAGACTTTATTTTTTTGGGCTCCAAAGTCACTGCAGATGGTGATTGCAGTCATGAAATTAAGACGCTTGCTCCTAGGAATAAAAGTTATGACCAACCTAGACAGCATATTAAAAGCAGAGACATTACTTTGCCAACAAAGGTCCATCTAGTCAAAGCTATGGTTTTTCCAGTAGTCATGTATGGATGTGATAATTGGACTATAAAGAAAGCTGAGCACCGAAGAATTGATGCTTTTGAACTGTGGTGTTGGAGAAGACTCTTGACAGTCCCTTGGACAGAAAGGAGATCCAAACAGTCCATCCTAAAGGAGATCAGCCCTGAATATTCATTGGAAGGACTGATGCTGAAGCTGAAACTCTAATATTTTGGCCACCTGAAAAGACCTTGACACCCAGAAAGACTGAAAGCGGGAGAAGGGGGGCAACAGAGGATGAGATGGTTGGACGGCATCACCGACTCAATGGACATAAATCTGAGTAAACTCCAGGAATTGGTGATGGACAGGGAGGCCTGGCGTGCTGCAGTCCATGGGGTCACAGAGTCGGAAATGACTGAGCGACTGAACTGAACTGTCCCCTAAAGAAAAAGGGCCAAGGAGTTTATGTCCTCCTGGTGCATCTAAGACCTAGATCCATTAAATGATACATCAGTGACAAAAGCCAGACTAAAAGTGCACTCTAATGCTCACCCCTATGACTCCGCCATCTACCTTGTTCTTGTCAAGTTAAGTTTCACAAATAATTTCAGGCCTGTGCAGGAGAGTAAGCCACTTTAATTAAAGGAACATCTTATGCTGGAGAATGATATACAAAACACTAGGTATTCGACGACAAGTACAACACTTAAATGAACATTTCACCAAACACTAGTCCTTACCTTATTCCAGCATTCAACAGCCCTCAGTGTCCAGGTGTTTTCTTGTTTTGTTGCTGACAATTTCTTACGTGCTATTTATACAGGAGCAGGTCACTAAATAATTACATATTGCAAACCATTCTCCTTTATTTGGGGGAAAAATTGGAAGACTTTATGTATGCTGCTAGATCACTTACTAGTTAAGCCCTATTTCCAAAAATAACATAATGCTCATTCTAGTTCTCTTAGTAAATACTAACATTGTTAAGATAGTCCATATATACCTAAATTACCAATCTTCAAGCAAGAAACCACACACATATACTCTGAATTGCAATGCATCTCCTGAACCCAAAAGCCTTCTTTACTTTATCTGGGGTCTTGATCCTCTGCTCCTCCCTAAAATGCTGCATCCAAGACTAAAGGAAGTGGAACTTGTTTTATGGTTTAAAAAGCTTTATCATCTTACAGTTGTGACTTGTGTATGTGTAAAAACCTCAGATATCTCTGAGATTTAAGATTCAGATAAAGATTGATTGGTTCTAAACAGCATTCTTTTGAAGCAAGAAAACAAGGCAAATGATTTTTCATAAGCCTCCAGCATATGAAAGATTACATTAAACAGGTAATTTAAAAATTCAATTAACTATTTTATGCTATTTGGCTATCTTAATTTTAGCCCTTCCACTGTTAAAACATGGAAATTAACCCATAATTTCTTCTCTTCCCTAGCAATTCAAGACTCTTGGTTAAGAAATATCCAGAAATAAAAAAGTTAATCCTAGTGATAACTATATTAGTTATCAAATTCATCAAATATTGTCCTTGGTCATATTTTAAATTTTACCATAAGATATAATTACTCCCCAATCTTGACTGCTGCCCCAGCCCTCAATTGCATCATTCTTTACAAAGCTAAGGTGTTGTTTCATTTTAACTTTCTATCATTTTCATCTAGGATTAAAAAAAGCAAAGCAAAATTTCTAAGGAAATTCGAATCAGGGGACCAGGAGCTAAGTTAAACTTTAACAATTCCCACAGGATTTTTGTTTTCAGAGTGTAGAATCTACAGCCTAATTAAGGAGTTATTCAAAGATTTTCTGTATCATTTCCTAAAACCTGGTAATATCCTGGCCAAACCATCCTTCTTCTCACCTTCATGCTGTGTTTTCACTTAAAGCTACTTGAACAGATATCCCATTCTAATCCTTTAAGCTTACATAAATATCCTAAGAGGCTGCAAGGTAAGGACATAAAATTGACTGGATATTATTTCAAACAAGAGATATGATTCTGCATCAATGATTAGTTAGAAATAAATATACTAAAATAAAGATTAAAAACTAGAGTTTGGTCTTTTCAAAGAGAACTGAAAGCTGTTCAAAAAAAATTTTTGATACGGACAATGTATACCACTGACATCACGGAACACAGAAACAGAATACCTCTAAGCACACCTACAGTCCCACAAGACTAGACACCAGTGGGTTCTAATTAAATGACAACTAAGTAAGCAAAGGGAATAAATGGAGGTCATTCACAAGTAAGCTTGTTTTTCTATAAGGTCTATGACTCTAATCAGATGCTATAAACAGCAGCAGCCACCAAGCATCACTGACCTCTGGAGATTCAAAGCTAGAGAAGAAACACCCAGAAAGATCAACTGAGTCATCACTAAGAATGCCATTACTACTGGTCATCTCAGCCATTCTTCAGGTAGTTCTTGGTGACACTCGAGGAGGAAAGGGCTGACCACAAAACATAATGAAATGGGAAAGAAGTCACAAGATGTTCCTTAGGAGGGAATATTATTAATTAGCTTCATTGCACCTATGATTTTTGCATAATTATACTTGAACTTTGGTTTCCCTCCAACAACGACCACGTGGATCAATACGAGTCAATTATTTCAAAGACAGGGACAAATGACTTTATAAAATACACATTCATACATACCTCGCAAAACAGTGACAAACATCTTTACCAATAACAAAGTTAAGTCTCAGGGCGTGTAAGCAGTTCTCTTGGGCATTCATTTATTACAGACATGACAAATTTAACAGATTCAAAGGAGGGAAAACTGTGGCCCTGCAAAACGGTCAGGATGCAAAGCCTAGAGGATTACTGGCAATGCAGGAAAAGAAAGCAAAAGTGAAGTCGTTCAGTCGGTCCAACTCTTTGCGACTCCATGGACTGCGGCCTACCAGGCTCCTCTCTCCATGGGATTTTCCAGGCAATAGTACTGGAGGGGATTGCCATTTCCTTCTCCAGCGGATCTTCCCGACCCAGGGATGGAACCCAGGTCTCCCGCATTGTAGACAGACGCCTTACCGTCTGAGCCACCAGCGAAGTCCAATGCAGAGTACTGTACAAAGAGGGGTAACTGGGTTTTTTTTTGGAAGTAAAAAATTGTCCTTAAACAAACCTCAGACTCAAAGGTAAAAACTGTTCCAAACAAACCAAAATAAAAAATCACAACACCTTTGTCGCCACGAAGCAGTCTGAGGACTCTAGACAGCAGTTTTATTTTTCACATCACAAATGCTTTAGAGAATCCAGTTCAACACACACGCTATGTTAAAGAACTGAAAGTTCAGGTTAGAATGATACAGGTGTGAAAGGTATCCAACTAACTGGAAATGGCTTATGACCTGAGCCAGAAAAGGGCTCAATCTCCCATTCTGATTCAAATAACTTCCTAACGGAAAACAGTGGCCTAAACGAGGTTTTACCTAGAAAGTGAGACCTAGAATTTGCACCTTTTCTGAGAACCCTCTGTGGAAAGATGACAAGTTCAAAACAAGGACTTCTAAGCAATTACAAAAGTTACTCTTCTGAGTCAGAGTGATACCAGCTCCGCCCCTCCAAAAAATTGCTAAGCTTACTTTTGGGTGTATTGAAAAGAAAACTTTGACACACAGAGAAAGAATGAGAATTAAGCAAAAATTGTTTCATTAGAGCTCTATAAGTAACATAAACTGACTTCAGCTAACTAGCAAAAGGGAATTTATTGGAAGAGCCACAGAAATTTTTAGAATCAAGAGGAGCTAGGAACCAGGCTCCAGTGGGCTAAGCAGCGAAAAGAGCCATCATCTCAGAGGTAAGACAGAGAGGGTGTCTAATGAGAAGGGCCACCATCACCCTCTCATTCTTCCGTCACTTCCTTGAGGTTCTGGGAGAAGATACCCAACTGATCTTTCTATGGTCTGACACTGGCCCCTTGCCTATACTTAAGGTAGGGACAGAGAGAAGGTAGAGAATATCTCAATATGGAATGATCATAATGAAGTTAGACAATCCTCTAGGATACATGAAGTGTTACAGACTTCTCCATACAAACTGAAAAGAAATCTCTCTCATTTCTGTTCAAATAGAAGACTGCTTCAAAGATTCAACCATCAAATGGAATAATCAACAACTCATGAGTGAGCCAGACTTTCTCCAAATCACACTCCTGATGTGGAGTACCCAGGAAGTACTGCTTCTAAATCCTAGCTCAAAAACAAGTCACCGTTCAGAGCATTCTTCATTCCCCTCTGCAAACTATGACCAGTTCCCTCCAACTCTAACTCACCTGAAAAATAAGGTGCCAATAATGTAAGTAGTTAGATTAGCAGAGTATGTTGTGACTCAGGATCTCTTAAGAGACACAGCCACCACCTTGAAATCAAGTACTAAGCTCTGGCCAGTGTTCTCCAGGGCACCAATATTCTTAGTTACCAAAAGCTGCCAACGTTGAGTCACCTTCACCAACACCACCTGACAAGACCTTTCAGCTCCAGAAGTCAACTCTTCCCTAAGGCAAAAAGAGACCTTCGGAAGCTCCCCACAAAGGACACAGTGTGGAGCAGTCTGTATGAAGCTGGAATTCAGACCTTAAGCCATAAGAAGGATGACTCTTAAAAAATTATTTTATTAACACCTCCACCACAGGGGAAGCTTTCTGCTAAGTCTCAACTGGCGGAATTGCCCTTCGAGTTGTCAATAGCCAGCATTTGAAAATAAATACAGTCACCAAGTGTGGAATGATGTTCCTGTAGCCAAGCAGGCATTTGGCAGATGCCAAAAGAGAAGGCAAGAGGCCAAGAAATGAGACCTAAAAATTTAAAGGAAGACTGCTCTCCTCAGTAACATACAATCTGAAATAATGTAAGGCAGAAATAGGCCACAGACTACTGCCTCTACATTCAACCTACATCAGCATCTGTCTCCCAAAGGTGCAGCAGGATGCCTAAGGCTTCCTTTACTACAACAATTGTTCCAGTGGTCTAAAAAGGGATCTCCCTCGCTGGATTTTTTTGGTGGTGGTGGTGCCTGTGTGTTTTTTTGTTTGTTTTAGGGGAGGTTGGGTGGGATGGGCAAAAGGAGTGCTAGAGAAGGAGAAAACATGTAAGATAAAGCTAGAACTATAGAAGAGAAATTCTACTTTTCCTCTTTGGCTCTTTCTATTGAGCAACAGCTTTCTGCCAAGACTGCCTTCAGGTTCTCAGCAGAAGAGGGGATGAAGCAAGATAAAGAGAAAGAAGTCTGAGGCCACTGCCCTGTGTCCCAGGACCTCACACAGGCGATTCTCCCTGGATGGCATGCCTCTCCAGAAGGGGAAGCAGACGAGTATGAAGGCAGAGAGTATTGCTGGAGCACAAAACTGCTTTGGTTCTCGTTCCTGAACCGTCTGTGTGTGCCATCACCCCTTCCTCCAGGTGGCCTGCCGATACGCCATGGAGCTTGGAGGCAACTTCCAAAGAAGAAAACAAGCCCGAGCCAGGCTGGACCACTGCAAAGAGGCGAGATGAAGTCCCTGCAAGTAGCAAGAAATCTGCTGAAATAGTGTACAAATTCACTCTTTTCTTCCTGGATACTCCTTTTATGGGGAAAGTGGAAAGAACCAAGTTTGAGAACAAAAAAAATATTTCAAAGGAGGGGTTGATGCCTGAAGGTACACTGAAATAAAAGGAAATAAAATAATGCAGAAAAGCCCATGGCTCAAAACAAAAAATTTAGTATCTCTTAAAACAATTGCTATAATTTACTTTTAAAACATTTTGGGGGACTTTCTTGGAGGTTCAGTGGTCAACACGCTGCACTTCCAATGCAAGGGGAAGGGGTTTGATCCCTGGTCAGGGAAGTAAGATCCCACATGCTGCATGACACGACCACAAACAAACAAACAAAAAAACACTTTGGTATAAGGTTCTGCTCATGTGCTCAGTTGTGTCTCTTTGTGACCCCCATGCACTGTAGCCCGCCAGGCTCCTCTGTCCATGGGATTCTCCAGGAAGGATACCAGAGTGGGTTGCTATTTCCTACTCCAGGGGATCTTCCCAACCCAGAGATCGAACCCATCTCTCTTGTGTCTCCTGCACTGGTGGACAGATTCTTTACCACTTCACCACCTGAGAAGCCTTGGTATAACAAATACCAAACAATTTCACTGTTTTACCCAGAACAGACAAATTCGTAGAGATAAAAAGTACAATGGTGGTTGCCAAGGGCTAAGAGAAATAGTATGGGGAGTTATGTTTAATGGGTGCAGAGTTTCAGGTCGGAATGATGAACCAATTCTAGAAACTGTGGTGGTGGCTGCCCAACACTGACTGCATTTAATGCCACAGAGGTAAACACTTAAAATGGCCAACGTGGTCAACATTATGGTATGTAGGTTTTACCACCGTTAAATTTTTCTTTAATTTGTCATGAATCAATGTGATGTTATATATGTTCATCCTAACACAAGTAAGGACAAACCTCCAAAAGTGCCTAGTTACAAGACTATCTACCATCTGTATCTAAGTCAGCAACCAATTCTCTGTTAATTACCATAATGAATGTCAAAAAGCATTTTTGCTCCTTAAGCTACTTATTTGTTAATTAGTGTACTGAGCATTAGAAATGGCGGTCTCATTAGTGAGATTAAAGTTATTCAAGATGTGTTAAACTAGTTTAAGAGACGCTATCCAGTCTTGTATCAACAGGACACAAGAATCCAAGCGGTCTTTCACTTGTACGCTTCTGGACAGAACCTAAATACGACATAGTCCTGGTTTTGCCTTTGTTCAAAAGGATTTCTTTTTGCATGATGCAAACAGAGGGCACAGATGCCCAACCCTGGAATGCTGTCAGCCACAAGTGAACATTTCATAAAAGGTGTGTTGGAAGCACCTCAAAAAAGAACAGAGAACTAGGACTTCCATCAAGCTTGCAAAGTAATTTATCAGTCAATTAGAGTCAGCTAGTTTGATGCCTGTACCTATGGCAGAATTTGGTCTTAAGAAGCAGATATGCCAGCTCTGACGGTAAAGCGTCTTGCTTACAATGCAGGAGACCTGGGTTCAATCCCTGGGTCGGGAAGATTCTCTGGAGAAGGAAATGGCAACCCACTCCAGTACTCTTGCCTGGAAAATCCCATGGACAAAGAAGTGTGGTGGGCTACAGTCCACGGGGTCGCAAAGAGTCAGACACCACTGAGCGACTTCACTTTCCTTTCACTTCCCCTCTAAGATGTTTGTTTTCACCTAACCAAAACTACCTAAGAACTGCATACACGAAATTAAGTTTATTGGCTGTATCTTACCACTACCCACCAGAAAGGGAAAGGGACTCTTAAAAAGTCTCTGTCCAGCCCCAGAAACCAGGAAAGAATATGAGATGCCCTCCTTCCCCCGATGGCTATGTCCACATATGCTGTTTTCAGTAAACACTCAGAAAACTAAAATCTCAAGTAAGATCAGGGAACCTAATCTCAGAAGATCTCACATTCCGATTTTTAAGAGCTCATTAGGTCTGTTTGGAGAAGGCGATGGCACCCCAGTCTAGTACTCTTGCCTGGAAAATCCCATGGACGGAGGAGCCTGGTAGGCTGCAGTCCATTGGGTCGCTAAGAGTCGGACACGACTAAGCGACTTCACTTTCACTTTTCACTTTCATGCGTTGGATCTTGCCTGGAGAATCCCAGGGATGGGGGAGCCTGGTGGGCAGCCGTCTCTGGGGTCGCACAGAGTCGGACACGACTGAAGCGACTTAGCAGCAGCAGCAGCAGCAGGTCTGTTTTTAATGTCCCCAAATATGAAACTAGGGAACATTAATGCATTGAACAATGATATACCATCATCCCTTTCTGCAAAGGCTTCCAATTTCCAGCACTTACAAAAAGAAATGCATTAACAAAAAACACCGTATCAAATCAATATTGACAATGCTGTATTTTCACCTGATTATAACATGGAAGAAGGGAATTCACCTCTGAAATAAATGCCCAGGAATACTAAGAGTTTAAAAAAAAAAAAAAAAACCCAGTTAAATATCTTGAGCTTAAATGTTAGATCCCAAATCATTCTTCCTGAGAAGCAGAACAATTCTGTACCATACATGTCAGAATCCCTTGGCACTATGCTGAAGAGTTAACTTCGCAGTTCTGTTCACAAAGGAGAAAGGTCACAGAAACCCAGGGCTAGGTAAGACTTCACATCATTTAGGAAAGCACCTTTGTTTTACAGCAGGAGAGGAGTCAACTGATTTGACACCAGAACCAGCCTGTTCAGGTACATTTTATTAAAGTGGACTGAAAGCAAGGTGTAATTCATTTTAGTGGTATGAAAAAAGCTCTCAGAGACAAGTACCAGGATCAGGAAGAAGGATTCGGAACACAGTATCTTGGAAGCTACTGTGTTAATGACCCAGTGACTCCTTAAGATGGAATGTAAAGCATCAAAATATAAAGAAATAAAATTTCTCCCTCAGGCTCCAGTGACCTTGAAAACAATGAAATAATTCTGGTTTACCTGTTTACAAGCAGCTATGCCTCTCAGGATAAATCGCAAAGGTCAAACGGGGTGGTGAAGAGTCAAGGCCATCACCACATTTACTCTACAAAGTAATAGATAACCAGATCTATTACTGCAAACGAAAAAACACAAATTCTAGTTGAACTGGAGTGGAGACTGGGGATAGATACAGGACTTGGGAGCTATATAAATTCCCCCTTCAAAATCAAAGCATTATGTAGAAAACAGAGTTTCAACAAAAAGTACAATGATGAGGAAAGAACTCATTAAAAGCTAAAAATAAACTCTAATTCACAATATGCATAAGGATTTAACAAAAAAAGGAAAACAAGATGTAAAATTGCATCTGCTAAGTTAACCAAGCCCTGATGGAAATCTCCACCCCCCGTTTACACAAACTGGAATCTGTAAAGTCTGTGATGACTGAATAAGGCAATGCTTTAAATATTTTCAATGAATATTTCAACGAAAGAAAATCAAGGGACAGCAACTTTTTTTTCCTAAGTCACCTGATCTCCTAACACTACAGGAACACTGGGCTTCTTAACATCCAAACACACAGATCTCTTCATTTCTCTTCTTCAAAATCTTACTTGATGAAATCAGAATATATAGTACTGGTATTTATGATTTACATTAAAGGGGTATTAATCTTAAGCAAGAAGCTATCAGTAACAGTGGAAACAGCCTCAGTTAGTTTTCATCTATCTGATACCTCATGGCTCAATTTAACAACCTGCTGATCTTCCAGGCCAGTTAACAGTCCACTGGGGAAGCTTGGCTGAGAGTACCTTCATATTTTAAGTCAAGCTAATTCATTCTGAATAACAGTTACACAATACCACACAGAGCAATAACTCTACACTCCAGTGCTCCAGTTCACAGAGGCTGGTGTAATATCATTAATCATCTTTCTGGGCTCCCAAGTCCCAACTTGTACTTCCTAGTCCCACTTTGTCCCATCCCTAAAAAATCAATTCTGTTGGTCATGTCATCTAAAAAGCAAAGAAGAGAAAACGTTTTGCAAACTTTCCACATCATGAGAAAAATCTAAGAATTCTTAGACAACTAATTTATTTGATTTTTTTTTTTTTCCAATCAGTTTGCCCGGAGGGAAAAAACATCTGCAACTGTCTTCTAACTGAATGAATAAGGGACTGGGGAGAGAGAGACAGAGTGCCCTTACGTGCTAGGCACTTTATTGGAAGAAACAAGTTCAGAGTCAAATAACTCAAACAACGCTACAACACAAGGAAATGGCTAGGCCTGTATTTGAACGTAAATGCAACATGTTCTTTCTAGGCTAAAACATCGAAAACCTGTGTTCCTTAGCCCATCTCCCTAGCAGGGGAGTTGAAGATAACATTTTGTCTCAGTTCTTTGTTAATCCCAACAACCTGATCCCAAGTTAAGCTAATAACAACCCTGGTATACACAGGGGTTTGGTAAATCCTATTATCACTACGTTCAAAGTTCATTTCACATGGAAAGATGGGAAGGAACGCTTAACAACAGAGTTTAAACTAAAACCCCCCCTTCTCCCCTCTTCTTCTGAAGTGGCCAAGAAGTTTCCTGAGCCCTAAAAGGTTGAGATGGCTGTCTCCCTTCTTCACACTCAGCCTACCCCAGGGGCTCTGGGCTTCAGGGAACCATATTCAACATTTACTGTTTGGATCCCAAAGAAATCGTCTTCGTCAGCATGGGCACAGCATGCTAGGAGTGGATCACAGCTGATCTGAAAGACAGGAAAGCCCTAATGGTTCTTCTGGTTGAACAGACTTACTCTATGCTGTGGCTCAGGGCTGGTCCAGGCTGAGTCACAGGACTGCACTGGGCAAGGGAGGCTGCGGCTAAGACCCTCTGGGATGGGCAGAGGTCCTCCAATAGGGAGGACAGCAGGTCCTAGACCGTGGCCTCTGCTATGACCCTTCAATTACCTAAGGTGATATAAGAGATTACTGGGTAGTTAAATCACAAAAAAGGTAGTTTTAAATGAGACTCCATCTCTTCATAATACTTGGGAGGAGCTGCCAGTGCAGCTTAAAGCCCCTGACAAAATGTATGAAGATACCATCAGCAATAAAGGGATATCCAATGATGTAAAAATTGTAAATATTGACATTCTGATACTTTAAGAAGCAAAACCAGATACATCAATAAGTAAAACATGCTAAGGAATTCCCTGGCAGCCCAGTGGTTAGGAGGCTTTCACTTCCACAGCCCAGGTTCAACCCCTGGTCACGGAACTAAGATCCTGCAAGCCCTGCAGCACAGCCAAAAAATTACTTTTTTTTTTTTTTTTTTTTTAAGTAAAACATGCTAACCGAGCTACTGCACAGACCCAACAGGTCAAAAGACACTCACAAGTAAAATGTGAGAAAATATTTTTTAAAGTTAGTGCTTTTAGTTGTAAAAAGACACTCATACTTTCCTCAGCTCTCAAAATTCAGTAGCAGCAGTGGACTCAAGTGAAAGTCAAGTAACTTAAAACAAGCGCAAAAGAAGGAGGTGTATTCTGAAGCATAGCTTTAGTTTCAATGATCAACTATTCTGTTCAAGAAATACTTAAAATGCTTCAACAGGTGCAAAATAAAAACACTTTGCTGTACTCATAATTTAGAAAGTTAAAAAAGCAAGGGCAGGTGCAATGGATAAGGTAGTGCAATAGATAAGGTAGCATAACAGAAAAAAAAAATCAAAAGAAAAACAGATTGATAAATCAACTGCATATCTGAGAAACGTGATTTAACATTCTACAGATTAAAAAAGAGGGATTCCTGGGTCAGCATTTGTTCTGTATAGTCTCCCATTTAGTTCACCATCTTTTTTCTCATCTATGTTTTCCATCATTATGATGATAGCTACTAAGTAATAAAACTGAAAATGGTTTGTATTTTGCATCACTTGATGTACAGATGTGTGTATGTATACTTTTTCCAAAGTACAAGTAGACAAAAACTAGAAGAAACACCACGGAAAAGTCTGAAGAACACTAAGGGTGTTCAAATCTTGCTATAATTTAACAGGAGAAATGCTCACAGAAGAATTTCAACTGTATTCTTAAATCTGAATACATTAACAAAGTTTGTGTTTTGTATCAAACTAATTAAGGGAAAAACTCAAGGGCACTAAAACACTATGTTCCTAATCTACTGGCAAAACAGGTAAGTCTCAGGGGGAACAAGGACTAGAAAAGTATAAAGTCAAAACTCAAGTTTATTTAACCAACAGGTTCAATCTCATGTTCACAGTACAGTGAAAGGAAGTGAAAGTGTTTGTCACTCGACTGTGTCTGACTCTGTGTGTCCCCATGGACTGTTAGCCCACCAGGCTCCTCTGTCCATGGGATTTTCCAGGAAAGAATACTGGAGTGGGTTGCCATTTCCTTCTCCAGAGAATCTTCCTGAACTAAAGATTGAACCCAGGTCTCTGACCCTGAAGGCAGACTTTACTATCTGAGCCACCAGGGAAGCTCCTCAAACTAGCTAACCTGTTCTTGGGAGGTACAATACACTTCTTTTTTTTTTTTCCTCATGGAATAAAACAAAGCAATACAAAGATCACCATCAAAAGAAAAGAGAGAAACAAAAATACAGATAATTTATAAATTAATTGAGAATGGTTCTCTTTCAAACTTGTCCATATCCTCACAATAGATGTTTTTCCTTTCAGAAACTAGTCATTTAAAGGTTTCATTACCAAAGACTATCAGAAGAAACTTTGCTAACTGAGAGTTAGTCTTATTTCATAATGAAGAGAGTTAGAATATGTCCTGTCCCCACAAGCCAAAATTGGAAAAGACCCTGATGCTGAGAAAGACTGAAGGCAGAAGAAGGAGGTGACAGAGGATGAGATGTATGAACGGCATCACTGACTCAGTGGACATGAGTCTGAACAAACTCCAGGAGATAATGAAGGCCAGGGAAGCCTAGCATCCTGCAGTCCATGGGGTCGCAGAGTCAACACGACGTAGCGACTGAACAACAACAATCAGAAGAAACTTCTGTTCCAGTTTGCTAACTGAGAATTAAACTTATTTCACAGTGAAGAGTCAGAATATGCCCTGTCCCCTCACCCCAGACTTATAGGCACTAGGATTATTTTGAGTTAAAGGCAATGAAAAATCAACAGATACTCTTCTCTCGCCTAGCTTTTTCTGCCTAAAAACAAATTATAAACTTCCTTTGTGAAAGTGTTCCCCTCTCCTCTACCAGGAAAAGGAGAGCCACTCTTACCAATGGAGATGGAGAACGAGCACCAAGATGAAGCTTCACCAAGACGAAGCCTAAATAAACCCTCCTAAAATCGTTCTCATCTTCCATTAGTTTCCCCCTGTATATTTTCTTGGTCATTCCTTGCAGTTTATCCACCCTCAGAACCCAAATCCCCCCTGCTTTATTAAAATGGTATACAAGCCCCAAAGGCTAGCCACTTCTTTGTTTCATTTCTTTTCTGTGAACTTCCAATGCATGTGAAATATTAGTAAAAACAGTATTGCCACTTCTGGTAAGCCCTTTTCTCCCTGATTTTATTGAGATACAGTGGACATATAACACTGTATAACCTGTCTTTTGTTAGGTTCAGTTAATTGGGGGCTTGCACATTGAGAGAGTACAGGAAAAGTTTTTTCTCCCTGACAATGAATAAAAAATTAAAATTTAAAAACCAATGTATTAGTTTCTTAAATCCTATAATCAATACTGACACTTTGAGAATTATTCTATAAAAAACCAAGTTAAAGGTCTGAGTGGAAAAGCAAAACTAAAAGAATAAATTTTATAGTTTTTCCCTGAAACTTTATAAAAAGCTCAATCCGTAACATCAGATTTTAGAAGTGACTGGTTAGTCATGACCTTCTGAAGAAACAAGGGTACACAGAAAAGTAATTTTAAGATATACTGATAAATTGTTTCTTCAATACCATATTGATAGTTTCTTTGATACCATGAAAAAATAAATTTCATCTTATTGTATATGAATTTCATTTTATACAAATTTAGCCACTAAAATCTAAAGATGGACATATTCAGACATATTATATCCCACAATTAGTATACTCGGCAGCAACGCATTTACCCTGTGCTGCCAAGTTTTCTTGTTTTGTGAACACCTGGGCATACACCCAGCCTTTGTGCCAAATTTCTAACTAAATACACCCAGAGTCAGCAACAATGAGGTATTTATTAAACTATCATCACCCACAAACTCACTCAACCACCCTGCTCTTTTCAACCACTTATCTGCAAGAATCAGGATTCTTAACCTCTTGATACTATGAATACCTACAACTATCAGCTAACCTAAAGACTGCAACTGATGCACAAAACCCCACTTCTCAAATTAATGTTCATCCCAGCCTTGGGCTCACTGTGACTGACTTCATTACAGTTAAAAAAAATAGCTATTAAATTTGAAGGTATGCATTAGACTAATAAAATACCACTTATCTCTTTCAATCCTGAGGAGCTAAGATTGCTTTTTAAAAGAGGGGAAAATACCATGCTGTCAAAATAAAGTTTGAAAATCATATAATCCTCATAAAATAAACCAGCATTAAAAACTTTCAAGTTCTCAGGAAGCAACAGAGACATCAGTTAAACCTAGCTAAGATTCCTCATGTTTTGCATNTACCACCCAATCAATTAAATGCTCCTACAAAATCAGATAGCAGGAGCTGACCCAATAGCTCCCCTAGGAAATAGAGTAAGTTGGATAATTACAGTGACTGAAAAACCGTGAACCAACTGTAGAAGCATATATGGAAAAACTGCTCAAGATGACTAATACTAAATACCAGAGTGGGGTTCAAATCCCTACAGATTCTTTCAAAACCTTTTCAGAGATATGTTAATAGTAGCTTCTTCAGAAGATATGCCCACTTTGCCAAATGTAACAATTCTAAATCCAGTTTCAGAAATCTATGTACTAGATTATTTTGTTCAATACAAGTATTAATTAAGAAACTCAGAGTAATACAACAACAAAAAAAATCTAAAGTAACTATGTTTGAAGCTAAAGGAGTCGGAACCTTCTGAACGCTGATTTAACCCATACCAAGAATAAGATGTTAAGTGGTCCAAATCAAAACAGGGTTAAGAGAAGAGGTCCTTAGTATTCTAATGTGTCTACTCAACTTATTAATTTATAGTTCATTATCATGGATATTCACTTCATGAAACATGTTCATATTTTATTGATGTGAACAGGTTTTATGGCAGAATTACAGATGGTCTGAAAACTAGTTAGCAAATGACTTCCAAAGTAACACGTTCAATGGAATTCTAGGGTTGTGGAGATAGCACCCCCTCCCCAGAGTTCTATGATTAAATAAGATGGGTGGAACTGTAAATCAAACTGGTTTGTTTACTGCAGAATTTTAACAACTTTTAATATGTTAATGATCTTACAGTATGGTTCTTAAGTAGTCAACTATGGAGTGCATTTTTTCTCAAACTTGTCTGTTAGTGGAACACTTGTTTTGAGGAGTATTTATGACTAAATCTCATGGAAATAAGTTTAGCAAAAACAACTTTCGATGTTTGGTGCTTATGATTCATTTTCTTGGGTATTCGGTTTGCTTATGAGAGATTTTAAACAGAAATTTTACTAGGATGGAAACCTTCATTATCCAGCTCTCCATGGGGTACGGGAGTGAAATAAATGAACAACAAATATTAACAACCTTTGGCAGCACCTAAGTATCTAACCATGTACTACTTCATATTAGCCATGCACTGTGGTTCTATTGCCGCCACCTCCACACAGAGCCAGAGAAACCAGGGGCATGAAGACAAAACAATCACATTTATCCAATTTTGCCACATAACAGCTCTAGCAAAAGGTTAACAGACAGTAAGATAATTCAAGACTGACCAGAGGTAAGAGATGAAAATCTGTGAGATGCTTCCTGTGGGAAAATGCCTAATTCAGTGCATGGCTGAATGACCAGATTTATGATTTGTTTACTGCTTTCATCTATCATAACAAAAAACGTGACCTTCACAGCTAATTCAAGCATCATTTTTTAAATAAGATAACTAAGCAATCAAACCAGAAATCTCATCATTTATATCAAAACCTTAATGCCATTTATCACACTTATGTCAAAGAGGCTATAAAATGCACACACAAGAAGATGCCGTTTTGCTAAAAACATAAAATTCAGTATCAGGACAGACACATTTTAATAAAAAGTCTTTGTTCTCTATCTTTCCCAACTTTTTAATAACTTAAAAAAAAAACATTTTATGTATACTGCTCACACTGATTGGGGGAGGGATGGAAAAATATTATCCATTTGATTATCAATATTCAAAAACAAAAAACAAACCTTCCTGATTATAATGGTGAACATCTAAGTAACATAATTAGTTAAAATATAATTATGGATTGACGATAAATAAGTCTTACTTGGTTTTTACTTGATTTTAATGAATAAATTCTTTTTGTGAACCTCAATCTGCATCCCGAGTAAATACGACCACAAGGCCAAGCCCAGGTTAACAGCTCTAAGTCACTTTGGAGATAATAAGCCCTTGTCTCTTGATAAAAAGAACAGCTAAAGCTATCATCCCATTAAAAAGTCACAGTTGACTCCAGAAAGTAGCTAGGGACCCCTTCCTCTGCCTTCTAGTTCATTTTACCAAGGAAACTTGAAGCTGAGGCCAAGAGCTGACATGACCAAGGTCACATGATCAGTCAAAGTTCAAATTCTTGGTCCAACTTCTCAAACTGCTTACTTATTTCAAATATTTAGTTAATATTCTGGTGATAAACCATCTGATATGCACCATCACTCATATTTAACATGAAAAAGGTACCGAGTCTGTCTACACTTCATCCATTTTCAGTGTCTGCAAACAACTCCTCTATCAACCCATCTATGGCCAAGAACATTTATTTAGGTTTTGCTTTATTCTACAAGTTTAGTCAAATCCTCCAAAATACTAAAGAGATTTTCCAGTACCTAATATTCAAAATGTGTCATGATTAAAAGCCAAATTACTCATCCTTTCATTATCTTTTAAGAGGAGCACTCATATACCACTTTTTCCTTTCCTTGTTAACAGACAGACAGGAGCTAAGATCTTGCCATACTCAAACTATATCTGAACAAATATTTATACACTGACAATGTCAGTATTATCATTTACTTGGTCATATATAATCAGAACTACAGAGACTTAAAGAAAAGGACATTTTAAGGTCATTTTCCTCTGCTAAACACAATACTCCCCTTATTTCATTGTTGAAATGTTAAACCATGCAAGCTCAAAACTAAAGGTTAACATGATGCTTGCTGCTCCAGATACACCTACAACTTTGAAACATTTTTAAAAATGTTATTGTATAGTTCAGATTATATAAAAGTCTAGTTAAATATATACTGCTCATAAAAAATATTTTATGCTTTGAAAGGATAGCCAGAGAACAGAGAGAAAATCTAGATGTGTAAAACTCTAGCACTGAATGATTTACAGGCAGTAATCTTATTTTCTCACACCTTGAAACATAATCATTTACAGGTGAGGAACCTTATCTAAAACTGCATACCTGTTATTTTGTCTCTTACAAGCTTACAGGACTCTATCTCACCGATGCTCCCAAACAGACTCTTTAGTTCCTCCTGTGTCATGTTCTGAGGAAGATAGTTGACTATTAAGTTGGTCTTGCTGTCCTCTGTGTTCCCGGAGTCAACTGGTGACGAGCAGTTGTTGTTTATGGTGGTTGGCCCGTTGGCTGTGTTATTGCAAGTTGGCCCATTAGACAGTTGTGTTTCCATGGCAGCAATTACCTGCTAAAAACAGAGAAAACAAGAAATGTCAGAATTCATATTTCACAAACTATTAGAGGTTCCATCCAAAAATTTAAACACTTGTCACTAAACACAGGTCGTCCTGCTGAAATTACAACAAAGCTTCAAAAAGTACAACACCTATGCTAACTTTTACTTCACATTAAGCTATTCGATTTAAGATCACAGCTGTACTTTTCACATACATATTCCACACATGCACGAAAGCACAATTTACATCTTTAACATTCTCTAGAACCCCATTCTGGGTCTATTCACAATCCTTACTCACCTGCTGTGTCCACAGAGTTGAGGAAATTTAGTAGCAAAGAGCATAGAATTAAATTCTGACTAAAAATACCAGAAAATAAAAGTGTTTAACATGCTACCAGAAACAAAGTTAAAAAAAAAAAGAAAGAAAGAAAGAACCCTAACTTTGCAAAGATATTTAGTTAGCCTAGGAGTTTATTCTGAAACTGACAGACATCCATTAATTAAAATCAAGGAGCAAGAGTACTTTGAAAAATTATAAATTCGTCAACATGTACTGTTTTGGTTACATATTGAAAATGTTTTTAATTGACAATATCTCATACCTCTATCATTGGTAAGAAACCAGGAAATAGCAAATGTCTTATGTTAGGGTTTGCAGGATAACTTGGGGAATAAACTGAGTACTTCATGTACCTTGTGAATCTAACAAGCCATTCTTGTCAACCTTGGCAGCTAAAGATCATCAACAAGGCAGCTGATTTACAGCATCAAAATAAAATCCCCCAAAGAATTCCAAGTGATATTTTGCCTTGACTCTGACTTTAAAGGAAAAACAAAAACAAAAAAAACCTATACAGTTCACCAAAACAACAATGCAAATATGTCAATTTTTGCAAACAGACCAGCCCAAGGAATTTTCATTTGAGCACCTAAGCCTGTTGAAAACACAAGTGATAAGGTATTTTTTAATCTCCAAATACAGAATAAACAGCAGAGTTGGGGAAAATGGCCTCAAACTGTTCAGGCTACTTTAAAAATCACTTACTAAGCAAATTTAGATCTAGTTTCCTAGAAACCAATTCTGTACTCTTTGAGCAAGAGTTACAAACCACAGTCCCAAATTCTCTAAAACCGTCTTCCAAAAACAATCTACTTTAGAACCAATAATGTGGGGGAATCCAAAAATCCAAGCATCACTGAAAGGATCATCCTTCATGCTCCATCAATCTTTCAGTTCCACAAAGAACTACAAAACTGACAATCCTGAATTGATAGGATGCTAGTTTTAGGGAAGGTTTAACATATAAAAGGCAAAGAATTTGAGGTAAAATTTTAAAAAAAAATTTTTTTAAGCAAAGTAGAGGCAAAGGCTGCTACAAGAAGGGGGTGGGGGGGGAATGTCTTTTAAAAAGCATATTGCCTAAGAAAAATAAAAGGGCACAACCATGGATAAGCAAACAGGAAGAACTCTACTGCCAAGAGATGTTTATAAAAGAGGGCAGCACGGTAGGTTGAGACTGGTTAACTGAACAGATTGAGACTGGTCAGACTGGACAAGAGCTGTGCTGTCAGGGTTAAAAAAAAACAGGAGACAAAAATCCAGCCTATCTATGAAATGTCAAACCAACTATAACCTCTTCCAAAACCTCATTTCCTTTTCAAAAGAAATGGGTTCTTTACTCTGCAAGCTACAAACTACCTCTCTCAAGTATGTATTTTCAGAGAATAGGGAGGTGAAGAGAAATAAAGAAACCTTTGGAAATCTGTACTGAAAAAAAAAAACGGAAGCAATTCAAGATATGCGTTTTATTATAATTAACCAATTTATCTGAAACTGTGAAAGGAGGTTTCAGATTTGCTAATAAAGCATAACCGTTCCAGTTTATAGAATATTAGCCCAGGGTCACTCTTTCCACAGGAAAATGTATGTGAGATTAACCTTTGTCCAGCAGTCAGGAAAACAATGATCTGCAAGATGAGAGTGCCCAAGGCCAATTAAAACAAATCACTAATCAAAATCTTAGGGTATATGTGGAGACTACATGAGACCCAAATACAAGATTCGGACTAAAGCTCACTGGGATGGCATTTAAAATATAAAGTGTTCATTGACTGAAATTAGCAGGATTTAGCAGGGACAACAAACACTCCTCACTTAATTGCACATTTATTTCCATGTTCAGGTGGCAAGAATGAGCTCCTAAGCCAACATTCAAGTGAACAGCTGCAGTAGGCTGTATGCGCTGAAAATTACAGCATCTCTCAGCTATAGGACCATCTGCTCAGAATAAAATGATACTAATGTGCTATATTTTACAAATAATGCATATTCCATTGATAGGCTCAACACAACTGTTCACAGAATGCAAACTCTTTCAACAGTTACTGGGCAAATAATTTTCAGCCAGATTTACAATTTTGACATTTTTTTTAAGCATCAGGAATTGTAAATAACTTCAAAATTTAGTAACCAAAAAAATACATAGTAAACAGAATGAAAAAATTATGGTAACTTAGTATTCAGACCATACCAAAACTTTTGTTTTTTGTTTTTAAAAAAAGCTTGTCACTCTTTTGAGGCTGCACTAAATCCTAATTAAGATAATAAAAGTTACATACAAAAGCAGGTTCTGATACCACATATACCACTAAAATTGCAATGTGCTTTACATCCTAATGATGGCCATACCACAATAGGTTAAATGTAAGAATAATTAGTATGCCAAATGAAAAGTTCAAGTGTTTGGTATGGCCTCAGCACTCCTGCAACATGCTAAAAAAAAGTAGCCTACAGAATTTAAGAAAAATCCCACAGACCCCGGTCCAAGGCTCTGCTGCCCACGAACCACTTCTAAGCAGAGAAGCCACATCACACAGTCTGACTGCCATGTTAGTTTGGA
The DNA here is from genome assembly GCA_006410875.1 of Neotragus pygmaeus. NCBI lineage: Eukaryota > Metazoa > Chordata > Mammalia > Artiodactyla > Bovidae > Neotragus > Neotragus pygmaeus. The sequence goes on along the minus strand of SJYV01022214.1, from coordinate 163,492 downwards.
GTTGCCGTCTGCAATATGGACACAAAAAGTACCGTATGTTAGATGAGCAAGATAATGCAACAAATCAGTTTGTACAAAATTTACAATGATTGTATTGATATTCCCAGCACGTCCATGCAGTGTGGCTTAATTGAATTTGAGGCAATTCCAATCTAATCTTTCCAAATTCATTTTAACATGTAGTTTTCTTGCACAAATTAAGCATTTTTAATTAAGAGCCTGATTTTAAAACATTATTAACTAGTTACCTTGGCATCTATCCTAAAGAACTACCTTAAACCACATCTTAAAAAAAATTTTTTTTTCATAATAAAATGAAGCAAAACACTGCATGCTGTCCTATCTCTTAAGGATGTGGGAGAAGGGAGGAAATGTGAATGAAATTATATTTACAGTGAGAAAAAGCAGTCATGTAATTCATTAGTGAATGCCTTGCATAAAAACATTCTTTCCCCCAAATATCAGAAGGGCATTAAGAAAAGCTATATTTGCCCACACTGTTACATTATACTATAAATGATCCTAATCCTGGAGCTTAAAATTAAAAGTGAATTGAAACCCTGTGAGGTTATTCTGCCACTACAGTCAAAGGATCTCTAACAGTTTTGCTGAGAATTGTTCATGCTTTACCATCTGAGCCACCAGGGAAGTTCCCTTCACATATACTAAGATGCAGTAAACCAGCATCTTTCAAATGAAATAATTGGACCAATAAACAGGATTGTTTGGAGTAATGTTTATATAGGATGTCAGCTTTGTCCCTGAACGAAATCAAGTGAACACTTTTTAATATGTAAATTATAAAGCCAGCACAATTTGAAATGAGTGCTGCTATGAGGACTCCAATATGGTTAATGGGCCATTTACCACTTAATACAACTTGCTCCAGTACTAAACAGAGTCACAAAATTGGCAAAGAAACCAAAGTTTACATTTTAGCCATATATGCAGCTACTTTAATGGTCAACATAATATTCATAAAAACTCAGTCTACGAAAATAAATAAGCAACAAAGGAGGCCTGAAAAGGTCTTTTACGTGCATATTTATGATTATACAAATTTCATCCTTAAGAGTTAAACCTGGCTGCACATGATTTACCCTTGATGCATATGTGATGAAACTTATAACATGTGACGATGGATTCCATTTTCTGGCATCTACCTAAAGGGTTTAGCACACTCTTTACAGGATGCCATAAAAATGTTTTACTCTTCTTCCCTTCTCCCACTGTTACCAGGGTCTGACTGTATGTTCTTTATTTTACAAAAAGAAAAAGTACTACCTATAGTTGAACTGAACCTGTGAAAAAATAAGATGCTTTCACAGCCATGAAGTATCGATTATTTTGATAAGAATCTAATTGTGGTTAGACTACACAGGTAGACCATTTAGGAGGACCACACCCAACGGGTTAAATCAAGCTTAAATGTACGTCCTCAATATCCTGAGGAGTTAATATCTAAACATTCATCACTACAGAAAACCAGAGATTCAAATTTAATGGCCTCATCCTTTCTATTCCTCAGGAAGTGGACGCTAATGAGCTAATCTATTGACACCCCTCTTTCTGAAAGCCCCAGGGAGGCGAACAATCACTTTATTGCACCAACTAGCTAGGAAGGCTGTGTATGGAAAATGATTCTACACTTTTACATTTCAAGCACCCCAGACAGTTTCTCTGCTTGAGGCTGACACATACCTTTATGGGAAGTTATAAATAAGTTGCTCACATGGCCCTTACCTTTATGCTGGCCAACAATTCAGTTACTAAAAATGTAAAGCTACTTCCCCTTCACTTAAGGACAGGCAATTCTGCTCTACTCAGTCTACCACAGACAACCAGGCTGTGCACTATTTATAGATTCTACTGGCTCTGAAACTCTTTGGAAGCAAAATAAAAGGCCATATTCCAGCAACATAGAACCATTAATTTTAAAGCTTAAAGAAAAGTGTTTCAATGTATGTTCCCCTCTTAATTTAGACATCAATTGTGCCAAGTAAGACTACTTTTTCTCCTGTCATTCTTCATGAAATCATTTATGAAAAGACATGAGCATAGATCGATCGAGACTAAACTTTCCCTGGTTCTGAGAGATAATGATGAGGTGTCAACTTGGTGGGAACATGGATTTTAAAGGGTGGGGTGGAGGGCAGGGGAAGAAGTGGCCTTTATGTTTTCATTCATAATAGTTTACTTCCAAATTTCCAAAAAGACTTTTTAAATGGAATTCCTGGCCCCCACCCTGGTTTTTCCTTAAATGGCCCTCTGTATACTTTAATATCCTAAGTTGCTCACAATAATGGACTTGGGGAAACTAATGCTGCTGTGTGACTGCTCACAGCTAGGACTAACAGTTTCCTGGTCATATGAAGAAAAAAAGCAAAGTCCCTATTTTCCAAACTTCCTAATAAAAAATTTCTGAAAATAATCAGCTTCTTTCCTATTTTCAAACCTACTTCAGACAGCCACCAAACAAGACAGACAGCTAATCAAGACAGTCTGAGAATTCTCATTAAGTACACCGTCTGCTGGGGAAAAATGGTTTCCAAGACCTAGAACCGACTTGATTCAGGGATCAGATCTGTGTGGTTTAAAGTCACAGAAAAGGCTACTGCACAATTCTCATGAGGACTATCTATCTGCACCAGCCAGTGCACTGAGACATGTACCATCCTGATCTGGGCCCTCATCTCTTATCTGGACCACCAGATTACAGCCTACCAAAATTTCCCTCATCATCCTCATCACACGTCACATTATTTTCAACAGACTTTCCTAAACTCTCAATAGTGCTCCGCTGCATAACAAATAAAGTGCAAACTGCTAATATTAAGAGTCTACAGACATCCGAGATCCTTGACAACTGCTTTCAGCATCTAAAAATATGAACTGGTGCTTGTCCTCCATGCAGTCTTGGTACACTGAAGACCATACATTCTTCTGGCTTTGCCTGTACAGGTCTATCTGCCAGAAGGCCCCCAAGTCACACCTATTCCATATCCAGCTCCGGGATTTGTACATACTAAGCAATCAAAAATATACTTAAGGTCAAGAGCAGTTCCTTTAGGGAAAAAAAAAAAACAAAACTCGAGCATGAAAGGGCAATCACTTCTCTAAATAATATGCAAACTTGGTAGCTTGTTTTTCTGTGTCACTTCAGGTATTTCAAACCACAGATAATTATGAAAGCATATTTTCATTTTTTTGGCGTACTGCATTAGCCATCCTCACCCATTAAAATCTAAATTCTTGTTAAATGGCAAACAAAGGAAACTATCTTTTGAGTGATCAGTTGTATACTGTCATTTCAAGAGCCTGCTATGGCTACCTGACCACTACAAAAACGCCAGAAACCAGGACAAATCCAAAACCATGGTACAAATGTGCTCCAAGCCCCTGGCCAACAGCGTCACCGAGCTGTGGCGTCTGGAGCCCAGGTCTAACTTCAAAAAAAAAAAAAACAGCAGAAGTACAGGTAGATGTGAAGAAAAATAAATTTTAACTCAAAAGTACTTAATACATCGGGATTAAGTAGATCTCAAAGCGTTTATTTTTTAACTGATAGAGACTAGAAAACATAACAAGCAAACATAAAAGGTAAGATCTCTAAAAAGAATCATAGCTAGGGGCAAGGACAAGTATCCCATACTCAAAAGGTCTGGCTTGGAGTGACCTTGGATACTCGTTTACAGGAAGAGGGCAGCATCAGTATAGTACAAAGCTTTTCCTCAGATGACATCAAACCTCTCTAAAGGCCAAGTCACAAGGAGAAAGGAAGCAGTATCTCTAAAGTTTTGCAGAACCCACTACAAAAAAAGGCAGCAGCCATAGCCAAAAGGCATGTTCCCTTGAGAAACTCAAGGCAAGGAGCTAAAGCTCTCGAAATAATCAGTGAAGTGAATGATGGGAGTTCACAAATGAGAGCTGGGTAAGCAGCAAGGTGGGTCATCTGTCTAGCAAACACCATGCCTACAGAATGTTTTATCTTTCCCATTCAAATCACTAAAATGGCATTTTCAGGATACATTTCGGCTTTGCTGAATTAAAACAATAGAAGGGTCAACCAAGCACTCGAATCATGGCTCTGTCATGTTGGCTACAAGAATAAGCCATTTCTTTGTTTTCTTTAAACCCCTTCACTTTGCTGTGTGGTTCCTAAAGGAATAAAGGTTTACAGCTTTAAACTTCATGGGATATCCTCAATCCTGGAATCCCCGTCAACTCCCCGCCCCACCCCCACACCATTTTAGCTGCCTCCTGCTCCATGGATTCCTCAGCCTTTTCCAGCTCAGATTTTTCGCCTTGGGGCCAACAAGGGTCCAAGAGCTGCCAGAGACACTGCCCCAGACAGCTGCAGGCCTCACAGGGAGAATGTTCTTTGGCAGCGAATGCGAACATTTCTCTGTCTCTTGGCCCTTTATGGCTCCTACAGAGTCCTTCTGACGCCAGTCTTTCTGATTTCTGAGGTTTTGTAGTTCTAGAGCTGACAGAATTAAAAGCTTTGAGGTGAGAGAGTAAAGTATGAGTTTAGGGGCTGGTCCCAAGTCCTTCCCTTCATTCTAGGTCCATATCAGGCTTCCATGCTGGGCAACACGAAAGCAAAGATCCTGTGAAAAAGATTTGCTTACGGTTCACCCTCTGTTCATTCACCCATTCATTCAACAAACATCAGTTCACAACTCCCACAAACTAAGGACTGTCCTACATGCTTCAGAGACAGCAATGAAGAAATATCCTGGAGTGTACATCTGCAATAGGAGGTGTACACATGTAAAAACTGTATTAGCTGGAAATAAGTGTTCTTGGAATAAAAGAAAATGTAGAGCTGAGTAAGAGGGCTGAGAATGTGGAGATGAAGGATGGGCAGTTTCCAGTATTAAACAGGAGGTCTCAGTGAGAAGATGAGCCTTCAGGCAAGATTAAAAGAGAGGTAAGCTACCCCTGTGGTGGGCAGAATATCAGTTCACCTTAGATGCTCACATCCTCAACTCTGAAATATGTGACTATGTTACATGACAGGGAATTAAGATACATATGGAATTAAGGTTGCTCATCAGATGGCCCTGAGATGGGAAGATTATCCTGGATTATCAGTTGGGCCCAAGGTAATCAGAAGAGTCCACATGAATGGAGGCTGGAGAGAGTTGGTGTCAGAGTGATACAACCTGAAAAAGACTCAACCCACAGTCAGTGGCTTTGAAGATGGAAGGGAGCCATCAACCAAGGAATGTGGGCAGCCTCCAGAAGCTGAAAAAGGCAAGGGGAAAGATTCCCCCCAGCATCTCCAGATGGAATGCAGTCCTGCCAATACCCTGATGATAGCCCAAGAGACCCACATCACGGGATTCTGCCCTTCAGAACTGCAAGCTAATAAATCCGTGTTGTTTTAAGCACCAAGTTCATGGTTAGTTTGTTAGATTTATAAGCAAATAAATTCATCCCCATGGGGATATCTAGAAGACAAACCAGGCAGAGACCAGCCAGGGTGAAGCTAGGAGGAGGCTAGAGAGAGATGAGTCTAAGGGGTGGAAAGCCAGACATACAGGATCTTCGAGGTGCAGAGGAGGAAGAAGTTTCCTTCAACACTCTTAGGGTTCTGGCTGGGTCTGCAAATTAGACTGACAAATTAATAGGAGAAGAGCATACAAATTTTATTGAATTTATTTATACATGTACATGGGAGCCTTCACAATAGAGAAGTAATCTGAGCAAGAAGTTTATATACCTCTCTTAGATAAAGAAACAATAGATGTGTAAAGAACTGACTAGACAAGGCGGTTTGGGTTGGGGGTAGTGAGTGATAAGGATGAAACTAGGAAGATGTGCTGTGCTTAGTCGCTCAGTCGCGTCTGACTCTCTGCGACCCCATGGACTGGGACCCGCCAGGCTCCTCTCTGTCCATGGAGATTCTCCAGGCAAGAACACTGGAGTGGGTTACCATGCCCTCCTCCAGGGGATCTTCCCCATCCAGGTATTGAACCCAGGTCTCTGCACTGCAGGCAGATTCTTTACTGGCTGAGCCACCAGGAAAGACCAAGAATACTGGAGTGGGTAGCTTATCCCTTTCTCCAGGGGGACTTCCTGACCCAGTAATTGAACTGGGGTCTCCTACATTGCAGGCAGATTCTTTACCAGCTAAGCTACCAGGAAAGCCCAAAGTAACAAGATAAGGGTTAGTTTAACAAAGTACGCTTGTTCAGATTTCCAGGCCCCAAGTCACTGTACTGAAGAATGTCTTTCCTTCCTCTTAGTACAGGGAGGTTCTTTCCACATGGGAATTTTACTACCTATTTCAGAGAAGAAAGGAGAGGGAGGAGGTTAGAATGACCTTTCCTCTTCTGCTATTTTCTCAAACTCCTTCAGCTTAAGATATTTAATATGCCAAAGTAACATGCTTTGGGGCAGTACATCCTCAACTTCATCAAAGGCCGCCACAAGAAAGTGAACCACAGTAAAGGTTCTGAGCAGAAAAGATGGCTACTGTGAAAATAAACTGGGTATGTCTGTGTGGGAGAGCTGAGCAACTCTGGAAACAAGACCAACCAAGAAGCAACTGCAGTAACCAAGATGAAGGATGACAGTGATTCCAATCAGGGTGATGCCCGGGGAGAAGGGGACTAACCCAGCAGGAACATGCCATCAGTGTGTTAGTTTAGTTACATCAGTAAAAGGACGATGACATGGCTGGATGGCATCACCGATTCAACGGACAGGAGTCTGAGCAAACTCCGGGAGACGGTAAGGGACAGGGAAGCCTGGCATGCTGCAGTCCATGGAGTTGCGAACACTCGGACACGACTAGGTGGCTGAACAGCAACAACAAACTATTTAAATCCATTATCAAGAAACTGCTTTAGGTTCTAACTACTCATATTCAAATCAATTCATCTTTCTGGCCACTAAGAATACATGATGATTAAGAAAAGGATTAGCGTCTATAGAAAGTTAGCGTCTTATTTTGGGAGTAGGAGATCTCCTTAAAGAAACCCAGTATTTGAAAATCTGAGCTTAAAAATATTAAATCAAGAGTTATTCCCTTTATCTGAGTTATTCCCTTTATCTATGGAGTCTTTAAAGAATTCTGCAAGTGAAACATTTAATAGCAAATGCAAAATTTATAAAAACCAGAATAATTCAAAAGATGCAACTTTCAGTATGTCAGCAATTGATTTGTAACCTACGATAGCCCCTAAGGTTCAGAGTTTTCACCCCAAAAGGTAAAACAAAGTAGATGATAGATGAAAATAATGAGAATAACTTACATTTCTGTGATATGTAATTAAACTTTAAAATCTATATTCTTCAACAGGGTCATATATGTGTGTGTATATATATATCTCTCCATAATAGTCAAGGTTAGGCCAGGGGTTAATCTTGGTTACAGACTATAATACACTACCATCATTCCAACCTCAGTGGCCATTATTAATTTCTATGCCATTATTTGGCTGTAGAACCTAAAATAGGACATGAACATAGTAAGAAGAAAATCAACTACTCCCACAGTTTTGTAGCAGGGTTTTTGTTTGGTATAGACAGATAAATTTGAATTGCTAAATTAAGACAGTTAACATAGTAATCAACATAGAAATTGGATTAACTTCACATTCTTCTGCAAAAGTCACAGCTAAAGGGAGCCCCCTCAGGGTTGTACAAATTGTGAAAGGCTGATTGGAAATCCTCAAATTAATCCCAGTAGTTGACTGTTTTCATTAGGTAGGTTAAAAACATAGCTCCTCTGTAGGATATAGCCACTAAAATACTGTCATATTCGAGCTCCAAAAGAGCAAGTATGCCTAGTCTTAAACGCAATATAAAAGACAAGGAAGGTTTATAGTCACAAATATTGTTTTTTAACTCAGAAGTGTTATAAAGGGCCACAATACTCCATCTGGCCACTAAGGTTATTTTACTCTTAAGTGTCATCTGGCAGAATGTACACACAGAAAACCAAAACCTATAGTTAAGTGTTTAACCCCAAGTAGCTTATACCAAACTAAAGTGAACAAAATAAAATGTCGACAGAACAAGGAATGTTTTCTTCAAAATGCTGGGAAGCTACAAATATTTCTACTGAAACTGAAAATATGAGATACTAGCTTAGACATATAAAATTTTGTAATGCATTAATGCATTGCGGAACACCGACCAAGGGGCTCTCCCCCGTCCACTGTAGGATTTGTGGGAGCGTAAATCTTGGTCAGTACAGAGGGCCAGGTTTTTTCCTCTCTTGGCAAGTGGAACACTTCACTGGTATTCACCTATGCAATGTATTTTTCTTTTCAGTTGATGTTAAAGTCCTGAGACTCCCAAGAGATAGCTACATTTGTTTTAGCAACAGGACTATGAATTATTTAGCATAGAAAGTTGGAGCATCTTAAAAAACATGATTCACACTAAGAAAGATACTTTATTTCCTTTGGTCCATCTTCTCTTCCCCTCCTCCTCAAAAGATGACATTCTTAAAAAGCTACATCCCAGCTAGGAAAGACAAGCACATAACCTTCTGGTTATTTACTACATTTCGGGAAGGGGCAAGAATCTGCATTCAGATGAAGTGTTATTTTCATTTCTAGACATTCCAATTGGGGGAGGGGGCCTAAAGGAGAGGGTCACAAGTAAATTTCTGGTTAATCTGCTGCCTACAAAAGAGTTAATGTTTACATATAACACTACTGTGTACAAAACAGATAACTAATGAGAACCTACTCTATAGCACAGGGAATTCTACTCAATGATCTGTGGTGACCTAAATAGGAAGGAAATCTAAAAGAGGGGATACATGTATACGTATAACTGATTCACTTTGCTCTACAGGAGAAACACAACATTGTAAAGCAACTATATTCCAATAAAAATTAATTTAAAAAAAAATTCTCAGGAGATGGATTCAGCCCTTTCCAAGGATCAACATTTAAAATGCTGGAAAGTGTGCCCTTTCAGACAGAGAACAAAGGACTCAAAGCTCTGTTCACATGGCCATGGTGCATACTTCTGTTACCTTCACAAATGAACCTAAGTGACTATTGTCATTGTTTATTCACTTTGTCATGTCCAGCTCTTTTTGCAACCCCATGTATCCTGTCCAAGCTCCTCTGTCAATGGGACTTCCTAGACACAAATACTGGAGGGGGTTGCCAATTCCTTCTCCAAGAGATTTTTTCTAACCCAGGGAAGGAACCCACTTCTCCTGCACTGGCAGGCAGATGCTTTACCACTGAGCCACCAGGGAAGCCCTAACTCAAGTGATAATTTTCATTAAAAAGAGAGAGCGAGCGCCAATGTTTAAAAAAAAAAAAGAAAGAAAGAAAGTTAACGCACTACATTACAGATCAGGTAAGGTCTTTCTTAACCTCAGCCCTTGCCTGCCTATATCCACAGTGGGCACAAATACAAAATCCCAAATCCTGGACACCTCTCCGGCACGAAGAGGAGTTAAGGTGCTTGGGTTCCCTGCCAATGACTGTCACTTCAACTGCTGTCAGACTTCCCACTTCACAAGTTATCTTATCACTAAGCTAAAGCACATCTGAAATAAACGCTTGAAGATACCTCAAAGTGCACTGGGGCAAGTCCCCCTAGTGTATAAATGGACAATGAAGCAAATGTCTGAGTATAAATTACAGAACCTGTTTACATATGTACATATGTAGTTCCAAAGTTGAAGAGAAGCATTTCCTATAGGTCTGAAGTGGGGAAAGGGGGCACATATGCGATCAAATGCTATATTTTAACAAGAAAAAAATTTTTTAATCTAGCTTTTGAATTATTTCTACTCTGGTAAGAGGAAGTAAAGGGGCTTGTTTTCTATAAAAGCTTCAATTATATGCATATAATTTAGACAGATAATATGTGCATGTACTTTACAAATTTTAAAATGCTACTATCATGATTGCTGGGCAAAAGAAGACGCATCTTAAAGTGTTGGCATAGAGAACTCACTCATCTGTCTTTTAGGTTATGGCACAGTTGCTTTGTTTCCATGTTTAAACGGGCAACAGAGTGCAGGACTGTACTGGGAGCTTCTTAACATGAAAAGGGAACACGGGTGGACAGAAAGCTCAGGGTGAAGACTGCCCAGTCATGACCGTCAATTCCTGTGCAGGACCCCTGAAGCACCTGCTACACTCAACTACACTTAGCACGTGGTCACAATGGTGACCGAGGAGGATTAGCATTTTCACTTAAAATACTGCAATTTTCAACCCCTGACCTCCAAATACTATATAATAGTACATAGTGCCAACAGCCTAAACGTTCCACGTCGGAATTATAGCCTTGTCTATTATCTTAAAGAGTACAGCCCATACACACATGCAAAGCAGTATACAGGTTCCACTCTCCTTAACTTAGTCTTCTCATCAGCTGCTCAGCCTCTTGGAATTTTACTATTTAAGATTAGAAAGTGCTACCTCACTTTAGCTAAGAATTCCAAGGATGACACAAGCATCTTCTCCTCATATTCAGAGTTATTTACAACACAGGGCAGAATGGGAACAGAGTCTCATTCAGAGCAGTAATCTAGAATCTAGATCGACAATCTGCACCCTGAGATGTACTGCGTGCTGTCAGTTTCTACAATTCACAGAACAGTGTTCCATTCACTTCCACACACAACTCCATGGCCTCCCACCATCCTTCTCCTATCATGATTTTCAAAATGACCTGAATTTAAACATTTCCTAAGCCTGCTAAAGCAAGCAGACAGAAAGGCGTGCGTTTGTTCCCCGGGTCAGGAAGACTCCCCTGGAGAAGCAAATGGCGAAGCAGTATTCTTGCCTGAGACAGAGAAGCCGAGTGAGCTACAGTCCACGGGGTCACAGAGAATTGGACACTACTTAACAGCTGAGCATACACACAAGCCACAATAGGCTTTATGTTTAATTAAAATTAAAAATAAATAAGGCATCCTCTTAAACCCTCCAAAGGATTTAGGGATCTTTTGCTGCAGGAAAGATGATCTGACCACCTCCTGAAGCAGAATTTAGTGAATCCTATGACTGAAATAGGGAAAAGCAAGGAAGGAAAAGTAGCATTTATTCCTTAGTCTAGGAAAGGCTTGAAGNATTTTTTAATCTAGCTTTTGAATTATTTCTACTCTGGTAAGAGGAAGTAAAGGGGCTTGTTTTCTATAAAAGCTTCAATTATATGCATATAATTTAGACAGATAATATGTGCATGTACTTTACAAATTTTAAAATGCTACTATCATGATTGCTGGGCAAAAGAAGACGCATCTTAAAGTGTTGGCATAGAGAACTCGCTCATCTGTCTTTTAGGTTATGGCACAGTTGCTTTGTTTCCATGTTTAAACGGGCAACAGAGTGCAGGACTGTACTGGGAGCTTCTTAACATGAAAAGGGAACACGGGTGGACAGAAAGCTCAGGGTGAAGACTGCCCAGTCATGACCGTCAATTCCTGTGCAGGACCCCTGAAGCACCTGCTACACTCAACTACACTTAGCACGTGGTCACAATGGTGACCGAGGAGGATTAGCATTTTCACTTAAAATACTGCAATTTTCAACCCCTGACCTCCAAATACTATATAATAGTACATAGTGCCAACAGCCTAAACGTTCCACGTCGGAATTATAGCCTTGTCTATTATCTTAAAGAGTACAGCCCATACACACATGCAAAGCAGTATACAGGTTCCACTCTCCTTAACTTAGTCTTCTCATCAGCTGCTCAGCCTCTTGGAATTTTACTATTTAAGATTAGAAAGTGCTACCTCACTTTAGCTAAGAATTCCAAGGATGACACAAGCATCTTCTCCTCATATTCAGAGTTATTTACAACACAGGGCAGAATGGGAACAGAGTCTCATTCAGAGCAGTAATCTAGAATCTAGATCGACAATCTGCACCCTGAGATGTACTGCGTGCTGTCAGTTTCTACAATTCACAGAACAGTGTTCCATTCACTTCCACACACAACTCCATGGCCTCCCACCATCCTTCTCCTATCATGATTTTCAAAATGACCTGAATTTAAACATTTCCTAAGCCTGCTAAAGCAAGCAGACAGAAAGGCGTGCGTTTGTTCCCCGGGTCAGGAAGACTCCCCTGGAGAAGCAAATGGCGAAGCAGTATTCTTGCCTGGGACAGAGAAGCCGAGTGAGCTACAGTCCACGGGGTCACAGAGAATTGGACACTACTTAACAGCTGAGCATACACACAAGCCACAATAGGCTTTATGTTTAATTAAAATTAAAAATAAATAAGGCATCCTCTTAAACCCTCCAAAGGATTTAGGGATCTTTTGCTGCAGGAAAGATGATCTGACCACCTCCTGAAGCAGAATTTAGTGAATCCTATGACTGAAATAGGGAAAAGCAAGGAAGGAAAAGTAGCATTTATTCCTTAGTCTAGGAAAGGCTTGAAGCTACATAGTTTACAGACAAAAATCCCACTTAGTCATCTCATGCACTATGAGCTGTATACATTAGCTTCCATTTACAAGTGGGATTTCAGAATTTCCTAAGTCTAATCAGGTATTAAATAGAAGAACTAGGATTTGTAACCAGTGCTGAGACTGTGTCTAAAGCCTCCTACCTGATCTCTGCTTCGGGGCTTGTCCCTTCTACAATCCATCCTCCACTGTACTGCTACTATGATCTACCTAAAAACAGTCAGCATCCCAGAACCATTTCTGTTTCTCAGGCCTTCACACTGACCCCACACTGCCTACAAAGTACCATCTCAGCCTGCAGAGGGGACATCGTCGGCACTTGAGCTGGTCCCCACCTCGCTCTCCAGGGGCATGCCCACCTCTCCATGCCCATCTCTCTATGCCCACCATGCCCTGTCACACATGAGGCTCTAACAATCTCCCAGCAGTCCCTCCCACATCCAGGCTGCTTCCCACTGATACTCACGCTCCTCTCTCCACCCTCAAGAGTCTCATTACCTTTCTTCTCCTGGGAATGGAAACATCCTCAGCACGTGAAAGGAGGCACAATGCCTCCAGGAAGTCTTCTGTGAGCAGCTAAGCTGAGATCCAAGACGGATACTTCTCCTCTGAGGTATTAGCCCACACTCACCTTCAGTCTCTTCTGCGATCAAAGTGCACAGGACCCATAAAAGAAAGCACATCAGTGCAGGGAAGTGCAATTCAAGGTGATGAGTTTTAAAAAAAATCCACTTATTTATGGGATTTTTTTTCATGTGCTTTTACCTTCCCTGCCAAGCAAGAAACCTCTATTGCAACTCTATACAGCTGGAGCAGCAAGCTCAGGTTGTCAATGAAGGGGAAGGAAGGCAGACATATTCTAGGGAGTCATGCCCCACCACTAACAAACACACGCGTCCCTTTCCATATACAGCTACTAATTCTATTATGAGCTCAAGCATCAGGCTGAATCAGTTTAAAAAAAAAAAAATTCCTAGCTACAAGCCTCTGTTAAAACACAAGCCTCAAAACGGAAAAGGGGATTATAGGAGTGGTCCGTTGTCATCACACCACAGTTAAAAAAAGGAGGCTTCACCATGAAGGTAAAAAACCAAAAATGACATCGAGAGTTAATATCTCTCTTCCAGCGCAGCCTAGGTCTCAGGAAGCTGGGAGTACAGAAGAAACCACCAGGGCAGAAAAACAATACCCCTTATTCACCAGATGTGACAGGTATACTTTGCAAGATGCTATGAAAGCAAGGGTACACAAAACAGACTCACGTTCCACCCCTCGGGGAGCTTCTCTGGACCACACCTTCACCCAGAGATGTCAAAGGCTCCGGAAGAAGTCTTTAAGAACCCACAGCCAGGAATAATAATCTCTCTGGACAACCTATGCTAAATATTGTGCTAAGAAAAAGATAAAAGGGCAGAGTCACTGCTGCCATGGAAACTACCACTGCTAACTTAAACATATATTTGAGCAGAAATGAAGCATCTTGCTTCCCGGTGTTTAAAATGCTGAAGGATAACAGGAGATTATACACAGCTTTCCCAATTAAACATTAAACTGGATTTCTGTCTCATTAGGAAAATATGAAGTTACAAAGAAGCACAAGCTGAAAAGTTTTCCTGATTTAGGACCGCTAAGAGTTTCCCGGTACCCACTTCCTGCCATACTTTTATCCCATGTAAAGAACAAGTTTCTTTACAAGAATTTTCTCACTATAGCAGATTGAACACTTAAATTGCTTGGCAGTAAACACACAGTATTTTACCTCATACAAGACTTTCAGAAAGTACCTACTATGTAACAAGTAACATACCAATTCAGAGCAATTATGATTGCAATCTATTTCAGATCAGCCTAAAAGGAAACAGGTTTTTACCATCAGCTACTATTTTATTCACAGATAGATTAAAAACAAACAAAATCCTCAAGCCAAACAAACAAAATCCTCAAGCCATCCTTGAGACTATAACCCCAAACCCAAATTTTCACTCGTTTTGTAAAGAGAGTGGAGATCTACTCAAGTACACTCTCACACAAATTTTAAAGAGTTTCTTGACTTGATTCTGATTGCCAATCTCTGGTTGAGAATCATCAATATAAGGGAAGTAGAATGGCTTCAAAATGTGATTTTCTATACTCACGCATGCTTTTTAAAGCCATCTTGTCTCAGGCTAAAGCCCAAGATTCACGACAAAGGCTGCAGGCCTTAGAATTGTGTTGAGGAAAAAGGATACTCTTCATTCTGTTCTTCAAGAAGAGCAAGGACAGAGGAAGGGAATCATTGAAGTAGAAGCAGCAGTAGTAAATTAAGACTGGACAAAACTTTCCCTGAGCTGGAACACTCATTAGAGTGAGTTTCACTGCCATCAGATCAAGAAAGAACAATTACTATGCATCACTGGTCAAGACACAGCAGTATTTCACCAATACAATTTCACCAGTAGTGCTCTTTGTTCAGACTGAACATGACCCATATCTTAACTTACTGAGACTAAAAATGACTGGTCTCCTACATTAGGAACTGACCAAAATGCAAACAAATGAATCCTCTTGTTTATCTGTCAAAACTGGCTACACATGAACTAAGATCTAATCAACAGGGCTAACAGAAATAACAACAGCTGGGGAAAGGGCACTTTTAGCGTTCTTTGAGGTCTGCAGTTCATCATACACTAGCGGCGTGGCGAATAGTAACTAACAGTGCTTGTGACCAGCAGAAAGAAAATTTGGGGTAGGTAGACGAAAATTTTCCTTATTAAGGTATTATGCAAATTCTCACCTGGCTGAGACAGATGATAGTAAAATAAAATGAAAAATATAAGACAACAGTGGACTTCGTTTAATTCATACACAAAGTTATTGACAGGTTATAGGATCAACATCTGGGAGAAGGCAATGGCACCCCACTCCAGTACTCTTGCCCAGAAGAAAATCCCACGGATGGAGGAGCCTGGTGGGCTGCAGTCCATGAGGTCGCTAAGAGTCGGACAGGACTGAACGACTTCACTTTCACTTTTCACTTTCATGCATTGGAAAAGGAAATGGCAACCCACTCCAGTATTCTTGCCTGGAGAATCCTGGGGACGGGGGAGCCTGGTGGGCTGCCGTCTATGGGGTCGCGCAGGGTCGGACATGACTGAAGCGACTTAGCAGCAGCAGCAGCAGCAGGATCACATCTAAATGTTGTAATGAAAGGGACCCAAAAAAATATTCATAATGACCACATACAGTCATGCATATGCCTCTCGGAGGAAAGCCAAGAGATAGACAGAAAACAAGCAGTCAGGCTCAAGATCTTGAGGTCAGAGTCACAGTTGAACACCAGCGGGTAGACTTAACCTGCAAATATGTTAATTGGTTTATGTCTTTTTTAACTAGTAGTGTTCAACGTATAAAACTTTACCATTTTAGCAATTTCACGTTTATTTAATAGAGTTCCGGCTTCTCTTTAAAAAAAAAAAAATAATAAACAGATTGGCAACAGAGGCCATATTCCCACAGAGCTCTGAGTCAGCCGGTTGCCCTTCAAATGGATCATGTTCTCCACTGTTCTCTCCCAGTACCAGCTTTTCTCTTTGGCCCGCATGTCCTGGTCCCTGCGAGAGTTGCAAGGGCTGGATCATGACAGCCTAAAGGTCAAACTTACTGAAGGGTGCACAGCTTTTCTACTATGGTGACAGAGAGGTTCAGAAGACCAGAATATTGGCAAGTGCGTGGGAGAACAGAAATGACAAGAATATCCCTAGTATAAAACATGCAAAAATGTCACCATAGGTACTGCGCAGAACCAAGGATGGGCTAGAGTGGAATGAATTCATCTTAACTACTTTTGATATATCGTGTTCCTCAAAACTCAGCATTTTTAATCTTGGACCTAATTACCTATGAAATATTCCAAGGACTAAGCATAAAAAGGACTGAAGCTTTACTGGCATTCCAGTGCATGGGGAGCATGTTTGATCCCTGATTGGGGAACTAAGATTCTACACTGCCACGGCCCAAGAAAAGGCTCCAATTCTGTGTATTTATACATCCTAATTAAGACTGCCACTTACATTCAGAACACTCTTAAAAGGAGATTTATTTTGGCATGTTATACTCCCCGATTAGGACTAACTGAAAACCATCTTGTCCATATAGAACTAAGTATATCCTATCCTTTCCAGAGACTAAGGAAAAAGTCAGATCTAATTAAATATTTTGAGACCATAAAGAATGGAAGGGACATATTAGGTGCTTTATCCCCAGGATGTGGGGCAGGCAGGGGGGTGATCCACACAGAAAAAGATAAAAATTACCTTGCTTTTTACCACAAGCCCTTGAAAGAATATAAGCAAATTTCAAGGTCATCTTCTCTAAACACTGTCTCATGGCATACCACAATTTATATTTTGGAAGCAGAATAGAGGGTAAGTAGGGACAGAACAGAAGTGTAAAAAGGTCTTACTTCACACTTTCCCTGCTGCCTTCAGTTTACCCAAATAGATTCCCATGAAAATCTGTCTCAACCCTGCAGAGTGGGCAGGCAGTGGGACAAAAGCAATCCAGGGCCTACAGAGAGCCTGCCTAGGACTGGCCACTTTCCCAGGGGGTGAATGCCCAACTTGGGCGGTGGCTGAAGGAATGAGTGGCTAGGCGCTAGGCTGAATGCATTCTTCTAGAGCCCGAAACTGCTATTTTGTTTCCACTGTGAGTTTTCAAAGAACTGCAAAACTGTCCCTAGGCCCATTTGGCAATATCAGAACAATTACAATTTCGTTAAAATCCTAAGTCATTGACTCACCATTCTTTCCAAATCTGCAGAAATAAAGAATACTCTAGAAACAGAAGGTTGAACAAAGCTAAAGATACCACCACTCAATACCTAATAATGGTCTCCCCTAGAATCTCCTGAACTGAACGTGTAAAGTTTCAGTAATTTCAGAGGGAGATTAAGAGAAAACTAGTTTTCACCTCTTCTTAACTAAAAGCCACAGCTAAAAAAAGCCAAAGGAACTAAAAAAAAAAAAAAAAAAATTGAGGGTTTTATAGGACACATTAAATTATGCTTTATCAATTGCCAATATTTATATTTAGGGTTGCAGAGTATTACTTTAATGATATTGTTTCCCCAAAAAATCCATGGTAACTTTCCTTTAAAAAAAAAAAAAACCCCAACCACCACCACCTCATGAACTTCCAGTCCAATCTTTAAAATAAGGTCAGAGGTATGGATTCCTAAATGTGCCAAGTACACTGCCCAGTGTGATAAACCTCAGATGTGTCTATGCGTGTTCAGTTGCTCAGTTGTGTGCCCACTCTTTACAACCCCATGGGCTGCAGTCTGCCAGGATCCTCCATCTAACAGAACAGATTTCCCAGGCAGGAATCCTGGAGCAGGTTGACATTTCCTTTTTCAGGGGATCTTCCCAACCCAAGGACTGAACCCGTGTCTCTTCAATCTCCTGCACTGGCAGACGGATTCTTTACCACTGTGCCACCTGGGAAGCCCCAAAACCTCG
Source organism: Neotragus pygmaeus (assembly GCA_006410875.1). NCBI lineage: Eukaryota > Metazoa > Chordata > Mammalia > Artiodactyla > Bovidae > Neotragus > Neotragus pygmaeus. The sequence goes on along the minus strand of SJYV01022214.1, from coordinate 145,580 downwards.
GATGTGTGACTTAGGTTGACTCTCTCTTCTTCCAGGACTGTATTATAAAACACAAAATGGGAGCAGATCAACATTTGGCATTAAATATTTGTTTACTAGTCCAGTATGAGATTTCAAAACAAGAAAGCAGTTAAACAATAGAGAACTTACTGAACTGAATCTGAAATTCTCACATTTAAACAAGTATTTATGTTCTCCCCTTGACGCCTGGTTGTCATTAACTCTTAAAGTATGCTTTCAGCCTAAGAAACTTGGGAAAATTATTTTCTATGTACAAAATAACCTCCAATTTGACAAAGTTTTTTTTAAATATTGACTCCTTATGGGTCTTTGTTTAATCACTTTCTCATTATATTTTTGTTCAGTTTAATATGACCTTATAAAAGCTAAACTCTGGAATATGTGAATTGCAGAAAAGAGTTACACTCCTTCAGCTCCCATTAGCTATGCTGGCCCCCACCATGATTCTTACTATATTCTTCATTAAGGGCCAACATTACAGAAATGAGTGCAGTGATTGATCAGTCTGTACTCAAATCAAATTATCATTATAACACATGGTAATTCCAAGTATAGCTACTATTTCCCAGACCAAAAATGTCAGAAAAAAAATTGCATTCATTTGTATTAAAAGAGAAGTTTCAGTTTAGTTCTTCAGAAGAGGTAACCAGGTAAACTAAGGTCAAGAAAAGATAAGTCTCAGTCCTATGTAGCATTAGAGAGGACTCTGGAATTTAAGCTTCTGCCATCAAACAAAGTGAGGGCTAGGAATTGATTAGGGGCACATATATCTGATTTCTAGGCCCAAGTCTAGCAGACAACTAATTGGGATATGGAAACAGTGAAGAATAAAAGTATAAGTCTGTTTGAAGTAAAGCAGCTGGCTGCTGCCAAGTCCTAACTGTACTTTGAAAAATTTTTTAACCTTAGTAACTTTCCTCATCTTTAAAGTATAGACTTTTCCCACTATGCCCAGCAAACAGGGCTTTTATAAGTTAATGGATAAAATAGCTTATACATTCAAATTTAAATCTCTCGCCCATATCTTCCTCTAAAACCACCCCTCCCACCTCACCTGATGTAATCAGAGAGAACAGCTTGAGAAGGGAATGGCAACCCACTCCAGTATTCTTGCCTGGAGAAGCCCATGGTCAGAGGAGACCAGCAGGCTTCAGAGTCAAACACAACTGAAGCGACTTAGCACACAACATGTATTATTCTAGTGTTTTCACCATACTTTTAATACATACTTATATACAGGTTGCTCTTTAAATTCTTTGATAAAAATTTTTTAAAAGAAAAGCTTTTAAAAATTGTAAAATATCATGTAGAGTATTGCTCTTTAGACAGTAACCTTCTAGGGAACTATTTTCTGCTGCTTCTAATCTGTGCGAAGGTCAAGCTGTCACAATCGCTGTAACTCGGGAAATTCAAATTAACAAAGGTCTGCATATGGACCAGGCTGGGTTTGCTTTAAAAAAAAAAAAAAAAAGGCCAGTTTCTACCTTAAATTTACCTGCAAGCAGACCAAGAACTCTCATAAACTAAGTTACAAGCACCAAATATTTAAACCACCAACAGAAGACAGAACAGACTATCTGAATAAAGTTTACCATAAGAATGCTTAAACACACTGAGTTAAAACACCTTCCTGCTAAACAGCTGATGGTGATGTTCAGATGCCAAGTTAGGGACCATGCACTGCAGACACCCTTTGATAATTAATAACTGAAGTACATGGTAAGCATCTGCTCAGAGCCTAGCAGAGACATAGGGTCTTAGCATGGTTAACAAATTGACAGTTACTGGTAATTAATGTTTAATGCTTACTATTCTTTAAAATGTAAAAGATTAGGCCATTTAAGAGAGCTATAATTATGAACTAAAATTAAGCCAAAGATGCTTAGCATGTACCACGTTAAGAAAACTACTTTACACATCCAAATACTTTCTGGTACAATCTGCTGATGAGGCAATCCTACCTAAATAACTGATAAAGAAACTACTTACAAGCCTAACAAACAGATTTAGGCACAAGGGTAAAGCATAACTGAAGATGGAAACCCCAGAGCACTGAAAAAGGGGTGAAGGGGGGTGGGATAGGAAGAAAAGCAGGAAGGGGGCCAAGTCTCTTTGCTCAGTCTTGCACTTACCTTTCCAACCCTCTTTCTCTTCCCTCCCAGCTTTTCATCTCTGCTGCTCAATGAGCCCTTATCCCTTCTCCCATTTGAGAGCTCAGCTGGGTCCCCAAATACCGGCAAGATACTAACTGGTAAATATCTGGCTTGAGAGAAGTAAATGCATTTTCTTCTCATCCATCAAAACCCACACCTCAAAAAGCAAGAAATACCTCTAAATGTATTCTAATACTTGTGAAAGACAGCCAAACTCCCTGGAGAATGGCGTCATCCCATTCCCAGAGGACCCATTGGGCAGAACTATCTTTACCTCATCCGTTAACCTTTACTGCTCTAAAGAAAATGGCTAAAGTGAACATAAAAGGAAATGCTTCAAGGGCTAAGGATGGAAAACAGCAAGACCTCAGCTTATGATCCAGGAGCGCTTAAATGGAATGACGGCAAGCAAAACAAAAGTGAAACTGGAGAAACGCACATCACTGCCGACAGCATGGCAAACTCATAGGACATGGACTACAAAGTGGCCGTGCACTGCAACCGGCCTGCAGAGCAGGAGGTTTCATTACATAAGAAATAGCATCAGGGATCCTCTGAGTCGGAGTTTTCCAACGAGGCTTGAGTCACAACCAAAAGGACAGGGGAAAAATAGATATGCCTCAAATAAACATATGTGAAGGACAAAGACACTCACATTCATTCTAATATGCAAATCCTGTAACATACAGTGTCCTGTGCCGGACACTCAGGATGACTCAGATGGCTCAAATCAGTTCCCACTCTGTCTAGCGAAGAAGCGAGCACATGCAGAACCACAACAGAGGACACGATCTGGTGTGTGTGGGGAACAGGGATTATTTCTTGATGACAGGAAAAAAAAATCAGAAAAGTTGAGAAAACAAGGACACGTGCCCTAAGCCATCCACTGTCACTGTGTCCACTAGGGGATAAGACAGGCATGGATTCAGCCATTTAATAAATGCCTACTATGAGAGTCCACACGACCGGCACTTGGGGAACTTGGTGGGAGAGAGATTAAACAAGAAAAGGAATAACTGTGTTTAAAACTGTAACCTATGCCATGAGGAAAAGAAATAGCATCCATGTGAATATAACAGGAAGGGTGATCAGGAAATGTCTCTAGAGAAGTGACATTTAAACTGAGACCTTAAAGACAAGGGACATGTTTAGATATATTAATACTTGTCTCTTTGGAGGGAGGGGATGGAGCCAGGCCACATGCTAGGTGCTGGGGAGGGAATGCTGAATAAGATAGAACCTGCACCCTGAGCAATCTCTTCCCAGGGAAGCATGCACATGCTGGACGGAGAAGCCCAGGAAACTGAATTTTACCAGCATGGAAGCTTAAGGACCTGGGGAGATCCTGAAACTCACTCAGATCTTTTTCTTTTTTCTTTTTAATGAAGGAAATGAAGCCCAGAGATTGGCTCAGGGACCATTCCTGAACTCGGCAGGGGCAGAGGTGGGGACACTAATCTCTTAACTGCCCATTGGATTTTTTATCAGAAAACTCATATGGACAATCAGAACTCAGTGAATTGATACTGTACAAGGAATGCTTAATATCTGCAGGGAAAACAAGGAGACTCCAATCCACGCGCTTCACAGGTCATTGTGGAATCATTTTTCCTCATCAGAACAAAATCAAAAACATAGCCAACTTTCCGCAAAGTGAAATGTATTCATTTTCTCTTTTGAAATTATACGCATCCTACTTTTGGGTATCTAAGCATCCAGGAAATGATAATAGTGATTCTGTCAGATTTTTTCAAAGCCTTTCCCAGGCAAAAAGAGTTGGCAAATCTATCAGTCCCCTTCCCTCCACACATTTCTTTTTTATGAGGAACAACTGTTATAGAGAATAGGGAGGATGTGAGGAGCACTAAGAGGAAAGTTCATTAAAGCAAAATAATGAAAACAATTCCAGTACTTTTCAAGGAAATAAACAGGAAGACATGAAGATAAATAAATGGTCATTTACATTCACACAACTGATTATTATTCAGCAGTGAAATAAGAAGGCCCACGTACAGATGAAAGTGTATTACAAACTGAGAATTTTGATCAATTTAATTCTGTGTCCTGTTTGACAAAGGGATTTATAACCTTTCAAGTTATTACAACTGTCCTTACAAGTCACATATAGTCAAGAAGGAAACATTACATTTCAATCACCTGTTTTTCCATTCTTACATTATACTTTAAAGATCACATAGGAACAAAAATAACATGGGGAGAAATGCCCTTCGGACTGGAGCTGCTACAACTCACCCCTCACTGTCTCCTGTCTGGTTGACTGAAAACTCCCAGCACAAGCACAACCAGACCTAAGACACAAGTTTGGACCTATTTTGCCGATTTGCTGCTGCTCAAGGTCCAGTCAACTTGCAAACAGGCATTTCTCAAGTGTGCAACCAGGTTTAGCCTGAGGACTGTAAGAGGTTAAAAGTGAAGAGGTAACGGGGAAAAAAGTAATCAGTTTACAGCATTCTGCACTGGCAAGATACAGGGTCCCTGTTAAAGGAGGTTTCTCTCAACCTTTTCACATTAATTCACAGCCCCAAAGGAAAAGCAGTGACCTAAGTAAGAATTCTAGACCTCGGTGCCCTGAAGGTCACCAGTTAAGGTCACCCTGAAGAGAATGTGGACTGACCTACTGTAAAGAAGAGCCTGGCTGGTCTTCACTGATGCTATGCTCTAGCTTCAACACTGTCTCAGCTAGCTGAGAGATTTCTAAATCTTTCAAGGACATCAGAAACATTTTTGTCTGTAACAGAGCATTCATCTCTGTTACTGAAGAAAAGTCACCTTCCAAAAAAATTGCCTTGAAAGCCCACATCATGTGCACTAAAAAAAAAAATGTAACATAGAACAGTAGTTTAAAACACTCTTCCATTATATATAACAAAAGTCAAGGTGAACTTTATGAAAATTAAAACCTTGATACCTAATTTTATACAAATAATGCAAGCAATAAAGATATAATTTATTATATACTACATAACTACATAGCTCAGACTATTTTAGGCAAGGAACTCAGATGGATGCTTATTTCATACTGAGATTTTATAAAACATGAATGATTTAGGAATGTACGTGGACTCTATGAGCGACTAAAATGGTGACAACCCAAAGGCTGACTACTGACATATCAGAAAAATAACAATGGGAGTTTTGAAGAAATCTTTTACTCTCAAAACAAAAAAAAAAAGAATAAAAATACGGTTCAATGAAAACCCATCTTTTAAAAATAGAAAGACAGTTATCCTTTACAACTCATGTTGATCTCCCCTTTATCACTGGAGATAGAATACATCACTCAGAAAGTCACCCTGAAGCTACAGGAAGCTTAGGGGGGAAAAAAACTTAAACTTCAGGTAAGGATAGGACTGGGAGCCTATTAAGATAAAAAAGTAAGAGGTGAAGTGTTCAAAAAGTGTACTGGCAGGAAACTTGCAGTGGATTCAATAACAGTGACAAGAGAAAAAGAAAAGAAAGCCTTTAAAAAATCTAAGCCAGCAAAATTTTAAAATGACACCCACATGACCCAGTTTATTTTTCTATTCAAAGAATTTTGATGCTATGTATCTATTTTTCTTTGGAAGATTTTCATGTCTAATATATTTTAAAAGTTTAAAGGTATGCTTTTACTTAAGCTCACAATGGAATAAACATCACTGAGGACAACCTTGGACCTGTAAACAAATTTTAATTGGTACGAAAAGTATAAACATGGCGGAGAGGCAAATATATAAATGGCAAATGTGACAAAGAGTGCAGGCATTTAGAAAAGGAAGACAACATTGCTGGATGGGGTGAGAAAGACACCAGCGATTATTCGTTTAACTTGGGATGTATCAGGCAGTGCACTAAGAATCCTTTTCAGGGGCACTATCGTCATGCAATCCTAACAGCCTACGGAAACAGGTCATTTTATCCCTATTTTTCAGATGAGGAAATGGGTTTAGAAAAGATTAACTTGCCCTGAACTACAAAACTTGCAAATCCAGGTCTATCAGACTGTAAAGCACATGCTCTTTGCACCACTTCAGTAAAGCAGTTAAAACATCCAATGCCTGGCTTCACTCCAGACCAATTAAATAAGAATCTCTCCCGTAAGGACCCAAGACACTGGGATTTTTAAAAGCACCTCATTTGATTGTAACATGAAGCCAAAGTTAAGAGCCACTGCAAAGACCTTCATAAAACAAGTGGACTAGCAGCTGGGACACGCAGAACAGATAAAGAGTCAAAACAGGCAGAGAAGGGAAAGGCATCCAACTTTTAGGGGAACACAGGACTGTGAGCATCAATGAAGCTGTGGAGGCAGAGCCAGGCCAGAGGTCATGCAGGGAGTCTCAGCAGGGCAGGGACTGAAAGGCCAGGGACAGTCAACTGGAACCTGTCTGCTGCCAGCACAAGCAAGGCACAGGCCAGGAAGGCTGTGCTCAGAAGACTACAGTAGGAAATGGGCGCCGCGTAAGTTTTACAGCTAATGTGACAAAAGGGCTATGATTGTTAGGTAGATAAGAAATAAGAGTTGACTAATTTAAAGTAAATGGGCAGAGATACAAAGTACAGGAAGGTACAGATAATGAGCAGGGCTTGCTGAGCAATCAGATGCAGCACAGTGGTTGTAACCACAAGCTCTGCAGTGATCCTTTCTAGCATTCACCATTCTAAGCCTCGATTTCCTCATTTAGAACATGGAGAAAGTAATCATGTCATCTTGTCCACTTACTGGAAGGAATAAATGAGAAGATAATCCAAATAAAATAGACTTGGAGCAGCCATATTCCAGGAGTGTAAGAAAATAGTACCCCAATTTTTTTTCCTTCTTACCAGTACATCTTTAGATGGCCTTGATAACTTTAAAAACTTATCAATGTAGAATAGAACCTTGGCCTGCCTGCTTAGTTTCTATTTTCAGTTACTCTCTGTATCAGTCAAAGCAAGTACCCAGGAAGCTAAGATGCAGCCGTTTAAAGATGGAGATTTTTCCTTAATAGTAAGGTGGAATGTACCCCACCACCTGCAAAATGACTGTCTTTTTACAGATGGTTAGTGATATTTACATATTAAGTGATATAAATTAATTATGTATAAAATATAAATTATGTATATAAATGTATATATTATGTATATAAATTAAGCATAAATTATGTATTAAAATATACTCTGTCCTCAACTGGATTCTTAGAGACAAATATTCAGGAAACAAATCCAGTAATAAGAGTTGGTTAAAACTTTCAATTTAGCCCACACAAGATAAAGCTTGGTAGTCTGTAAGATTTCCCATTTAACTTTTGTTTTCATATACCTTATTATGTCTTAAGATGATTGTCTACACACTTAGTGGGTAATCTTTTAGCTAAGTGACCTTTAAACCTACACTCTGAATGGCAAGAAATTGCTTCTTTAATAATCTGTTACATTATAAAAGCTATCATATACGGTCATTATGATAGAAACCTAAGCTGGTAACTAGAAAGGAACTTGGGTTCCTTCTCCAAAAAAATAAATATTCTTAATAAGAGGGGAGGGGAGGGTAGGAGGAAGGTTCAAGAGGGAGAGAATATATGTATACCTATGGCTGATTTATTTAACTTATATGCAGAGTACATCATGAGAAATGCTGGACTGGAAGAAACACAAGCTGGAATCAAGATTGCCAGGAGAAATATCAATACCCTCAAGATATGCAGATGACACCACCCTTATGGCAGAAAGTGAAGAGGAACTAAAAAGCCTCTTGATGAAAGTGAAAGAAGAGAGTGAAAAAGTTGGCTTAAAGCTCAACATTCAGAAAACGAAGATCATGGCATCCGGTCCCATCACTCCATGGGAAATAGATGGGGAAACAGTGGAAACAGTGTCAGACTTTATTTTGGGGGGCTCCAAAATCACTGTAGATGGTGANGTGAGAGCCGGAGCTTCCCTTTACCTGTCTTTTGCCAAGGTTCTAACTGAAACGTGCCTAAATCCTACAGAGCTATTTTTATCCCAGGAGATGGTTCATAAAAATCAATGCTTAAAAGGTTACAAAAATAGAATAGTACTCCCAATTGATCCACAATTTAGGTCTAAAACTTGGGCCCAGAGAACTCGAACATGGTTAGAATCTGTCTCTTATACACATCTAGAAGGGGATGACCGAGGATGAGATGGCTGGATGGCATCACGGACTCGATGGACGTGAATCTGAGTGAACTCCGGGAGGTGGTAATGGACAGGGAGGCCTGGCGTGCTGCGATTCATGGGGTCGCAAAGAGTCGGACATGACTGAGCGACTGCACTGAACTGAAATGATGGCTGATTTATGCTGTTGAATGGCAGAAACCAACACAATACTGTAATAATCCTTCAATTAAAAATAAAAATAATTTTTTTTAAATGAGAGGACCCAACATGAGGAAAAAATAGAGTACAGATATAAAAAGGGGTAACTTCTACTGCTAAAGTCCACTAAGTATAGCTTAAAAATTATTTTTAAAAAGATATTTGAAGGTGTTTTTAAAAGAGCTGTGTTCTTTTAACCCTCTCGAGTATAAAGACGCAGGGCAACTCAGAGGAATGCACGTTTCTAGAGTGAAGTAATTACTACATTAATCCCCCATTTCTGAAACCAGTTCTCACAGATAAACACTATGACACCTTGGGTAACCCTAAGACACTAATAAAAATGGTAGTTTCTGGAAGAAGGAAAAAAGACCTGTCAGCAAATGAGACATTTTCTCCTAAATCATACTTCGGCTAGTTCAGTTCATAGAACCCCATAGAACCACTCTGAGAGAGGCGAAGTGTCCTACTGCTGCTCTCCTGTTTTGTGCTGGACACAAAACAGAGCTAACAGTTATGATGAATACCAGGAGAGATCAGAGAGAGAATCCTGAAATTGATGTTTTGTGGCGAAAAGAGTAGAGGAAAACACAAAAATACATTGAAAGGCGTGCTTGGATGAAAGGACCTTTCCCACATGTGTCTACATAGGTAAGGCAAAAATAGTTTTGGTTTTGGAATGCATTTTCTACTTAGGATTAATTTCAGGCATATCAGCTGCCCTGAGAGTTTACTTTCAAATAAAATGAGGCCACATTAAAAAGTTGACTGATGGAAATGGGGTAATATCCATCTAAGGCGCCATCCTGTTCTCACAACTCAATCTCGCTGACACCTATAAACCTCAGCCCAAAGAAAGCTAGAAATCTTGTTGCGTTCCCCCAAGAGAACAAAGTTAAAGGTATGGCCCTCTCCTAGTTACCCTGAAGAGACAGGAAAGCAACAGTTAAGTTAGGTCGGAGCCAATAACCACCAACTGACTAGCTATCCATGTAAAAAGGTGCTAGTCATTTATCCCAGAGCTTTGATTTTATTGTTCTGAATAGGGTTCCAGTGCTCGTTCTGTCTGTAAGTTTGAAAACCTGTGTCTCACTAAGAAGTTGTGACTTGCAGATGTGTGCTCAGTGTCAGTACACAAAAGAAAGAGAAGGCACCACAAACCTCACATCTCTTAACATTTCCAACAAAAATATCACAAGCTCCACAATAAACGCTTGACCTCTTGATGTTTTACAAGTAAAGGGGGCCCAGAGGGTCTCGGAGCTGCACCCACACTTCAGCAGACGTTCGGGGAAAACACTGCCAAGACTCTCTTGACACCTGCACCAAAAGCATCGTGTTTCTTTTAAATACATGTGCTATTTAAATGGCATTTACAGCATAAGCACCGTGCCTTTAAAAACAGTTTGTAAGAAGTCAGACTATAAAGTTGAAGAGATAAGAAATCAATTGCATATCAACTGTCAAAAACCAAATTTAAAAGGTAAAGCTGGTCAGAAACTGCTGAAAGGGTGCAAGGGGAGAGAAACTTCACAATGGAAATGCCCAATCCCTCGTGTAGGAGCAAGAAAAAAGGTCGCTGACTAGTTGTAAAGTGTTTCTCTTCTGCAATGAAAAAAAAAAAGCAAAGTACAGATCAGAAATGCAAGGAAAAAAGACTGATTTCTCTTCATTCTCAGAGAAATTAAATACCTTTACCCCTCTCTTCTGAAAATTCCTATGACAAAGTCCTAACCCCCAGTGTGACTGAATGTGGAGAGACAGAGTCCTTAATGAGGTAATGAAGGGTAATGCAGTCATAACGGTGGGCTGCAATCCAACAGCTCCGTTGCCCCTCAAAGAGGAGGAAGATTCACCAGGAGCGTACACAAGTTAACACCATGTGAGGGGACAGTCAGAAGACAGCCCTCTACAAGCCAAGAAGCAAAGCCTTACCAGAAACCAACCCTGCCATCACCTTCACCTTGGATTTCTAGCCTCCCAGACTATGAGAAAATATATTTCTTTAGTTTAAGCAACTCCATTTGCGGTATTTATTCTGTTAGGGCAGCTCAAGTAGACTGATGCAAGCCCTCAGCTAATTAATTCTCTCCATTATCTTTTTCTTCCTAACGGTGCTGCCCAACCTTTACGGACTCTTGGCATCTGAACCGTGGGTGTGTATGTGTATACATCTATATGTCTCCACTAAACAATACCTCCTAACTGTTTTACAACCATTAATTTTCCCCTCACTATGACATCCACCCTTCCATCTTCCAATCCCCAAAACGCAAGGGCAAGTCTTATCACCATGTACACTGCACCGTTTTGTCTCCCCTCATCACCTACATTTCATCCCAACTTCCCACGAACATCTCCCTCTATCACCTGCTGAAATATCATCAATTGCATACACACAGGCCTGCATTCAAGGACCTCTCCAACTTTGTAACAACTTACCTGCCCTAATGTTTCCTTCCAACTTCTCATGCAAAAACCCTGCACAAGGTCAAAATGAGCCAGCGCCATCCTGTGAATCTCTCTTCACTTTTCCTTTTTTTTTTTTTAATTGTTACAAATTACACTGTCCCCTCTGCTCTACTTCCCCTTTCTTAATGGTGGCTGGAAGAGAAGTTACTGAAGAAAATTATAGAAGGGGCTATGGCAAAACTTTCTGCTCCAAAACGCTCCATTTATTTTTACTCAAATAGGCTTTTAGCCCCAGTAAGGCATCATGCCAAGGTCTTTCACAAGATCTGAAAGACAGTACCATCCAACAGAAGAGAAATAATCAAATGTGATATCACAAATTCCATATCATGTCCATGCATTTCGTAATATATCCCAACTACTTCAGGTTTGGGAGTAGGGAGGAGAAAACCCATGACGTTTTAACTGGCCCTTAAAAACAGACTACATGCTCTACTTAAAGTCAATGATGCTTAACTCTCACAACACACAAAAATTTCAGCTCCGTATATACAGGAAATGGGGGAGATCATACATAATTAAATTCAGAAAGTTTCCAAAGACTTTTATCTCCCCCTAAATCTTATCATCCGAGTAAGCATCACATAAGGTCTGTGGAGACCATAAGGCACCAACGAACTTGATCTCCAAGTTGAACTAGTTCCTCTCTCAAACCCACTGTTTTATTTCCCAGTTTCACTTCCACCTACATGCCAGCAATGAAACTTCTAATCAATAGTCTCTGTCAGATCTTTCTGATTTTCAATGATCCCTTCCCCTATCGACTCTTCAACGAACTTCCCAGGCCTCATCAACCCTCTTTTCCTGAGGATATAACTGAGCTCCATAACCTACATTATTATAGCTTATTGATTTTTGCCATGTGAGTGACAAAAACAGTAATATACCAAGATTTACACAAAGTGCATGCCTGGCTCGTAATTTTATATGCACCAAAACAGCCTCTGTCCCACTCACTGGACCTTCTCTTCCATCTCTCATAACTGTTATTTTCTCCACTTTTTCACACACACAAGCTCCTCACTATAAAAACTTCATGCACCTTCAAATCCCTCCTTCTCTTTAAAAATTACCCTGTTAACTTAGCATGCACTATCATACAGACCCTTTTAAGACCCCACCAATAACTTCACTTGTAAGCGGTAGTTTTTATGCAGAAACCTAACCAGAGGAGAAACTTAAATCAGAAGAAGCTAAGCTCTATTGCTGCATCCCAATCAAAGCACCCTGCAGTCAGCAGTACCCAGAGATACTCCAGGGTCCCTCATTAGCACACCAGGAGCACTCAAACTGCCTGAGGACCCTCTTTCCCTTGTTAACTGTGGAGTGAAAGGACAGAGAGATGATACCAAGCAGATCTACAATCTGGCTCCAGAATCAGAAGCAAACTGATAGTGTAACATTCAGAGACTTCAGTGACTGTTTCAGGTTTTCTTTCCTGGAACACCAAATGCCCAGGAGGGCTGGGCCATCAGCTTCCCATCAAAAAGGGGAAAGAACCACCCACTTTCTAAGACAGATTGACTGTTCAACACATGTACAGCAGGCCTCTCAAAGGAGAAAAGGCAAGCTGTCCTGCCAGAGAGCTTAGAAGCTCCTGAGGACAACAATTTTTTTTTTTTAAGAGGTGAGAAGATATATATCAGCCCGTACTGGACTGACAGCACCCTTTCTCAAATTCAGGACTCAATAAGATATCTTTCTGTTTTAAAAACTCCTACAATTTGAGACTTCCAAAATACCAATCCTCTTCACATCAAAGAAATACATTTGTCAAACCAGACTATTAAAATTACACAAAGCTTGTACAATCAATCCCTAATGTTTAAGGAAATCACTTCAAAATTCATGTGGTTAAAGCTACCTAATCTTTTCAGTGCCAGCACATCAACCACTTGGCACTGCTCTCTCAAATCCAGGGACAATCCCTGACCAATGAAATACAGATAAAACGTGACAACGTAAGTATTAATATCTCCACCTTCTACTGTTACAATGATAAGCAGAGTCAGCAGTCTACTGGAAGGTACACATAGCTCCTAGAAAAATAATACTTAAGGAAAGTTAAAATGACCAACAGTTCTCTTGAATTAAATTTTCTCTTATTTTTAGACATACGGAAAGCACATGCATGTGCATGCATGCCCACACACACCCCCTATCAATAGCTATCAAAATAAACTGCAGGAATAAAATAACATTATCAGTCTTTAGACATTAAACATGGTTCTAAGCAGTATCTTCAAACCCAACAACCTTGAAAATCAAATTAAGCCCCTACCTTCACATACCAGAACAGTAATAGGCTCATGATTAAGTGCGTAATTTATTTGTTTACATTTTATATAAAGATTCCCAAAGAGTCCAAGAGCCTATCCTACCAGTGACTACTTAAAACACTGAGAAGACAGAATTTTAAGTATGGAACAATAAAAAGTTCATAGTCTTTAACAGCATATAAAATTACCCCAAAGAGAATGGGACATGTATAAAATAAAGAACATCTTACACAGAGCAGAAATTTCCAATTACCAGTATTAGGAAGACATTTAAAATATCAAGATTCCAAGTATTTAAGAAAAAACATTCCTTTGTTCATTACAAAGCTTACACAAAAATAAGACATTTAATGCCAACGTGTCTCCTCTCTGAAAGCTGATTTACAACAAGGAAGGAGTTCCAAGAGCTAAGCAATAGTTTTCAATACTGACTCCTCTTCACAACCTGCTCTGTGGCACCACCACCTCCTGATAGACTGGGGGAAATGCTTAAATGGATGCTTAACTGACTTACTTGATCTCAATATTTTTCCCCAACACATTGTGGAATATCATACAAAGGAAGTGTATTCATTTTGGTCCTTGGATTTTTCTACTGAGTCTTAATTTTACAAGAAATGAAACTACAAGAGTGAAATACTTCAGCAATCCAAGGAAGAATGTCAAGCTTTTCAGGACCTACTACAGGTGTGCCTAATACAAAACCTGAGTGTTCTAAGGGTGAGGAATGGAAGAGCATAAGTCTGGTTGGCCCTGGTCTCGGGGCTTCCACTGGGTTATTTTGGTTCGGGTTATTTACAAATGTGGAAGCTCATTACACGTAAAAGCTCTCAGTTCCAATAAGCTCTGGATAACTTGCTATCTCCATTTTAAAAGACTCTTCCTTCACAATTACTATCCATTTGAAGAGTGATTTGACCAGTACTCTGTCCTCTGAGACATTACATAAAAGGACTCTCACCTACTCAAAAATCAATCTTTTCAATTAGATGAAAACTTAATGAAAGCTGAGATCATCTTGATAAAAGCAAAACACTGCCAAAAGGCAAAAACAGCTTCACACTCTAACAGTAAATCTACAAAGCTGCCAGATTATAATTCTGCTACATAGTCATTATGGTCCAAAGACCTCTGATTTCCCTCACTGGGCCAATGGTTTTCCGTAAGAAAGGTATTACAGGGAGCCTTGACTACCACTGTCAACTCTACTTACATATTTGGTTCCCTGAACAGAAAGACATTAGCTCACAATTCTATAATTAAATCTCTTCAAAACAAACAGTACTGTCGCAAATACACAAAAGGTATTCTGTGAGTAACTACACTTGCACAGATTTCCCTACTAATTTCATAATCATAGAATACAATACAGGGACTGAATTTAGGCTTGCTTATACACTCACTTTAACCCCATTCTCCCTAGCTGAGTGAATCAAATAAGGATGCATTTGACAGCAACCCACAAAAGATGAGGAATACAATAATGGAAAGTAAAGCTGGTTGATGTAGAGTCCAACCCAAAGCATGACACAGTAGCCAATTTAGCCTAAGTGGACACAGGCTGAATTAACCTGACCTTTATGCTTCAATGTTCTGACTATTATACAATGGATACTATCTGCCCAGCTGAGTCCTAAACTGCTCACAATAAGAATTAAATGGCCTAAGATTTGAGACAAAAATGAACCAAAATCCAGATTAAATCCTACTTTCTGCTTAAACCAAAAAATGAGCCTTTATCTTTTTTTAAAAAAAGCATTATCCTACAATGGAAACCAACAAAAGTGCTGTGAATAACATAAATTTCATATAAACTTATTTATTGATTTAATTTCATAAAAATCATATAAATCACACATAAATGAGACCTGAATGCCAGCACCAGGAATTCAGGACAGTGTTATGGGGCAGGAGTGGGGGATGGACAGAGAAGCGGGGGAGATGACGACAGAATTAATAAAAGATGGGCTGAGAGGAGATGAAAAATGGCAACATGCACAGGATTTAGGGTTACCAAAAAACATGTGAGTGAATAAAAACTATGGGCTAAGAAGTCATTGAGCACGTTCAAAGAATAAAAGAATTTTGGGCTAGTTCACAAAGCAAATACTACATCTGAGAAAGAACGGATAACCTGAAATGTCTGAAAGTGCTTGAAATCTGTTCTTAAGGCCACCAACAGCCAAGGAAGGTTTCCAGCAGGTGTGAGAGCCGGAGCTTCCCTTTACCTGTCTTTTGCCAAGGTTCTAACTGAAACGTGCCTAAATCCTACAGAGCTATTTTTATCCCAGGAGATGGTTCATAAAAATCAATGCTTAAAAGGTTACAAAAATAGAATAGTACTCCCAATTGATCCACAATTTAGGTCTAAAACTTGGGCCCAGAGAACTCGAACATGGTTAGAATCATGCACTCATAAGCCAGCCTGCACGGGTTCCGATTCTAGCTCTCAAACTTACCATGTGTCTCCGGGTCAGTAACTTATAAAGCTCTCTGTGCTGCCACTTGTCATCTGCGAAACTGGTGAATCTCGCGTGTGCACACCTCAGAGTGCTGAGCACTGGAGTGGAAGAATGAGGACTGCTCATGATAATGCCTAGCATCGAGAAGAAGCCTCCTAGGGAAGGTGAGACGACCACTTCTACTGTGCCACACCCTTCTGACATCTGACCAAAGCTACCTATAAAAACAGTTCCTATAAAATGGAAGCCTGTTGACCCAGGAGCCTTTGTAGAGTTTGTGTCAGGGGACAGCATGCGGAGACAGACTTTTCTGTTCCTATTCCCCTAAAACCACAAGCCAAAGGCTATATAACCAGGTGAACATTTCCTCTTTCAATATGTCTCACACATTTTTCCCCTCTCAATGGCTTAAAATGGTTCCCAGGCACACATATGTAATTAAAATTCATTATCTTAAAAGACTGCTTTAGGAAACCCAGCAATCAAATCTGCTATCATCTTTTTTTATGGGTAGATATAATTACAACCTAATAGGCATCATTTAATCAAGACTTAACAATTGGGTTCTTAAATCCAAAACTTGATCATTTTCTTCCTTGATAGGTGCACAAAATATTCTCCCAGGTGGTGGTCACGTAAAGTGAAGGGCGGAAGAACTATTAAAACCTTTATCATAATGGCCTTCTAAAGTGCTAATTATTACCCAATTATGACAGACATAATCTGAGGATAGAGAGCATAACACAACCCAATGCAATCTCATAACAGTTTTTTTTAATTTTTCACCTCTATCTCTAAACAACAGCCCACAAAAAGCCCAAAATAGAAGGTAGTATTCTCTCTCTCACCTAGTGCTTTTCAAACAAGAAAACAAAGTCTCTGGTAACAGCATTCAACCCTGCCCTGGTTCTGACATCAGCAAATCAGACCCTCAAAGGAGAAGCACAACCTGATTCGTGTTTCCCATCCCACATTTTCGACACACGAAACAGAGACGCTAAGAACTGGTACCCTCCTAAGACATTCAGGATCAAACTCAGGCTAGAACCCAGATCTCTTCCAGTTTAAAAAAAAAAACAAAAACGCATTTGGTATTCTACCCCACTGTGTGGATAGGCAAAACTGAAATTCTGAGGGCCTACATTTTCAAGTCTGATAGCTGTGTCTCTTACATCTAATTACAATATCTATCCCCATTTCCAGCTAAATAAGATTAATTCTTAGTCACTGATGCTTAATAGTAACTCCTGCTACTCCCAGCAGCCAACATCCTGGTTTGAAAGGGATGCAGATCACTAATTAGTGCATCATCTATTGAGAGCCTGTAATTGCCTCACCACACCCAAGTCCCTTCTGGCTAGACTAAGCTTCTTTACAGCCCTACAACACCGAACAAGAGACACACGGTTGGTCAAGAAATCTATAAAGAATTAGAAGACCCCGAGAGGACTCTATTTATCACCAAAAAGAAATTTCACCTCTTCAGTTTTCCTTTCTCAAAAAGCTACGAGAGGTCTCCTAGCAAATCTATACCAAGCCTGTACCTTTACACTTACTTGTCCGAGGACTCTGTAGTGCAGAGCACACAAGCAATCTTCATGCAGGATTCAAAGCCTGAAATTTCTCCCAAAACAATCTCAGTATCTTCAGTTTTCCAAAGAATTCCAATTCAGGAGTGAAAAAAGAAAAGAGCTACTGTTTGGGGGAGGGGAGCATAACTATAGCATCCCAGTTAACCTTCTGTCATAGGTATCACCACTATTTCCATTTTGTAAGTCAAACTTAAAGGCTTAGAGACGTTGGTTACTTAAATAAGGACCCTGAATTCCTAACCTTAGGTGTAACAATCAAGCTCTGAAATGAGAGAGTTCATATTTCTTCCTCTCAGCTTTTCTAACACTGGCAGAAATAACCAGGCTGTCAGTTCCTACACAGGTCACCTCCAACCCCAGAAGGTGCGGCCAAAGAGCAGCTCTTCCCCGGGTGGGATGCGTGTGCATGCCTCCTCAGGCTCTCGAGCCGTGTCCCACTCTGTGAGCCTGTGGACTCCAGCCCGCCAGGCTCCTCTGTCCATGGGATTTCTCAGCCAAGAATACTGCGGTGGGCTGCCATCTTCTCCTCCAGGGGATCTTCATGACCCAGGGATGGAGCCCGTGTCTCCTGAGTTTCTTTACCACTGAGCCACCAGGGAGGCCCTTATATATGAGCAGGTCTCAGTGCCAAAAGTGACTACAACCTGCAATTCAGCTTCTCCCTAGCCTCTTTTTCTCTCATTCAAGGGTAACTTGAAATGGACTGAAGTCCCATTCAGTTTCTTGAAAAACTAAGAATGAAATTTTAAAGCACCTTTCAAAGGACCTAGGTCCCCATCCTTACTAATGGTAACTTCTTGTGACCTAAGTGGTGTGAGAGTGAAAAGCTACCTCAGATGACTTGTCTGCGAGCACAGAATCAGTCTAAAATCCTTTTCAGCAAATGAATCTACAAAATTAGAAAAACTCAACTTACTTAAAGTTACGGTAACAACTTAAAACTAACTTTTAAATTTAGTTTGGAGAAGCATACCACGTTTGAAATTCTTACTCCAATACTAACTTAGATCTGTATTCCTTGGATGTGGGTGCCTTCAGGGGCAATGACTATGTTTCTTAAATCTCTTCAAAGGATCTCACTCACATTTACTAAGCAGAGGCCACAGGAAAGCTAGCATTAACATGCTCTTCCAAAGCAAGAGCACCTCATTTGGGCTTTTACACACTACATACCAGGAAAAGAGTTGGCCCCAGTTTCAAGCCCAAATAACATGAACTGTATATAGCACCCTTTTCTTCCTTCCGATTTCACTTTTCCTTTCCTTTTGGAGCTGTATAACACAGATACAGGTGTCCTCCAGACTTTTTTCTCAAAAATTTACCTATAGAGACACCGTTACCCTGAGACCCCCGGAAGGATGAAATATAAAAGCCCAAACGAAACGCAAAAGCAGCACTTCTGGAAGCTGTGCCACATTTAATACATATATGAGCGCGTGCCTGCACATAAAATAACATTAACTGCAACCTCATTTCTTTTTAACCTAGGCAGAAATTTTCTCAGACTGACTTCATTTTCATAGCTCCAGAGATTTCCAAAATAAAAAAGCGACTAATACTTCTTGTTTGGAATTTTGTGTTTGAAAGGAAATAAAAGTTTCACTGTCATTCATTCAATAAATACTAAGCTCTGTGTTCACCGAACCATCAGAATATACAAGTGTCATTTTGCCCTCAAGGACTTCAGAGTTTTCAGAGAAGTAACTTTCTTGCAACCTGAAACTCCAAAATATCAATAAACCTCACCACCACCCACCAGAGGTATCCTAGCAAGGGGACTCTGGTTTTAATCAGAAATCAGCACCATTAAGAATGCTAGACAACGCTGGTACGGATTTTTCTTATTAGCTAAAAAAAAGCTTTTTTTTAAATTGACGTGTAGTTGATACACAATATAAGTCACAGGTGTTCAACACAGTGACTACATTGCTCCTCCCACCTCCCCTCCCCGCACTGGTAACCACTAGTTTGTTCTATCTTTGAGTCTGTTTTCTTTTTTATTATAGTCACTAGTTTGTTGTAACTTTTAGATTCCACATATAAGTGACTATTTCCTGATCACATCCGGGTATAAGATGGCCTCAATAAATGACAACATAACGTCCAGGAATTTGTTACTCAAATTAAAATCCAGGAAATATCTAACTGAACAAAATTTGAAACTTAAAGAAATTAATTCTATCAGGATATTAAATGAATGTGGTATTACAAAAAAGTAAATGGACAACACTTCACCACCAACAAGTCCATTTTGCTTTTCAAAGGAAGGGACTATGGTGCCATTTTCTTCTCGTGAGGACCTCAGCAACCTGGAATGGGCAAGTAGAGCCCCGCCTGACAACAGTGCTTTGGAGGACATCTCACCTTCCTCTAGTCCTATGACTAAACTGGGGGGTAAATAAATGCAGTGGGAGGTTTTAAAAAAACTGCAGCTGTATTCAACAGCTGACAAAAGAGGTTAAGGTTCTATATACACCCACAGTACCATTTAGTCAATTTCTATTTAAGAAACAAACTAGGACAATGAAGCCAACGTAGGAAAAAGAAAACGCTTAGGTGAGGTACTCCAATGTGCATTTTAGCTCATGTGACCCCCACAGTGCTCCAAATGTGTGTACGTAGATGTGTGGCCATGCACATATTTATAGGAAGTGTTGCGAGCACTGTAAAAAAAAAAAAATGAATAAATCACGGAACCTTAGTGCTACAAGGGACTTCTGAGAGCTAGTCACAGCTTCAAGTTTTAGGTAAGGAATATAAGAACCAGTATTTGGACCAAGGTAAAACTTGCGAGTGACAGAACCTGGTTACACCATTCAAGGCTTCGATTCCCAGTACAATCTCAACCTTCGATTATTCTAATTTCATGCCTTTATTCTTAAATTCGCACTTTCGCTGGAAATGACTGTCCATTAATCCCCATGATACAGATTCTAAATTTTCCTTTAAGGCTCACATAAGCCTTGCCCAACCCAGCAGTTCTCAAAGTGTGCTCCGGGAACCTCCAAAGGTCCCTGAGACCTTTTCACAGATTCAGGAGGTCAAAACAATACCTTTTCTTCTCCCATCCTCTCATAAGCATACAGCAGAGCTTTCTAAAGGTTATACGATACGGGAGAGCTGCTTCTACATTCAGGCCGGTACAATGTAAGAAAACAGCTGACTTCTATTAAGCTTACATTAAAGAAATGAAAAAAAAATGTAAAATCATGCCATTCTTATCACTACTATTTTTGTTTTAGAAAAATATACATATCTGTCATTTTAAAAAATTTTTGTTAATACTACTGGATTTTTAAAGCTAAATACGTTCAACTTTCTCATCTTAATTTTTAATATTAATAAAACATAACTTACATGAACAAAATGGCTTTTCAGTCCTCAGCAGTTTAAGTGTAAAAAGAGGTCCAAAGAAAAAGGTTTGAGAATCTCTGGTAAGTTTGAGAATCCCACACTAAGTAAGTTTTCTTCCATGGTGAATTTTTATAGCAAATACAGATAAACCTTAGAATGATATCCTATCCTCTCCTTATTTTCCCAGAGATGTTTCCCTAACCCTGGGACTATGTAAACTACTTCTTATCTCAGTACTTACTTTAATCAGTTCAACTTTCTTTGATACAGAATTTCTACAAAACCATGACAGGGGAACCACGAATGTAATCTCAGAGAAGACACTTTATAAAGCAGCATCACAAGGTACACTTCATGTTGCAGACTTACTTTGGCTCAGAGAATACTAAGTGTATACAATATACCGGATGGTCATTTTCCACTTGCTAGATAGATTCAACCGGAGTCCGGCACCAAATGACATTCTACTTCCCTCCAGAAAGCCCTGCTCCTTCCTCTCGAAGGCTGCTTTTGCTATGTCAGCCTACATCTTTTATTTCCATTTTCCTCGTCCTGGCCCGTCCTGCAACTGTCCCCAATCTAGTTTCTCTCTAGCTTACTATGTCCACAGTCCAAAGGCCTTAAGACACCCTACGCCACACAGAGACGGAAAGACGTTCCTTCCTGAGTTTCAAGGCTCTCTGGAAACTTAACCACCCTCTAATAGTAAAAACCGTTTCCTCAATATGGGATCATGTTATGCTTAATCCCCCCTTTTTTAATCTGAGGAAGAGAGTCTTATCTATATAAAACCTCCCCAAAGTGCTACTCACATCTCCATAGTTTCACAAACCTTTTCCCAACAAAGTGGCAGCCCTCACCAAATCGACTCTCCCACAATCAGCTCATCACATTTCCTGATGACAGGCTATCCACTGAATGTAGACTTAACCTAAGCAGAGTATCCACATCCAACTGTTCCTGATCTCCCAAAGACCTGGCACAAAGCTGGGCTCTAAAGAGGCACGAAGCACTAATGAACAGTTGAGACGCAGAGAATACTGAAAATCTGCTAAAATGCTTTCAAAAGCACGAGGGATTATTTTTTGCATTTAATTAGTAACTACACATTAATATTTTTGCAAATTAAATATATATATGATGCAAAAAGATTGTTAACTGTCATATGCTGTAAAATGAAAAAGAAATATAATTCTTCCAAAACACACACCAGAGGTTAACAGTTTCATTAACAACTGAACATTTTCAAAGCCGATATAAACATATATAAGCACAGGTGAAGAAAGCAAATACTTTTGTACATTCACAGAAGTAGATCATCCTGTAACTAACTGTCTTTGCAACTTAATTTTTAGAGCTAAGTACCAAACATACTAGAATGCTTTCTTTCGGACAGCTATAAAGTGGTCTCTTCGTAGATGCAGGGTAATGGTTCTAGGATCCCCAAAGATACCAAAATCCTGAGAATTCCCAACTCCCAAGGTCAGCCCTCCATATCCACAGTATCGGTTCCATATCTACAGATTGTAAACACATTATACAGTCCACAGTTCGTTGAATCCACAGATACAAAGGGGCTGACTATAGGAGATGTACCCAAATATATAACGGATACCCTGATAAACACCCAAGGCTTTACTATTTCAAACAACGCTTGCAATAAATACCCTACACAAGAGAGAAAAAAATATAAAGACAGAAATTGTTGGTTCATAGTCAATTTATATCTTTAATTATGCTAGTTGCTGCCAAAAAGCCCTCTAAAGTTCTATCAATTTAGAATCCCACCAAGACATTGCCTGCATTTTTAAAAATGAAACAGAAATAATGCAGCGGTGTGGAGAGGGAACTGGGAGAAGGAAAAGTATGTCAGGAACCAGCAGTGGGTGGAGAGTTACCAACTGCTGACACTATTCCTAAGACATCTGACAACCGTAAGTTCCACATGTACAGAATGAAGGCATTGGTCAACACTGTGGATAAGGGCCCCTCCAGCTCTGATTTTCTCTATATTCTTGAATTTGCTGTATATAACAAATGCATATTACATCTGAAAACAAAACACTTACTCTCTTGGGCTGCCCAGAAATAAGCAAACAAGTGCTGAGAAAGTCAAATTGCTGCACTGGGAAACTATATGCTCTGATAAAACCCCTGCTAGGAATTTTAAAATGGAAGTGAAATTGAGACTGGAGGAAATGGCCACCTAAGAGGAAAGACAAAAAACCATTTCAAAAATAACAAACAAATAAAAAAAGGATCATTTTAATCATCTGGGGGGTTTCTTAGTCAAGACAAGCAGCATCTCAGTAGAAGAAATGCAGCTAAATGGCAATCACAAGAGACAACCAAAGCACCCTGATGGCTACTAATTAATAAAAAGTCACCAACATCCCTTTCAAGTTTACCATTTGAAAGAGTGGGTGTAAACAGGAGATATGATTTGCTATGCTAAAGAAAGCCTTCATTAAGGAGAAGTGACAGGATCACAACCCTGCTGCTGATAAACTGCCAACATACCAGGGGCCTCCAATGAAGGGCTGCCCATTTAACATATTGCAGTTTTTAAATGAGTTGCTTTAGAACAAACAGTCCTATGTCACAGCAGGCCTGCAACGTATCAGATGGAGCTGCTGCTGTACCCTGGATCGTGTGTGTGTGTCTGTGTACACCAAGCACGTACCTCAGGAGTACCCAGTCCAGTAACCTTTCTTAATATTAGCCTTCCTTGATCAAAGCATCCACCTTGGACCTCAGCATCTCTGCTTCCAAAGACTCAGTGTTGAGCAGAAAGCAAGTCATTCTCCCAACAGCTAAAGGAGGTTTCAAACTGCAAGACCAGCCTGGCAGTCATCCCTGGAGCCTGCCTCCTTACGTCTGGCAAACACAGCCACCTCAGTTCAGTCCTGAAGCAGTGATACTTTTTTAATACAGCATGCTTTGAAGCTATATAAAAGAGGTCATAAATACACGTAAAAGGCATAATCTCAGTCATGTCAAAGAGGTTGTAGAAGCACCACACCAGGTCTTTTCCTGTGTGGTCCAAGTAAATTGTTAAACTTACCAGCTAGCAAAGCGCAAATAGAAATGGGAAAGTCGTAATTATTCACAGGAAAGGATGAAGAGAAACAGCACTGTTACTTTAATATTTTAAGATAACTTTTTGTATTATCTACTATCCAGCACTTAAAATACTTTTGTGTAGTAATGATTAATGTCTATAAAAAAACCTCAAAATGCTCATTTTAAACAGTAGGAATTTTGATTAACCCCAACTGGTCAAATATGTTTGTTATACACAGCAACTTCTCAGTAGTCTAGAGTACCAAGGCTGAGTATGCCTTTAAAAAAATTAAACTTATATGCAGTACTTTTGGCCTGTAGAACTTTAAAATTTATTTTTAAAATACAGGATCTACTATGTTCAAGGAACAAAGCTGTGAAACAAAATCACTGACATCACGGAGCTTCCAATGCAGCTGAAAACATTAAATAAGTGTCCTAAAAATGCAAACTCATTTAAAGAGCCATTAAGAACAAATCTACACTCAAGGCAATGGGAAATTGTTACCCCAAAACCCACTTCCATCACCAGCTCCTTAACTCTCATGCTTGCTGTTCATGTAATGCAGGAAGTAACATTAGAATTCAGACAAATTTAACTTCATGAAAATTAAAAACTATTGTGAATCAAGACATTATCAATAGAGTAAAAAAGCAACTTACAGAAAGCAAGAAATATTTGTAAATCATCTATAAGAAATTAGTATCTGGAATGCATAGACACACTTAAAACTCAACAAGAAAACAAAGAATCCAACTCAAAAATGGCCAAGAGATTTGAACACACATTTCTCCAAAGAAGATCTGCAACTGGTTAAGCACATTAAGAGATACTTAACATCACTTGGGCTTCCCTGGTGGCTCACAGGTAAAAAATCCACCAGCAATGCAGGAAATGCAGGTTCGGTCCTTAGGTCAAGAAGATCCCCTGAAGGAGGGCATGGCAACCCACTCCAGTATTCTTGCCTGGAGAATCCCATGAACAGAGGAGCCTGATGGGCTACAGTCATGGGGTCACAGAGTCAGACACAACTGAAGCAACTGAGCAGGCATGCACATCATCACTAGTCATTAGTGAAATACAAATCAAAACCACAATAAGGCTCAGCTGATAAAGAATCTGCCTGCAATGCGGGAGCCCTGGGTTCTATCCCTGGGTTAGGAAGATCCCCTGGAGAAGGAAAGGCTACCCACTCCAGTATTCTGGCCTAGAGAATTCCATAGACTCTACAGTCCATAGGGTCGCAAAGAGTCAGATATCACTGAGCAACTTTCACTTTCACATAGACCTGCTAGGATGCCCACTATCAAACAAAACAAAACAAAAAATAATAATAGTTGATGAGAATGCAGAGAATTGCAAACCTTGTACACTGCTGGTGGGAATGTGACATGGTACAGTTATTATGGAAATCAGAATGGTAGTTTCTCAAAAAATTAAAAACAGAATTACCATATCATCCAGCAATTCCATGTTTAGGTATACACCCAAAAGGATTACAATTCGAGCCTCAGGGATATTCATACACTCATGTTTGCAGTAATATTATTCACAATAGCTAAAATATGGAAGCACAAGTCTTCATCCATAGGTGGATAACAAAATGTTGTATACATGGACAATGAAATATTCTTCTGCTTTAAATAGTATGGAAATTTTTACACATGCTACAACATAGATGAAACTTGAGAACATTATGCCAAGTAAAGCAAGACAGGCACAAAATGACAATACTTAATGATTTTACTTACATGAAGTACTGAAGAGTAGTTAAAATTATGAGACAGAAAACAGAATGGTGGTTACCAGGGAAGAGTTAATGTTTAATGGATACAGAGTTTCTGTTTTTCAAGATGAAAAGAGTTCCAAAGATGTATGGTGCTGCTGGTTGGCAAAAAAATGTGAGTGTATGTAATGCCATTCAACTTTACACTTAAAAATGATTAAGATAGCAAATTTCATTATGTAGATTTTATCATAATTTTAAAAACTGAAAAAAAAAGTAGAGGAAAAAAACAAGAGTTCTCTTCTGAGCTGAAACTTGTCTTACTTCTATGCTGCCTCAATCAACAGTGGAGATTATTAGCGTATCAATTCACTGACATCAATCTCCACCTAAAGAAAAAAGGACTAAGATCTGAAAGCGTTGATGAAATAAGATCCAACTAGAAAAAAACAATTCTAGATGATGTAAACTACAGGGGTATAAAAGTTTTGATTACC
This sequence comes from Neotragus pygmaeus, assembly GCA_006410875.1. Lineage (NCBI taxonomy): Eukaryota > Metazoa > Chordata > Mammalia > Artiodactyla > Bovidae > Neotragus > Neotragus pygmaeus. The sequence goes on along the minus strand of SJYV01022214.1, from coordinate 119,639 downwards.
TTCCAAAGGACCACACAGTATTAAAAACAAGAGAAAAACAACCGTTTTAGCCAGCAGAGTTCACGTCTCTGAGGAAACCAATGAACACAAAACATACTCTTTATGGATCAAACCTAGATGTCCATCGACAGATGAATGGATAAAGATGATGCAGTAGATACATACAATGGAATATGATTCAGCCATAAAGAGGAACAAACAGGTCAGTTCTAGTGAGGTGAGTGAACCCAGAGTGTTATAGAGTGAAGTCAAAAAGAGAAAAACAAACACTGTGTATTAACACATATATATGGAATCTAGAAAAGTAATACTGATGAACTTATTGCAGGGACGGAATAGAGATGCAGATGTAGACAACAGACTTGTGGAGGCAGTGGGGGAGGAGAGAGCAAGAGCAATCGAGAAAGCAGCACTGATGTATACAGTATTGTGCGTGAAACAGACAGATGATGGGAAGCTGTTATGTGACACAGGGAGCCCAGGCTGGTGCTCTGTGATGACCTGGAGGGGTGGGATGGGGGGAGGGAAGTTTAAGAGGGGGATCTATATACATATACATATGTATAATAGAGGGGGAGATATAGACATCTAATTATGTCTGATTCGCATTCTTGTATGGCAGAAACCAATACAACATGGTAAAGCAATTACCCTCCAATTAAAAAAAACAATATACTCTAGTAAACACAATGCTCTAATAGGTAGGGCATTATTTTAAAATAGGTAAAACATTATTTTAAAATACCATGCCTTAAGTTTATGGTACCGTTCTGATGATGTGTGCAGGAGAGAAAATAAATAAGCCACATGAAGAATTCACTTCCTCATTTCTTTTAACCTCTTTTTCTTGTCTTTTTCAAATTACCTAGAGCAATTTCCCAGACTCTACTATCAATATCTTACAAACATACACAGCCCTTTATGATTAAGGGACTGGCCAAAAGACATTCAGGTCATTTTAAGAAAAAAAGTATTTCCCAATAAATGTCTTCCAAGATTTCTACAAAAAAAAAAACTGTCTAAGTTCTTCCATCCCAACAGATGTTTTAAAGACAATTTCAAAATAATATGGCACGTGATTTTAGCTCAAATTTAAATGCATACTGGGAGGAACATAGTACTGTGAAGTAAGGGGGTGGGTTGCCTTGATCTAGCACAGGGATTCTATGAAAGATTCTATAAAAGAAACTTATATAAAAGAGATTCTACAAAGTTTATTTATAAATTAACCAAATAATTCAAAGCATGACAAATTGTAATTTTGCACAAGTTGGTCCAGTCCTTTAGACCAAGCAGAAAGCTTAACAAACATTCCTCTTTACGCAATCTTTATACTAGAAAAGTATTATCAAATATTTTATAAATTATACTTCAAAACTGGGTAACACAGCATAGTTTCAAAACTGTGAGTAAAGAGAATAAAGGAGGCAGACTATGCAGATAACACTGCTGGACTTGGCAGTGGTTGTATAGGTTATAGTGTGAAAGCTGTCCAATTACTGTTACACTTAAAAGACTTTTGGTGAGCTATATAAACTATTAACACATCAGACCCAGGATTCAAAGTTCACCATGAATTTAACAGGGAGAAGAGAGTTCAACTTCAACTTTCCAATCTAATATTCTAATGCCTATGAAATTAAAAAAAAAAAAAAAGTCTGCGTTTGTGGGAGTAAGGCAGGAAGATGGGGGATGGAAGATAAAGTTAACAAATGAACTTCCCTGACCATCCACACTGAGTTAGGCACCCCAAAGAATCTTTCCCTGTATAGCACAAATCACAATGATAAATAATAATTTCCAGAATCGTAACATGTGTATCCTCCTAACCTCTGAGTTTCATGTCAGCAAAAACTAGATGACATTCACCACTATGTCTCAATATCTAAGGTAGTGTGTGGCATACAGTATGAATCACATGTTTACCGAGTAAATGAAACTGAGGAAACTAAGGTGTTTTCACATATAAGCTGGAAAAATAATTGTTTTTAAAACTACTGCAGAGCAAAAGAGGTTGATCAACAAACCAAAAAAAATGGGAATGAATAAGAAATCAAGAAGACAGCAGAATATCCTTAAGGTCAGGAGGACAGGCACAGCATAGCCATAAAAATTCAAACCCTACAAAGCTGCGGGTCCAGACAATTTCAAGCCTTAGGAAGCCACTTTTTAGCAAAAAGGTATAGTGGACACTTTCAAATACCTGTGAGCTATTTAATAAACTGTCGGCAAATTTGCTTCGTTTCTTTACACAATAAGAAACAGGAAATAATCACAGGGAATGGAGAAGAAAAAGAATTCCAGTCACAATAAAAAATTCCATAAAGTTCCATAAAGATTCTTAGGGAAACTCAATATAAAATGCCCAAGACCTGATGACAAGTCCCCTGGCCTCTTTATGTTTTTTTAGCTCCTCAGAGAACTGGGGAACTGTAGACCACTTTCACTCAAAATCTTTGGTAGTGAAGGTCAACTTTAAAAAAAACTAAGAAAATTAAGAAGCAGGGGGAATCTAAATAGGCAGTATTCAAGTCAAAGTTGGGGATTGTGGTGTCCTATACAATTAAATGATTTTACAAAAAGCTATTCAGCTTTGAATTCTTAATACCTATCTTAACTTCTGCTTCATCTTGTGATGTCCTAAATATGGCTAACCAGTACAGAGTACCCTTGGCAGGATTCCACCTGACTGCTATGCTATACTTTTCGCTGTGTACATAGCCTGTTGAGCCAATTTTACACCAGAGACACTTGCTTGAAATATGTAGAGACAGTTTTATTTTATTTTTTCAGATTTCCAACAGCTTCACAGAGCACAAGGATAATATTTACAAGTTTGAAAAAGTAAAATATACATAAGTATAAGAAACCAAGAAGCTTCTCTATTCTCCAATACTGTGGATCGAAAGATACATCACTAAACTTCCCAGCTCTAAGAGAAATAAAAATCACTACATTAAGTGGAATACTTATTAGATTCAAAAACATGTAAAAATTGTACATCAAGGATTTACAAGAAAAAAAGACTAGAGATCTCTTCAAGAAAATCAGAGATACCAAGGGAACATTTCTTACAAAGATGGGCTAGATAAAGGACAGAAATACTTTGGACCTAACAGAAGCAGAAGATATTACGAAGAGGTGGCAAGAATATACAGAAGAACTGTACAAAAAAGATCTTCATGACCCAGATAATCACGATGGTGTGATCATTCACATAGAGCCAGACATCCTGGAATGTGAAGTCAAGTGGGCCTTAGAAAACATCACCACGAACAAAGCTAGTAAAGGTGATGGAATTCCAGTTGAGCTGTTTCAAATCCTGAAAGATGATGCTGTGAAAGTGCTCCACTCAAAATGCCATCAAATATGGAAAACTCAGCACTGGTCAAAGGACTTTTCATTCAAATCCCAAAGAAAGGCAATGCCAAAGAATGCTCAAACTACACCACAATTGCACTCATCTCACACACTAGTAAAGTAATGCTCAAAATTCTCCAAGCCAGGCTTCAGCAATACGTGAAACATGAACTTCCAGATGTTCAGCTGGATTTAGAAAGGGCAGAGGAACCAGAGATTTAATTGCCAACATCCACTGGATCATCCATCTATTTCTGCTTTACTGACTATGCCAAAGCCTTTGACTATGTAGATCACAATATATTGTGGAAAATTCTTCAAGAGATGGGAATACCACACCACCTGACCTGCCTCTTGAGAAATCTGTATGCAGGTCAGGAAGCAACAGTTAGAACTGGACATGGAACAACAGACTGGTTCCAAATAGGAAAAGGAGTACGTCAAGGCTGTATATTGTCACCATGCTTATTTAACTTCTATGCAGAGTACATCATGAGAAAC
>SJYV01022214.1:42690-115312 GCA_006410875.1 Neotragus pygmaeus | reverse complement strand
GTTGACGTAAAGCTCAACATTAAGAAAACGAAGATCATGGCATCTGGTCCCATTACTTCATGGGAAATAAATGGGGAAACAGTGGAAACAGTGTCAGACTGTATTTTGGGGGGCTCCAAAATCACTGCAGATGGTGACTGCAGCCATGAAATTAAAAGACGCTTACTCCTTGGAAGAAAAGTTATGACCAATCTAGATAGCATATTTGAAAGCAGAGACATTACTTTGGCAACAAAGGTCCGTCTAGTCAAGGCTATGGTTTTTCCTGTGGTCATGTATGGATGTGAGAGTTGGACTAGAAAGAAAGCTGAGCACCTAAGAACTGATGCTTTTGAACTGTAGTGTTGGAGAAGACTCTTGAGGGTCCCTTGGACTGCAAGGAGATCCAACAAGTCCATTCTGAAGGAGATCAGCCCTGGGATTTCTTTGGAAGGAATGATGCTAAAGCTGAAACTCCAGTACTTTGGCCACCTCATGCGAAGAGTTGACTCACTGGAAAAGACCCTAATGCTGGGAGGGATTGGGGGCAGGAGGAGAAGGGGACAACAGAGGATGAGATGGCTGGATGGCATCACTGACTCGATGGACGTGAGTCTGAGTGAACTCCGGGAGGTGGTGATGGACACGGAGGCCTGCTGCGATTCATGGGGTCGCAAAGAGTCAGACATGACTGAGTGACTGAACTGAACAGTTAATTTGGAGAACCAAGATAAATCAGTAACAATCTTTACTGGGGTAGATATTTTGTTGATCCAGGTTTATACATCATACATCCTATGGTGTACCCGATCTGCAACTTTCTCTAAAAACAAAGACAGCTGCATTTCTAAAACCCCACCGTATTTGGAACATATTAGTCTCAGAAACCTAACAACTTTAAGGAACATCCCTTACAGATTCTCTTCTACAACAAGTTAGGGTTATGGGGAATGACAACTGAACCAGGAATACAGCACACAGTATCACCATCTTTTTTTCTTCTTCTTCTTGATTTTAGCAGAATCCTGAAAGTCTGAAAAAGACAGTGTCTTCATTTCCTCGCTTACAGATCCATACTTCATATGGCTTGAAAAAGTACTCCTGAAGGTTAAGACTGCTAGTTGGCATCAAGACACCAGCCTGTGATGAAACTCTCCTGGAAGATCCCTGATCACAGACCTAAAGTAATGCAAGGTCAAAATCCTGGCCCTGGGGAAACAAGTTGTGGGCATTCGCTGGGAGTGCTACAGAGACCAGAGTGAAGCTTTTTGAACCACAACCTGTTTCGACAGCCCCACCAATGAGGAGCCAAACAATAAGGCCTAGAGATGATGACATACAGTTGCTGAGGTGCCTCCTGGATCTGTCTCTGTCCTCAGCCACCTTAGACGATAATCAACACAACTACCAGAGGTAGAAAGACCATCACTCTGGAGTCCAGGGTAATAGGTCGTGAACTAGGTAGGGGTCACAGACTTTCCTCCCCACTCAGCAGGATGAAATCTGACAAACCACCGACCTCAGCTTCATCTCCCTCACCTATAAACTCACTGCCCCAGGCAACTCTGGTAAGGTCCTTGAAGAACAGAAACTCTAGGCGTCATCACTGTTCCTAGAGGAAAAGCTTGTCTCCCGGCTCCATTACTGTGTGCAGTATACCACCTTCAAGTACTGATTCCATCTGTCTTTCTATCCTAATAACCAGGACTTAGAGCAACTAAAAACAGGCAGCTTCCTGCTGCCCCACCACCCAATACAATGCCAACTTGACTGTCCACCACAAGATTTCTTACTCTCACTGCTCTCTTACAAGGCAGTAATTTTGAACTTACCGTTAGAAGTTGTATGAGAGTTGTACCGACATCTTCACTTTTCCTCTCTGGATCACAAACTATGTTGTTCACCATAAAATCAAACTTTTGCCCCCTACTGTCCACAAACAATACAGGTAGCTTAGCCAAATCTTTTTTAAAAAGTCTAAGGAACAAGAATACATATTTCCGAAGAGCCAGTTCCACCTGAAGGAATGAGCCTCTCCAGCAAAACAAGGCGATGAAGCAGCATACAGGCTGTCCAATCACCTTTCAGAAGTAAGAAAAATAATGCAAATGGAGAAAAGCAACAGGCAGAGCTGAGAATACCCAGAACTGGCATCAGAAAGCTAACTCAGCAGCCTTAAGGACACTTGGTCTTGGGAGACGTGATCTCAGCATGAGGAAGACTCAAAGAGAAGGTAGAGATGAGTGCTCTGAAAAGCTTCCCGGGCTCCGGCCTGTCACTCACTCACTGCTACAGCAACTGTGCTAACAGGGAAGGAGTCAAAGAAGCCGTATCATCCTCACGACTGTTTCCTAAGTGTTTTGAAAAATAAATGTTATATGTGGAGGAAGCTCCTGACACAACATGCTAGCAAGAGAATAAAAGCATGGGGGAAAAACCAGGGGGATTTCAAGTGTTTTCACACACACGTATGTTTCCAAGCTTTGCTGGACAACGGCAGAATTAAGACAGTCGCAGTGGTGTCTCCCTTCAGCCACAACTTACACTTGGCAGGTTCTGCACGGCATAGACATTCTTTACCTGTGGCTGGACTCCTGGCAAACCAGGAAATAATTATTCATACAACAAAAGACAGACCCAAAAGGAACAACGATGACATGGGAGGGGAGGAGGGACAGACTGAGGATGAGGAAAGACAAAAACTAAGCAAATATAATATACGTGCAGGACATTGGAGAGAAGAAAATCACACACCCTCTCCCCAAACAATATGCAGTGTCCTGGACATGTCCTTAATAACCAGACTATAGAGGTATGTCCCTTTTCTCAAGTCCTCAAAAGACTATTAAAGTTGGAGGGAGAAGCCTGTGACATCTTTTAAGTTATTCTTTTCTGCCTCATCTCCTTAAGCAGACAGACCAAGGAATGAAAACAGGGATACTTTACAAATTCCTCTAAAGCTCTCTCAGTAAGTAGGCACTCAGGATTGATGTGTGATGAAACGTTAAGTATTATTACACAAACTTCATGGCTTTTGAACATAGTTCCAATACGAAAAGACTTGAAGACATTTCTTAAGATCCTTTAATAAAACTGGAAGAAAAATCTTCAGGTGAATTGGAATAAGTATTGTCTCCAAGGTAGACTAGCCCACCAGCCCTCAAAAACCAAAGCTTTTCTGATAGCATAGCAGAAGCTCCATGATAATGATTCTAACCTTTAGGAAGGTAAAACACAATTAAAAAAAGAAAAAAGTTCTCAATTCCCCCAACAAGAAAGACACCCTGGAAGCCCCTCCACCAAACACTCCAGGGCATGTCAAAATAAGCAACATATCCATCTAAAAGAACAATATAATCATGGAAGATGACACCAAGAAGATACTCTTGGTAGCAAGAGTTGTTTTTAAGTGCCTCTGAAAACTAAGTTCAGAATAGAGCTACAGTATTTTTTAAACTATACACAGAGTTAATTCAAAATTAGTTGCTTTCTCAAATTAGACACACACTTTTACTCGCACTCCAAGTTACCAAAAAAAAAAAAAAAAAAAAATCTAGCTGGGCTAAAGACTGCACCAATTTTTAAAACTGCTAGCATTAAGCTCCTATTATTCTGAAGGGTTTTGCGAAGAAGTTCAATACAGAATGCCTCGTTATGACTGGCCCAGCTCAAGAGGCTGCCAGGAGAGCAGGGCTTTATAGGCATTGTTCTGTCCTCAGAAGCCACATTAATGCTGGCTTATAAAACAGATCTTCATATCTGTGTGCCGGGCTGAACAAAAAGTTAACTAGAAATGTAAGTGCTTAAAGTCACCAAAAGGAAAGCTCTACACTGACATTTTCTGCCTACTTAGCATTCATCTGTATTCATCTCACTAGACATTAACACACACCAAAGTTGCTCTCTGCTATTTAAATTGTGCTATTATGCTCTGGAGTAGATTAATAATATCCACCTTCCTTATTGTAAAATAAAATTACAGCATTGGTCCAAACATGACATGTGGAGCCTCTTTCTACTTCTGCTGGCGCATCAACTTGCTCTACTGCACACGTGGGAGAAAGCTCTGCAGAGCTGCCCTGCTGTTTCTAGAGAGGAGAAAAGACTGAAAACTGGAAAAAAAAAAGGGGGGGGGGGGGGAGGGGGGGAGAGGAGAGAAAAACAACGCATATAAACCTCACACCTGGTAACCTCTCATATCAGCTCTTCTTCACAGGATTCTGAGGGGAGAATGTCTTTTCTAAGCTGACACCATCAGCACTGAGATTAGCAGGTGGGCCACGGGCCTCTTTTAAACAGTTCGGAACATTCTATTAGTTTTCACAAGACCAAGTAACTTCTGCTGACCTGGAAGCATCTGAACAAATATAAGCAGGCAATAAGCAGTAAGAAATCTCTGCTCCCAAAGGGGCAGGTCTAAAATCCCAGAGTGGGAGAGGAGAAAAGGTAAGATAAACTGATGGAAGCACATATAAAGGAAGGAGGAGGCTTTAAGGAAAAAAGAGGTCAAAAACAAGACTTCTCTGCCTAAAATAAAAACTTCAAGATGTATATTTGTAAGGAACAACCTAACATAATTCAAATGTTACTTGCAAACACAAAGAAAATCAAAAGAACTGAAGTCTTTAGAACTATTGCCTTTGCCTAGATATTTGAATAAACTTTTTAATTCCCATGACTTTAAAAATTGTAGCATTAGACTCACAGGCTCAGATACTCATAAAGGCCAGACAGCAATTTATTTTGAAGTGAAATAAACCAGGTTCCACATAAAGGGTGCAGTTCACGAATATGGGTTCAGTGTTGCTCCATCTTCACACATTTCTAAGACAACACAAACCGGGCTCTACATCTCTATTTGATATTTCCCAAAGCCTAAACCAACAACTCACTACTTTTCTAATAACATAATTTAGGCCAAATAAAAACTTCAGAATATGTAACCCACGGGCCACCATTTGGAATCAGGGGCTGAATTCACTTGTCTGTTGATATCTATTTCTCCCTTTTTGTTTTGTAATAGCAATTGTCTTGGTCACAGAAGATAGTCTTCAGTGAGTAAAATGCAACAAAATGTTTAAGGGCCAATGCAAAAGTGCAAGCCAAGTAAGAAAAGGGCAGTGAGCAGGTTACGCCTGACCCAGAACTGCCAGGCTAGTAGAGCCGGCACGGGGCTCAGCAGCACGGACAGGTGACTAAGGGCCAGCGCAGAGGTGTCACAGAGGAGAGGAAGGCTGTGGGTGGTTCAAGTTCTCTGCAGAAACAAAGACAAGGAGAGGATAAACGCCTAGAGCACTGGTGTCCTGGTATTTGGGGAAAGTCCATGAGTCATTCACAGTCATAGGCCAGAAAGGACCCAAAGGGTTTAAACAAAGTAAGCCAGGCACCAGGAAGTCGCACCTAGGGGAGACAAAGTGGTGTTGAGGAAACTCATACAGAAATAGGCCTTACCTTGGAAGCGATTACAGAAACTTGCTCACTCTATAATAAACTTTGTATATTTAAAACATTCTAGATAGCTCTGCAATAAAGGTGGGTGATCCTCACGTCACCAGAGGTACCTCCTGCAGAGCAGCAGCAATGGAGAAATAGAAAAAGCTCACTTCTGAAAAGCAGCTCAGAGGAAATTCAAGACCAAATACCATCAGTTCCAGAAATATTTTCCCCACTTTACTCAATCTGGTGAATCTATTTTCAAATACACTGTGATTTATTTGCTTTGAGACATACTTCTTTTATTTCTGATATACACAAACTTCTTTTATTTCTGATATGCACAAATGATGCCTAAAGGATAAAAAAGTGTTAAACATCCTTTAAAAACTGAACAGGTGAGCAATTTCCAATAACTTACTTGACAGGGCATTCATCAATGACTTTTCCCTTGGGGTGTGAGAAGGTATTAAAACAAACACGGAAAAAAAAATGTTATTTCTGTGTAAATATCATTTTTTTTAATGTACAGGAATAGATCCTTGATAAGAGATTAAAATTCAAATCAAGAAAATATGGACTGATTATTTTAATGTAAATGCTTAAATTTTAGATTTTGATTTCTCATTGAAAAAAAGATGGAAAATTTAAATTGAGACATTTATATTCCTGGAATGTCAGCTGGCTAAATTCTCATAATTTCACATGTAATCTCTTAACTTTATTTATATTTTCAAGAAAAAAAATACATTTTAAACTTCCCTTCCAAATTCCACTGATATATTTATATCTATNATTTAAATTGAGACATTTATATTCCTGGAATGTCAGCTGGCTAAATTCTCATAATTTCACATGTAATCTCTTAACTTTATTTATATTTTCAAGAAAAAAAATACATTTTAAACTTCCCTTCCAAATTCCACTGATATATTTATATCTATTTCCATATTGAAATGTTCAAAGACATAATTCTCCCAAAAGCTCCCTACAGCCTGGGAATTTTCTTCCTCCATGGCAGAAATATACATTATATGACAGTATGCTATAAGGATGGTATGTTCTAAAAACAATGGTTCATAAAACACACTGAAAGTCAAATATATAAAAGTCATCTATGAGGTCCACCTATTACCACCTTTCCAATTCAGGAAACATTGGCATTCTATTGCCGAAAATCTTATACTTTAATATGCTCATCTTCACGCCATCACAGAGACGTGGAGGGTTGAGGTTTTATACTCAAAGGTTAAGAAACCAAGGACACAGGTAACTGAGTCAAAAGCAGACAACGGAAACTTCAAAACTCCAGCTTAGTATTTTCCACCTGGCTCTGCTAAATGAAGAATTTCAACTGAAGTGACAAAACCTACTCAAGCAAGACAACTTAGTAGCTAAACTGGCAGCACTGTGCTCACAAGACCACCTTACAAGTATAACATTTGTTTACAAAATCAGAATGGATCTTAAACTGTGAGGAGACAAGGGAGCTTAGAGTTTGTCTTGGATGAAAGCTAAAGGCCCACACCGCTAACACGACGGTACACAAGAACAGAGCTGAGTGACTTCTTCCTGCCCTCACCAATATAAGACAACTCCAATTCTCAAAGTCCCGTTTCCCAAATAGAACTTTGATAGTCTTTATTCCAGAGGGCAAGATGGCAAAAACTGTATGGAAATTTCTGTAGATATGAATTTCTCCAGTGAAAGATGGCCCACAGCTTTCTTCAGATTCTCAGAGAGTTTCAAAACTCCTCAATCTTGACAAGAAATTTCAATTTTACAGTGATGCCATAATAAGGAAACAGAGGAAAGCTGAGAATTCTGAAGCAATCATTGCCCGTATTCTCCTAAAGAGACAAGTCAAACGGAGTACTGAGCTTGAATTGAAGTGAATCTGACCACTGCTAACTAAAAGCAAAACAGAATAAAATGAAAATCCATCCTGAAAGAACAGTTAATCAGTCTGATATATATATGAAAATACAAATTTTTGTGATATTCCATTAACAGTCTTTAAAGCTGCTGAAATAATCTCCAGTAATCAACAGCCCACAACAACAAAACTTCTGGGAGAAAGAAACACTAGTCATGTAAAATATAAATTTCCTTTTTATGAGACAGACTCCTTATATAAGTCAAGGTAAAAAGCTGGTATAAATCTACCACTATTAGAGAAAGAAAAAACATACAGATACCTCAGCCTAATAGTCTGAAACTTAACTGATGCTAAAACAAAACCTTCATGATTTAAAAAAAAAAAAAAAAAACTAACATTTTACTACAACTGTCTCAGGATAAATAAATCTATTGAGAAGAAGCATTCAGGTTGTTTCAAATAATTTCTAAAAGCAGGAAAGAGGATCTTGACTGCCAAACCATATTTGCTACTCATTTTCAGTCAGAAACTGATATAATGAAATCAGTAATAAAGACAAATACTAGGAAAGTGCAAGTTTATTAAAAAGAAAAAAAACACAATTACTTGCAATTAATAAGACAACCTCCAAATTGGTTCGATTTCAATCCCAGACCACCTATCCTATGACCTTCTCCGTTATTTTACTTATTCCACTCCTTGCCAAAGTACCTATCTTCTTCTGCGTAAAGGCTGCTTACAAGGGAAACCCTTATCTGTCATCACACAGAACTACTGAGCAACCCTGTAAAGGGAAATATACAGCTACAAATATTAATGAAATTGATGTATTCAAAATCTAACCCAAAGCGCTGAAAAAATAAATAACATCTTCACCCAAAAACAGGTATCTTTAAATAGACTAATCTCTGGAAACTTAGCATTTGTATTAGTTGGTATAAGGGCTATGAGATGCACCTAGTGCAGTGTTACAGAGGAGCTGCCTTTTGTTTTGTTTTATACGGTGGATTACAAACAAGGCTACTGATATAGAAAGAAAGTCATCTTTCCTTAGGGGAAAAAAAAAATTTCCTGTGAGCTTACTAAAATTAAAGTCATGATATACATGATGAATGCTAAAAGCTAAATCTGTTCATTTCTTGTTAGTGAAAATTTTCTCAAATATACCATAAAACCCCTGTAAGATTTTACTCTACACTAATTCCTATTTTTAGTTCAGACTTCAAATTACCGGTTCTACTTAAACCATAAAAAAAGCATATCTTTTAATACAAAAAAGCCTTAAAACAAATTACTGCCTTTAAGCTTAAGTGCCTTCTGTTGATACTTAGCACTTGAAATCAAAGAAAAATCAACAAGCATTGCAAACCAACGAGTATTTAGAATCAAATAAATAGATGATAAATGTTCTTTCCAAATTAGAAATAAAACAATGGATATGGCATCAGAGTGCACAACATGTGGGTTCTGGAAGTAACCAGAACCAATGAAGACTTCTACATCTGTAAAAGGAAACTGGCCCAAAGCAAATAAACATTCTATGCATCTAATGTTCTCCACAGAGTTAATTCAAGAGTTGGGTGTGGCATCACCACTGCATAAAGCCTTGGATCTCCAACACTTCTATAACACAAAGCAGCAAAGCTAGCAGCTAAATATTAACAATTGAGACAGCCTCTAAGCCGGACATACTCTGTGGGACCCAGAGAAAAATGAAGTACTGGTCCCCGTGTTCAAAATCAAGAATTTCAAGGGGCAGGCCTGGCCCCTTTCAGCCCATGTCTTGGGCCCATTCAACGGCCCAGCCTCCAACCAACTACTAACGCTAAAGAAAACACCATCACCACCATCAATGTTCTGATATGGTAGCTTACTATGATTATTGGCCTGTTCAGCTGATTTTCCAAATAATCAGAAACCGCTAGGGTAGGTTTTCCACAGGGTGGCACACCATCCAGGCCCCACACCATCAAAACAATTAACCTGGCCAGGCTAAATACTGTGTATCTCCAACCTTCCTTACTTCCAGGTAAACATGATCAGCGAGAAAGGTGGCAGTAAGAATGTGATAATGTGGTAGACTTAATTTCAAATAAGAGAAAAAGAACTGACCCTACGAGACAGCCCAAACCATCAAAGAGGTGAGGGAAAAGTCAGTCTTGATAAGATGCTGTTTCAGAGTATTTAGGCCTTCCGGGACAAAGAACATGAAAGAGTATTTTGCCATTGTAGTGCTCTTGCACCATGCTGAAGCCTAAAAGGCATCACACTTTTTAGAAAGATTTCTCTCCACTCAAGTAAAGAGGAAAAGGTTGACCCTAGCCTAGAAGCTGGGGTATTCTGGATGCCTCTATTGTGTCCTTAAAGAGAACAGAGCACCTTCCTTATAGAAGAGAAGATGATGTTTGAGGAGGTAAAGCAGTATTTTTTAACAATCACATTAACATGAAAAGCACAGAAAGCTAGAAAGGCTGAAAGGGGCAACAAGCATCCAGCCAGGAACATCTGTCTATACACAAAGAACCAAAAGCTGGATTAAGAAATGAGAAAGCAGAAATGCCACTTAAGAGCATTGTTCTCCAGTAACCGGCTGGGAGCTGGGTCTTACCTAAGAGCGCCCAACCAGACAGAAGTTATCTTGCTTCTCTGGTAGAAGAAGCATTAACCAGAACCAACCAACCAAAAAACCAAAACCAAAAAAGGAACTCTAACTACTAACACACCCTGAGCTTAGAAAAGGAAAACTAAGTTCGGTAGGAAATAATAGGCCTGATGGACATTGACCAGTTTGGGGTACCTGGTCGATTCTAGAAGAATATCCTAAAACTGAAATTTTCTTGAACCATGGAGAAAGAGTGTGTGAAGCTTAGACAGATGACCCGACGTAGTTTCTAAGAGTAAACAAGATACAAAGAAGGAAATACCTAAAAGTGGGGAGAAAGGACGCCTTAAACGCCTACGCCTACGACTCATCTTTGAAAACAAAAACCTTATCCCCTAAAGGTGGCAGCACAAAGTTACCCAAAGGGGCATTAAGGGATCAGTTTTGAGCACATAGACACAAAAATGTTCTCTCAAGAAGGAAAAGAAAGTAGAGGAAGCATAGAAAATTAAATGTAATGTGTTCCTTCAAAATCTGATTTTCCAGAACCCTCTTGCCCCCTCATCGCTCTACCTCCATTTCCAAGAGAACTTTCTCTAAGTATGTACATTCTCCCCGCCGCCCCCTAAAAAGTGTTACATCAACATTCCTACAAACCTATTATAAGGCACAGCTCAAAAACAAACGCAGTAACCTTGCAGTTCCTCCAGCAAGTCCGTCTCGCATTTCTAGAGCCAAAGGTCCAGATGAGAAAGTAGATCCAGGAAACCTTTTCCGCCCGCTCACCAAAATGGAGACTCCAGATCAGCTTCCGCAAAAAGGAGCGACCTTAGCACAAATGAAAAATTCAAACGACTCTGGGGGAAACGATTCTGGACAATGTTGTCTTCAAGGGCAACTAAACAGTATTTCAAACAAACCGATTTTACTTAAGGGGATGGGGAAATTACACCCCAACTGGTATTAGGAGTGTTCTTAAATGGACTTATTTGCCCTAAGTTCGGGACTAAGCTACATTTTTATGAAGAAAGAATTATTATGAGTAGGTCCACCGAAATATTAAGTTTTTAAAAGCTCTTTGTCCTTGCTGAACATATTTCGTTTGGCATTGTTAAACGCCATCCTTTGAGAAGGAAAAAAGGAGAGTAGAGAGCCGATAAGAAGAAACCGTCGTCTCTGCACATTTTTAGAAAACGTAGAGAAGATATAAAAATTTTTATCGTAAAGACGATCTTTTAAAATGCACACTATTTAAACGATCAACTGGACAACTACGACTCCGTGCTTGTGGCTCACATCTAGAGGCAGGATTCTGCGCTCCAGCCCTCTAGGATATCAAGTCGGCTTTTAAGGAAACGCCGTGGAAGGCTGTTTGCTGGTCACTGTCACGACCACTGGAGGAGCACCTGCTGGTGAACCGAGGCAGGTCCGCCCGAGACTCGACCGATCTCATCAGGGCACGCTCACACGTCCGTGCCCCGGGGCGCAGCTGGCAGAGCAAGCGGCAGCTGCCGCCGCCGCGAGCCAAAGCCGGGAGCGTGCCTCACCCGGCCGCCCGACCCGACCCGCGGTTCCCGCCCAGCGCACCGCTCGCGCGCAAACCCGGGTGCGACCTCGAGCTGCGACCTCCCGCGACTGCACCCGACCTCACCTGACGCGGCGCCAGGGAGGAGAGCGGCCCCAGGAGCCTCTCCGCTCTGTCCCGGGCGCCCACGGTCCCAAACCTCCGCACTCTGCGCGACCGCGGCAAGTCTCGAGACGCCCCGAGAGCGCCGGGGGCGGCGCGCGCTGGGGCGCCGGACCACGGGGCACACGACACCCGGCTCGGGTAGCCAGTGCACGCCACCTCCCACAANAAAAAAAAAAAAAAAAACTAACATTTTACTACAACTGTCTCAGGATAAATAAATCTATTGAGAAGAAGCATTCAGGTTGTTTCAAATAATTTCTAAAAGCAGGAAAGAGGATCTTGACTGCCAAACCTTATTTGCTACTCATTTTCAGTCAGAAACTGATATAATGAAATCAGTAATAAAGACAAATACTAGGAAAGTGCAAGTTTATTAAAAAGAAAAAAAAACACAATTACTTGCAATTAATAAGGCAACCTCCAAATTGGTTCGATTTCAATCCCAGACCACCTATCCTATGACCTTCTCCGTTATTTTACTTATTCCACTCCTTGCCAAAGTACCTATCTTCTTCTGCGTAAAGGCTGCTTACAAGGGAAACCCTTATCTGTCATCACACAGAACTACTGAGCAACCCTGTAAAGGGAAATATACAGCTACAAATATTAATGAAATTGATGTATTCAAAATCTAACCCAAAGCGCTGAAAAAATAAATAACATCTTCACCCAAAAACAGGTATCTTTACATAGACTAATCTCTGGAAACTTAGCATTTGTATTAGTTGGTATAAGGGCTATGAGATGCACCTAGTGCAGTGTTACAGAGGAGCTGCCTTTTGTTTTGTTTTATACGGTGGATTACAAACAAGGCTACTGATATAGAAAGAAAGTCATCTTTCCTTAGGGGAAAAAAAAAATTTCCTGTGAGCTTACTAAAATTAAAGTCATGATATACATGATGAATGCTAAAAGCTAAATCTGTTCATTTCTTGTTAGTGAAAATTTTCTCAAATATACCATAAAACCCCTGTAAGATTTTACTCTACACTAATTCCTATTTTTAGTTCAGACTTCAAATTACCGGTTCTACTTAAACCATAAAAAAAGCATATCTTTTAATACAAAAAAGCCTTAAAACAAATTACTGCCTTTAAGCTTAAGTGCCTTCTGTTGATACTTAGCACTTGAAATCAAAGAAAAATCAACAAGCATTGCAAACCAACGAGTATTTAGAATCAAATAAATAGATGATAAATGTTCTTTCCAAATTAGAAATAAAACAATGGATATGGCATCAGAGTGCACAACATGTGGGTTCTGGAAGTAACCAGAACCAATGAAGACTTCTACATCTGTAAAAGGAAACTGGCCCAAAGCAAATAAACATTCTATGCATCTAATGTTCTCCACAGAGTTAATTCAAGAGTTGGGTGTGGCATCACCACTGCATAAAGCCTTGGATCTCCAACACTTCTATAACACAAAGCAGCAAAGCTAGCAGCTAAATATTAACAATTGAGACAGCCTCTAAGCCGGACATACTCTGTGGGACCCAGAGAAAAATGAAGTACTGGTCCCCGTGTTCAAAATCAAGAATTTCAAGGGGCAGGCCTGGCCCCTTTCAGCCCATGTCTTGGGCCCATTCAACGGCCCAGCCTCCAACCAACTACTAACGCTAAAGAAAACACCATCACCACCATCAATGTTCTGATATGGTAGCTTACTATGATTATTGGCCTGTTCAGCTGATTTTCCAAATAATCAGAAACCGCTAGGGTAGGTTTTCCACAGGGTGGCACACCATCCAGGCCCCACACCATCAAAACAATTAACCTGGCCAGGCTAAATACTGTGTATCTCCAACCTTCCTTACTTCCAGGTAAACGTGATCAGCGAGAAAGGTGGCAGTAAGAATGTGATAATGTGGTAGATTTAATTTCAAGTAAGAGAAAAAGAACTGACCCTACGAGACAGCCCAAACCATCAAAGAGGTGAGGGAAAAGTCAGTCTTGATAAGATGCTGTTTCAGAGTATTTAGGCCTTCCAGGACAAAGAACATGAAAGAGTATTTTGCCATTGTAGTGCTCTTGCACCATGCTGAAGCCTAAAAGGCATCACACTTTTTAGAAAGATTTCTCTCCACTCAAGTAAAGAGGAAAAGGTTGACCCTAGCCTAGAAGCTGGGGTATTCTGGATGCCTCTATTGTGTCCTTAAAGAGAACAGAGCACCTTCCTTATAGAAGAGAAGATGATGTTTGAGGAGGTAAAGCAGTATTTTTTAACAATCACATTAACATGAAAAGCACAGAAAGCTAGAAAGGCTGAAAGGGGCAACAAGCATCCAGCCAGGAACATCTGTCTATACACAAAGAACCAAAAGCTGGATTAAGAAATGAGAAAGCAGAAATGCCACTTAAGAGCATTGTTCTCCAGTAACCGGCTGGGAGCTGGGTCTTACCTAAGAGCGCCCAACCAGACAGAAGTTATCTTGCTTCTCTGGTAGAAGAAGCATTAACCAGAACCAACCAACCAAAAAACCAAAACCAAAAAAGGAACTCTAACTACTAACACACCCTGAGCTTAGAAAAGGAAAACTAAGTTCGGTAGGAAATAATAGGCCTGATGGACATTGACCAGTTTGGGGTACCTGGTCGATTCTAGAAGAATATCCTAAAACTAAAATTTTCTTGAACCATGGAGAAAGAGTGTGTGAAGCTTAGACAGATGACCCGACGTAGTTTCNAGTTCGGTAGGAAATAATAGGCCTGATGGACATTGACCAGTTTGGGGTACCTGGTCGATTCTAGAAGAATATCCTAAAACTGAAATTTTCTTGAACCATGGAGAAAGAGTGTGTGAAGCTTAGACAGATGACCCGACGTAGTTTCTAAGAGTAAACAAGATACAAAGAAGGAAATACCTAAAAGTGGGGAGAAAGGACGCCTTAAACGCCTACGCCTACGACTCATCTTTGAAAACAAAAACCTTATCCCCTAAAGGTGGCAGCACAAAGTTACCCAAAGGGGCATTAAGGGATCAGTTTTGAGCACATAGACACAAAAATGTTCTCTCAAGAAGGAAAAGAAAGTAGAGGAAGCATAGAAAATTAAATGTAATGTGTTCCTTCAAAATCTGATTTTCCAGAACCCTCTTGCCCCCTCATCGCTCTACCTCCATTTCCAAGAGAACTTTCTCTAAGTATGTACATTCTCCCCGCCGCCCCCTAAAAAGTGTTACATCAACATTCCTACAAACCTATTATAAGGCACAGCTCAAAAACAAACGCAGTAACCTTGCAGTTCCTCCAGCAAGTCCGTCTCGCATTTCTAGAGCCAAAGGTCCAGATGAGAAAGTAGATCCAGGAAACCTTTTCCGCCCGCTCACCAAAATGGAGACTCCAGATCAGCTTCCGCAAAAAGGAGCGACCTTAGCACAAATGAAAAATTCAAACGACTCTGGGGGAAACGATTCTGGACAATGTTGTCTTCAAGGGCAACTAAACAGTATTTCAAACAAACCGATTTTACTTAAGGGGATGGGGAAATTACACCCCAACTGGTATTAGGAGTGTTCTTAAATGGACTTATTTGCCCTAAGTTCGGGACTAAGCTACATTTTTATGAAGAAAGAATTATTATGAGTAGGTCCACCGAAATATTAAGTTTTTAAAAGCTCTTTGTCCTTGCTGAACATATTTCGTTTGGCATTGTTAAACGCCATCCTTTGAGAAGGAAAAAAGGAGAGTAGAGAGCCGATAAGAAGAAACCGTCGTCTCTGCACATTTTTAGAAAACGTAGAGAAGATATAAAAATTTTTATCGTAAAGACGATCTTTTAAAATGCACACTATTTAAACGATCAACTGGACAACTACGACTCCGTGCTTGTGGCTCACATCTAGAGGCAGGATTCTGCGCTCCAGCCCTCTAGGATATCAAGTCGGCTTTTAAGGAAACGCCGTGGAAGGCTGTTTGCTGGTCACTGTCACGACCACTGGAGGAGCACCTGCTGGTGAACCGAGGCAGGTCCGCCCGAGACTCGACCGATCTCATCAGGGCACGCTCACACGTCCGTGCCCCGGGGCGCAGCTGGCAGAGCAAGCGGCAGCTGCCGCCGCCGCGAGCCAAAGCCGGGAGCGTGCCTCACCCGGCCGCCCGACCCGACCCGCGGTTCCCGCCCAGCGCACCGCTCGCGCGCAAACCCGGGTGCGACCTCGAGCTGCGACCTCCCGCGACTGCACCCGACCTCACCTGACGCGGCGCCAGGGAGGAGAGCGGCCCCAGGAGCCTCTCCGCTCTGTCCCGGGCGCCCACGGTCCCAAACCTCCGCACTCTGCGCGACCGCGGCAAGTCTCGAGACGCCCCGAGAGCGCCGGGGGCGGCGCGCGCTGGGGCGCCGGACCACGGGGCACACGACACCCGGCTCGGGTAGCCAGTGCACGCCACCTCCCACAAGGCGGAGGTGCCAGTCCACCACAGGAATCCTGCCCTTTTTCTAGAAAAGCCCCTCCCCCACTTTCCCTCCAGTACACTCACCTGCGTCTCGGCGCAGTGCTGCTCGCGCTACACGCGGCCGTACCCGGGCACGTCCACGCCCGTGCACGCTGCCGGGCGCGACTGGTCCCGCTCGGCTCCCGCCGCCCCCAACCAGCCCGTGCCCACACGAGGGGCGGTGCCACCTCCGGAGGCGCCCAATTCCCTCGACTCCCGCCGCCAGAGGCCGAGCTCTAGGAACTTCCCTTGCACCACCTCCGCCGCCCCCACCCGCNAAAGCGTTAAGAGGCCGGGCACAATGAGTCCAGCCTCACCAGGGAGGACATCTGCTTTAAAAACGTCCTCACCACCCCGCTGTGGTCACTTAAACAAAGGGACTCTCGGAGCCATTATCCATCAGATGGGAACACCAGGGCCACAGAGGGGTAGATAAAATGAGGTTTACAGAAACAAGCTGTAACTTACTACTCACCTGTTCAACACACATGCATACAGGGCCTAACAAATGCCAGGCTTCCTTCTGAGAATTTTTCAAATATTAACTCATTTAATCGCCACCACAGCCCTCTGGAATTGATGATCTTTGTAGTAACCGCAGTTTCCATTCACTAAGCATCTACTTCGCAGCAGGCACCATGCCGACGGCAGGACATTCGTTATAACCTCATGTGCCAGTGTCTAGGGTCGCCCTTCCCCTCTGCCGTCTTTTGTTTATTTGTTTTGGCTGCGCTGCATGACTTGCTAGATCTCAGTTCCCCAACCAGGGATTGAGCCCATAAAAATGCAGTAAAAAATGCAGAATCCTAACCACTGGACTGCCAGGGAATCACCCCCCTGCTGTCTTGACAACTACTCGAGGGCCTGCGGCATGTGAGGCCTCATTCTATGGGCTCTACAATGACCAGCTTATTATCTCACTGAATCCTTACAACAATCTGTTGAAGTAAAAAAAAAATAACAGTAACAACCACATAACAGCATTCAAGTGTTCTTTCTGTGCCAAGTATTTTATCTCATTTGATCCTTGTGAGAGTCCTGTGAAATAGGTGCTATGAACATCCCATTTTACAGATGAGGAAACCGAGGCACAGAAGGGTGACGGGATTTGCCCAAGTTCAACCAGGACTCCAGAGCCCACGTCACAGCTGCTACCCCATGCCACCTCACACCCAGGGACACCTAAGTTAGCCAAGTAGAGAGTGGCCATTCATTTGGGGGAAAATCAAGGCTGCCGATACCCCAATTTCCTGATTCCAAGTCCCCCTACTAACCCCAGAATTCACATCTCTTGTCCTCTGGTCCCACGCAGCTGAAGTCAATTTCAGGACCAGCTAAACAGATTCATTCCCCGGGCCGAGGGCCAGAGCAGCTTACCAAGTTCGGACTGCATGCCAGGGTAGATGATCCTGAACACGTAATCCGTGGCCTCGTCGTCTTCCTTGTCCGAAGACGTGGACTCAGATGAACCCTGGGGGCTTCGCTTGCGCAGTTTGGGGAATACTTTGCCCTGAAAGGACACACCCATCCCGCAGCCTGCACAGCCCGGGGGTCCCTGTGGGGCATGCATGAGCCCACGCAGCCACACAAGGGCCCGGAGGCAAGAAGGGCCCCTCCCCACGGCTGACCCCCAGCCCTGCCTCCCTGGGCCCCCGCGAGCACTCACCTTCCCCCGCTGGGACCAGAGTGGTGGGTCCAGCTGCCCGCGGGGGAGGAGCCCGTTCTCCAGGCAGGAGAGGAGCTGCAGGAGGTGCCCCCCCTTGGGGAAGCGGAAGGGCGGCCTCTGGATCCCGTCCTGGCTGACCAGCACTACCGTCCCGCCGCTGTCCACTGCCGCCGTGACCCAGCCAGAGAAGACCCGGCAGGAAGTCACGATGAGGCGTGGGGAGGCCCCCTCCTCCCCAGACGTTCCCAGCCAGACCCGGGGTCCCGCTCCGAGGCTCTGGGAAAGGCCCAGGCAGAAGGTGGGGGCAGTTTTCACCTCCTCTGAGTCTCCTTCATCCTACCCACCATGGCCATCGACTGGAGAATGACAGGCCAAGGCCAAGACGAAGGTGGGTGGCCTCCCTGCAGCCACCCAACAAAGGAAGATGATGCCCCTCTCAAACACCCCCAACAGGTTGACCTGACCTATCTCTGTATGGAGGCTGTCAGACAGATGCCTCTGCAGGCCAGTAATTGACTCTTGCTAGCATGCGTTACATGCCTTAAGCACTTACTATATACATACACAGCACATTAGAGGCACTGTCTTATTGTAATACTCAAAACAGCCCTGTGAGGCATATCTATTGCCTGTTGTGCAAATGATAAAACTGAGGCTCAGAGAGGTTATGTCACTTGCCCAAGGTCACACAGCTGGTGAGTAGCAGAGCCTGGATTTGAACCCAGGTGTGTTTCATTAAATAGGCTGAAACCACTGTCTTCTGTGCCTTGGTGAGGTGCAGATTCCTTGCTTTCTAAAGCAGGATGGCCTTTTGCTTATTCAGAATATACCTTCTTTGAGCTATAAACTCCAGTTATAAATCTTCAATTTTCAAAACAATGACGTTGGAGGGACAAAGCCCTGGATTTGGGACCAGACTGGGGAGCTTAGAAAGGCTGTCTGTGTGCCATGCTGCTTCCTCGGCTCTAAGACGGGAACGCTGGTGCCTCTAGCACTGGGTTGTACCAACAATTAAACAGCAGGCACGTGAATAGTGAGAACTGCGCCTGACACAGGGCTTTGATGCTGAGCCCTTAACAAATGTCACTTGATCCTCACAACAATCCCGTGAGCAGATACTGTTGCTATCCCCATTTTACAGATGTGGAAACTGAGGCTCAGAGAGGTGAAGTCACTCGTCCGAGGCTGCACAGGTAATAAGGGGGTGGGGAAGAAGCCCCATGTCTACCCGCGGTCCCTACCTTGCTGGTGGCAATGCAGGTAGACAATCTCCTCCAGGCGGATGGTCATGGCGTAGTCCCAGTAGACACTGGAAGGGGTGGGAGGTCAGGTTTGCAGGATGCCTGTTCCATTCGTCATGCGGAAGCCCCACCCACAGGCTCCTCCACCCTCCTCACCAGGACCATCTAACCCCCAACATCCATGTCCCCAGACTTCCCAGACTCTATCTCCCCTTCTGGCTCCAGTATCCCAGTTTTCCAGCATTCCCCCTACACACACATTTCTTTAACCCCAGTCCATGCAGCTGAGGCTGACCGCTCCTACCTCCCCTTTCAGGACTCCAGGAACGGGCACCTGACCTTGGCTTGGCTGACCATCATATGACACTGTTCTGGACCTTGACCCAAGCAGAACCAGTGAGACTCAATTATTAGATCTATCGTGAGAACTCTCTGGGGAAGAAGGGCCTCTTTCTGCTGGGAGAGTAGCGGTAAGGCTGACCGAAGTCTGGAGATACAGACGGCTCTATGCAAGAGCCTGCCTGTGAACGGAGTCAACAGTTGGGGAAGCAGCGCCAAGAGACGGAAAGAGGTCAGGGACTCCTCGCTTGAGCCCCTGGATCCAGCCACGCCTGAAGCCACCACCCCTGGATTTTTCTCGGTTTATTTGAGCCAATGCTTCAGGCAGCTTGAGTTTGGTTTTCTGTCACCAGCAGATGCTGGAGAGAAGATGTGAGCAAGACAGATTCCTTGCCTTCATAGAACTGAGATCTAAAGCGTGGGACAGTCAGAACACAAGTAGGGACAGATTTATTATGATTTTATAAATGCAAGAAGGAGATTCAGGGCTCCGTGCAATCTGAACTCAGCTGGGAGGTCACAGAAGATCTGATATTGAGGTTTCAGATGAATAAACTGAGATAAGTTTCAAGGGCAAGAGTGTTTCCTGGCTCCCAGAGGATTTCTCCATCAGAAACTCAGGTGGCTGGCTGGAGTTGAACTATCTGGCCCAGCTGAGGACTGACTGTACCTCCCAATGACCCTCTCTGAGGACAGATGGTAACCTCTGCTCAGGAAGTGATCAGCTTAGAGAATGATATTAATCACACCAAAGCCTGGCGGTAATTGCACTGAGGATAACATCACACAGCACAGTAACCATGCTGTGTTTATGGCCCTGGAAGAAAGTCCTTATTCTATATATACACATACATGCATACATACATGTGTATATAAACACACATATATATATATACACATAAATATATTTACATTTATGTTTACAGGTATGTATATAAACTTCTAGATAAAATCCTATAATCCTATGATGCCTGTTTGCTGCTGCAGGACAATACGCAGGGCAGAGGAGGGTGAGGGGAAGGTTGTTAGGGCTGTGTGATGGGTACTTGAGTTCTTTCTACTTTTATGTTAGAAAGTGAAAAAGTTGCTCAGTCGTGTCCGACTCTTGCGACCCCATAGTCCATGGAATTCTCCAAGTCAGAATACTGGAGTGGGTAGCCTTTCCCTTTTCCAGGGGATCTTCCCAACCCAGGGATCGAACCCAGGTATCCTGCATTGCAGGTGGATTCTTTACCAACTGAGCTATCAGGGAAGCCCTTTATGTTAGAAATTCCCCATAAGCAAAAGTTTTGAGGAAGTCAAGGACATGTACAATAATAACAGAATCCCCAGCCACCAGGTGTCTTAGGAGCATGACTCCAAGGCCTTTGTTGGGCCTTATAACTCACAGGGCATCCGGGAGCCCTGGACAAGATGCTCACAACCAACACCTCCAGCTTCCTTTTGTCTTGGGTGATGGGTAATGGGGCTGGAGACTAGGGAGTATTGCCATTTCTGGGCTTACAAGATCTTTGTTAGTATTTCTCTCTCCCGGTGGTGTTTGCTCAAGGCACTGCCTAATTCCCATCCCCTAAGACTCCTCCAGTTGGTTCTCAGATCCCATGAATTACCCATGAGGTCACAGCTGCAGGGCAGCTGGGCCACATGGCTGTAACAACCAGACAGATCAGGGCCGGGGGCGGAGCACAGGGGCAGTGCGCAATCGTGCCTGTGCTAAGGGGAAGGGAGGGACTTACCTCTTCTCATAGTCCAGGTCGCACACAGACCCGTTCATCAGCTGGTTGGGCGTCCACTTCAAGGTCATGACGTCAGCTGTCTGGTGCAGGGACAGGTACCCCGGCACAGCCTCCATGTCATCTCTCTGCAGAGAAAGGAGGACTCAGGCCTGGTCTTGGTGGCAGAGTCACAGTGGACACAAGCCCTGGCCTATGGGACTTGTGGGCAGAGGCACACACAAGAGGCTGGCTCATTCCCTCCAAGGCCATGTCCACTGGGAAGACCCTGACCTTCCCTCCAGGTGGCTGTGTGAAACAAAGCCTTCTGCAACCAACCACCAGGATGGGTTTGGTTCTACAGGGTCCAGCTGTGAAAGCCACCCACTGTACCCAGGGCCCTAAGGCAAAGGTGGGGTCAGGGGGTGGTCTTTAGAATAAGGAACGGAGCTCTGCCCTTTCAACAATACCTTTTCCAAAACAGAAGGCATTTGCCTGCCATCACTGTGGCCAGTCTTAAGGGAGAAAGAGAGCGCAGCTGAGCTCCATGTCCCATCCCACAGATGTTACCCAGAAGCCCCTCCCAGATATGTTCCCCGCCCAGCAGCTCCATCCTCCGCCTTCCCAATTCATCTGCTGAGCTTCTCACTTGCTCTGCTTTATCCCAAGTCGGGTATGGCAGAGGGGGCTCCAAGACTCACATGTAAGAGGCAGCCCTCCTCCCTGCAGACCCACCCCCAAAACATGTGGAGACAACCAGCATTTACTGAGCACCGAGGGTGTGCCGAGCCTGGCTCTGCTCCGCCAGCATCATCTCAACCACACTGCAGCCCCAGGGGGTAGCATCCTTGCCGTTTTTCATCGATTCTAAGGCGCACAATTGTTTTTTCACATTTTAATGCACCCGAAGTGGGGATGCCTCTCATAATCAGCAGTTATCTTACAACTGTGACATAGTCATTCTTGCCCAATCTCGCCCAGACTCAGTTACAGATGTTTATATTGTTGACCCCTCAATGAGGTTCTGTGTATGGTTTTTACTCCATGTGCAGACTATGGGGCTTTTAAAAATGTCTTCGAAAAGATGATAGACTGTGATCTGATTGGAAAAGTGACTGTGTACACAGGGAGGCTGCTTCCTTCCTACATACACACCAGTATCTGCACTCCATAAATACTGGCTGTGAAGACGTTGCCCTTGATATCCTAAGTGCAGAGCAGGTTCAGCATAGATGAGGGAACTGAGTGAGCGAGTGATGACAAGGGAGAATGATAGATAAGACAGCAGGGTGGACAGGCAGTGGGTAGATGGACTGGAAAACAAATGGACAAATGGACGGATGGAGGTTAAAGATGGGTGGATGGATGATTGACGGGTGGAGCTGATGACGGGTAGAAGTATGGATGGATGTACGGATGGACATAATGATGGATAGATGGATGGATGAATGGATAGGTGGCTGGGTAGATATAAAAACAGGCAGATGGATACAAAGTGGTGAACGGACGCATGAACAGAGGGATGGGTGAATACAGAGGCTAGAAGAGAGTTGACTGGCTGGCTGGGAGGGATACTGACAGATGAAGGGATGGATGATTGAGAAGGACATACCATCCTGTGGGTGAACAGATAGAGAGATGGAGATACTGGCAGATGAATGAAAGGGCGGATCAGTGAGTGGATGGATGGATAGTGGGTGAGCAACTTGGGGCCACAGGGACTCCCCTCCTCTGTAACCTGGAGCCAGACCCGCCGCGGAAGCCCTGGGCCCAAGACAGGGCCTCTCACCGGCTGGACCAGAACGTTGTTCTTGCCGTAGAGCAGGGTGGCGCGGGAGTTCTGATGCAGCGACTCCACGTAGTCACGGGCAGAGAGGGAGGGCCGGTCGTCCATGCTGCCACTCGAATGCCTTTTCTGGATCTGGCAACGTGAGGGGAGGTGGCGGGGGAGGCCTGAAGTGACCTTCAAGGCCCCAGTCCACCCCCGACCTCCACGCCCAGGCCAGAACTCAGCCGGACTGCCCCCGCCCCGGAGCCCCACCTCCTCCCCACTCACGCAGAGGGCCGGACGCTTGGTGGGCGAGTCCTGCCTCAGGTGCGAGCTGTGGATGCGGTGCCTCTGGACGAGCTCATCAGCCGAGGGGTCCGTCCAGAAGTGGTCGGAAGTCTTCATCTTGGTGTACTCCAGGGCGCAGGGCCCCACTGCGGAGCAGACGGGGCTGGGAGCCCATCGCCCCGGAGAGTCCTCCTTCCCTTCTCCCACCAGAAGGACCACTTATTTCCCCACGCCTCCCCTCCAGCAGCTAGGGTACCCCAGCCTCCTGCCAAAGAGGGACCAGCACAGGAGAGGCAGGGAGCAGTTTTGAAGGTGGGAGGCTGGAGCGGGGCGAGACAGGCCCTGCGGAGGTGCCCCCTGGAGCCAAGACCGAAATCCAGATAAGGCTCAGAGCACTGGCTGGGCCACTTACCCAGCAAAGACGCAAGGATGGGGCCGTCCACCGGGTCCATCAGGAGAGCTTCCTTCTCGTAATATTTACTAGCAAGAGAGGCAAGGACATGCAGGGTTGGATGGTGACCAGCAGAGGGCGCACGGCCAACTACAGCCTGATGGTTGAGAGCCGACAGACTGGGTTCAACGTCCCTCTGGTCACCCAGTTACTGCCGTGAGCCTCAACTGCCCCATCTGTAAAATGGGCATAATGATAATATTATGGGCTGCCTAGCGATGTTTGAGAGCAACAACAGATGTCAGGCACTGAGCACGGCACTTGGCTGTAACTGCCTAATACAAAGGCTGTGGAAAAGCCTTAATGATGATAACAGGAACGATCATTAGCAGGCTGTTGAGGCCTGGCTGAATCTGTCTGCTTCTCTTGCATCTTCCATCTCAGATAGGAAGTCACTTAGAGGCTCAGATGACGTCTGCCCTTCTAATGTTATCGAGGCAATAAAAACACATTTTAGCTGTGGCGTGTCCCCAAAAGCTATCCTAACAGGCCTTCCCGTCTGGGTAACCAACGCAGATGATGCTGGCCTGACACGCTCAGAAATGCCTCCTGGCCTCCGACTCTCCAAATAGCAATGCAATGCTGTCAATACGGTGTTTGTGCTGAATGGTTTCGGTTTTTGTTCGTTTGAGTTGATATGTGTGCTCAGTCGTGTCCGACTCTTTGAGACCCCATGGGCTGTCAGGCTCCCTGTCCATAGGATTCTGCAGGCAAGAGTCCTGGAGTGGGGAGCCGATCTTTTTGAACCAGGGTCTCCTGTATTGCAGGTGGATTCTTTACCGTCTTTGTCACCAGGGAAGCCTGGATTGTTGTGTCCTGGCCTCAAATTCTTTGCAAGTTCTGGAAACAGAACTCTAGAATGGAAAGGACTTTGTCCTGACTCCTGAGGGACCTAGGCCCAGAGAGGATAAGCGACTTGCCTGAGGCCACACAGGAGGTGGATGCAGGCTACATCCAGCCAGTCAGCTCTTCTTCCCGTTCAACAGCAGGGGGCGAAGAGCCCAGAATCTGGAGTTGGACACACTAGCTGGGAGCCCAGCCTGGCTCCTCCCTCCCTGTGCGTCCCTAGACAGGTGGCTGCCCTCTCTGAGCTGCAGTGTCCTTATAAAATGAGAAGAAAGACAGAACTCACCCATCCAGCGCTGCTGGGAGGAATTAATGTCAACTACAAGTATTAAGTTCTGACATCAGGAGAAGTTCTCACTAAATGCGGCAACATGATTGTAATATCACCCCAAAGAAATCTTCAGTCATCCAAAACACTGGCTGGGGCAGAATGACATGCCCTGGACATGCTCAACATCAAGTTTATACATTTTGGTGTCAGATCTGAAGCTAATACGTAGAGACACTTTCCAGTCCACAGCTTCTGTTCCCCAAATCAGCCCAGTTATGCGACCATACCATGGAAATAACGCCTTAAAAATCGCAGGCATAGATGGGAGCAAGATGTGACTTAGAAGGCAGCCGCAGGGAGTCTCTTCGGGGTGATGGGTTGTTTGGTATAGTATTCTGTAGCCTGAGTGTGGTGTTGGGTTTTATGAAACTAGGCATGTATTAAACTTTCATAGAATTATATAGCAAAAAAAAAAAGTGAGTTTGGTTAACGTATTAAGCCAATGGCAATTTCTTGGTTTTGAGACTTGTACTATGGTTATGCATGATGTTAACACTTAGAGTAGGCAAGAATTCTCTGTACTACTGCTGTCTCTTATACACATCTCCCACTCACGCAGAGGGCCGGACGCTTGGTGGGCGAGTCCTGCCTCAGGTGCGAGCTGTGGATGCGGTGCCTCTGGACGAGCTCATCAGCCGAGGGGTCCGTCCAGAAGTGGTCGGAAGTCTTCATCTTGGTGTACTCCAGGGCGCAGGGCCCCACTGCGGAGCAGACGGGGCTGGGAGCCCATCGCCCCGGAGAGTCCTCCTTCCCTTCTCCCACCAGAAGGACCACTTATTTCCCCACGCCTCCCCTCCAGCAGCTAGGGTACCCCAGCCTCCTGCCAAAGAGGGACCAGCACAGGAGAGGCAGGGAGCAGTTTTGAAGGTGGGAGGCTGGAGCGGGGCGAGACAGGCCCTGCGGAGGTGCCCCCTGGAGCCAAGACCGAAATCCAGATAAGGCTCAGAGCACTGGCTGGGCCACTTACCCAGCAAAGACGCAAGGATGGGGCCGTCCACCGGGTCCATCAGGAGAGCTTCCTTCTCGTAATATTTACTAGCAAGAGAGGCAAGGACATGCAGGGTTGGATGGTGACCAGCAGAGGGCGCACGGCCAACTACAGCCTGATGGTTGAGAGCCGACAGACTGGGTTCAACGTCCCTCTGGTCACCCAGTTACTGCCGTGAGCCTCAACTGCCCCATCTGTAAAATGGGCATAATGATAATATTATGGGCTGCCTAGCGATGTTTGAGAGCAACAACAGATGTCAGGCACTGAGCACGGCACTTGGCTGTAACTGCCTAATACAAAGGCTGTGGAAAAGCCTTAATGATGATAACAGGAACGATCATTAGCAGGCTGTTGAGGCCTGGCTGAATCTGTCTGCTTCTCTTGCATCTTCCATCTCAGATAGGAAGTCACTTAGAGGCTCAGATGACGTCTGCCCTTCTAATGTTATCGAGGCAATAAAAACACATTTTAGCTGTGGCGTGTCCCCAAAAGCTATCCTAACAGGCCTTCCCGTCTGGGTAACCAACGCAGATGATGCTGGCCTGACACGCTCAGAAATGCCTCCTGGCCTCCGACTCTCCAAATAGCAATGCAATGCTGTCAATACGGTGTTTGTGCTGAATGGTTTCGGTTTTTGTTCGTTTGAGTTGATATGTGTGCTCAGTCGTGTCCGACTCTTTGAGACCCCATGGGCTGTCAGGCTCCCTGTCCATAGGATTCTGCAGGCAAGAGTCCTGGAGTGGGGAGCCGATCTTTTTGAACCAGGGTCTCCTGTATTGCAGGTGGATTCTTTACCGTCTTTGTCACCAGGGAAGCCTGGATTGTTGTGTCCTGGCCTCAAATTCTTTGCAAGTTCTGGAAACAGAACTCTAGAATGGAAAGGACTTTGTCCTGACTCCTGAGGGACCTAGGCCCAGAGAGGATAAGCGACTTGCCTGAGGCCACACAGGAGGTGGATGCAGGCTACATCCAGCCAGTCAGCTCTTCTTCCCGTTCAACAGCAGGGGGCGAAGAGCCCAGAATCTGGAGTTGGACACACTAGCTGGGAGCCCAGCCTGGCTCCTCCCTCCCTGTGCGTCCCTAGACAGGTGGCTGCCCTCTCTGAGCTGCAGTGTCCTTATAAAATGAGAAGAAAGACAGAACTCACCCATCCAGCGCTGCTGGGAGGAATTAATGTCAACTACAAGTATTAAGTTCTGACATCAGGAGAAGTTCTCACTAAATGCGGCAACATGATTGTAATATCACCCCAAAGAAATCTTCAGTCATCCAAAACACTGGCTGGGGCAGAATGACATGCCCTGGACATGCTCAACATCAAGTTTATACATTTTGGTGTCAGATCTGAAGCTAATACGTAGAGACACTTTCCAGTCCACAGCTTCTGTTCCCCAAATCAGCCCAGTTATGCGACCATACCATGGAAATAACGCCTTAAAAATCGCAGGCATAGATGGGAGCAAGATGTGACTTAGAAGGCAGCCGCAGGGAGTCTCTTCGGGGTGATGGGTTGTTTGGTATAGTATTCTGTAGCCTGAGTGTGGTGTTGGGTTTTATGAAACTAGGCATGTATTAAACTTTCATAGAATTATATAGCAAAAAAAAAAAGTGAGTTTGGTTAACGTATTAAGCCAATGGCAATTTCTTGGTTTTGAGACTTGTACTATGGTTATGCATGATGTTAACACTTAGAGTAGGCAAGAATTCTCTGTACTACTGTTTCAATTCTGTGTGGATCTAAAATCCAAAATGTTTAATGAAACAGTGCGTTGGTATTGCTACTCTGTGTCTTAGATGCTCAGTCGTGTCCAACTCTTTGTGACCCCACGGAATGGGGCCCGCCAGGCTCTCTGTCCATGGAATCCTCCAGGCAGGAATACTGGAGAGGGCAGCCATTCCTTTCTCCAGGGTATCTTCCTGATCCAGGGATTGAACTCAGGTCTCCTGCATTGCAGGCAGATTCTTCACTGTCTGAGCCACCTTGGAAGCCCTAATAAACTACTCTAATAAATAAATAAACTACTCGAATAAACTCCTAAATCAACACGACCAATGTTTTCAGCAGGAAAACTCAAGCTCATGTGCCGAAGGCAGTAACTACATAGACCCTGGACCCGCAGCAAGGCAGCGGGCAGAGAGGTGCTATAAATTACTAGAAGGTGAAGAGGTTAACTGGAGCTCTGGAGCCTGAATTTCTTTCAGTTCCTCTCCAGCCTCCGGGCCTTTGTGCCTGCTGTTCCCTCCGCTGGGAACACTTTTCCCCACACTCTTCTGCTAGGTAACTTCTGCTGGTTAACACGCCCTTCAAATTGAAGTTTGACTGTCTCATCTTCCAGGACACTCTTCCTGACTACCCAGAGGAAACTAATCGCCACCCATCATCTGTCCTGGCACACTCATCACAGATTATCACGATTACTGTGGGCCTGTTCTCCCTGCTAAATGCTCTGCACTTTCACACATATTTTCCTAGCAAACGGTCAAAGGAAAGGAGTGCTGGCCAAGAGGACTCTCAGATCATAGATCTGCCAGGAGCTCCTCAATGCTCTCTTCATAATATCCAAGTTCCTTAACATGACAGGCAAGACCAGTGTATTCTCAACATCTAGGTTAGTGCCTGGCATCGTAAACGCTCATTAATTATTTAGTGGATGAGTAAACAGATCCACAGATGAATGCATGCCAAGAGGACTCACACTATAAAACCTCTGCTGCTGCTGCTAAGTCGCTTCATTCGTGTCC
Source organism: Neotragus pygmaeus (assembly GCA_006410875.1). Lineage (NCBI taxonomy): Eukaryota > Metazoa > Chordata > Mammalia > Artiodactyla > Bovidae > Neotragus > Neotragus pygmaeus. The sequence goes on along the minus strand of SJYV01022214.1, from coordinate 86,922 downwards.
GACTCTGTGCAACCCCATAAAACCTCTACACTGGGCCAATCTGAGCTAGGAGAGAAAATGTAAAAATACCCCTAGGCCTTTCCAAAATGTTGTGTACTCACTAACTCCTTTTCTCATCTCTTCTCCAGAGTGGCAGCAATTCCCATCCTGCCCCATTCACCAGAAGAGACAGCAGAGGCACAGAGAAGCTAAATGACTCTCCTAGGGTCAGACAGTGAATGGACTGTGGGCTTAATTCATGGGAAAAGAAACATCTCTTAAGACTGTAAGATCCTTACACCCTACCCCAATTCTGAAGATCCTGCATTGCTATTAAGCACCCAAGTCGTCCCAAGGTTCTAAGCTTGGCTAGTTTAGAGTCAAACAACCAGGAGGTCCTTATTAGTCACTTTCAAATCCAGTGTATATCAAGAGGGCGAAAAGCAAGCAGTTCTGTGAGAGAGGGCGCAATTCCCAAGATGGCCAGCAGGTGGAAGCAGAGCGTACCCAAGTGTTGTGTTCCTTCCCTCTCACCTGCTGTTTTCCACAAGGTAATGAACAATTTTGTCCAGGACCTTCTCAAACAAGGCCGTGCGGATCCACAGGTGCTTGATGGCAAGTGGGGACAGGTTGGGCAGTTTTGGCAGCTTTCGCACATTCTCCTGGAGGCCCTGGATCTGATTTCGCCTTTGAGACCAGCAAAGAAAGAGAACAGATACAACAGAGGAAATCCAACCGGATCAATATGCAAATGGGAAAATGTCCAACTCCTCTAAGAAATGAAAGAATGGCAATTAGAACAACAGCAGGAGCCCACACTGCTCCTGGAGAATGGGAAAAGAGTTGAAAAAATAACAACACCCAGTGAGTGTGAAGACGTGGTAAAACTGACCCTTTCATACACTGGTGATGGGTGAGCCAGATTCTCGTACTGAAATTTCTCTGTCTCTTACTTTCTCTCTCCCAGCTGGAAAGGAGTGCTGGCCAAGAAGAGTCTTGGATTCTTCTCTCATTTTGGAGGCTCCACCATTGCTCTGGAGAAGCAAGCTTTATAACAGGACAAGCAGGGCGCTCCACAACCTTGCCCCTCCACCTCTCCAGCCACCTCCTTGCCACTCCCTGCCTCTGACCCCAGGATCCCGCCCTAGATCTCTGCAGATTCCTGAAGCTGCCAAGCTTTCATCTGAGGACTTTCTGTGAGCTGCGGCTTCTTTCTGGCTTCTCTCCCCACTCTATTATCTGGCTGAACCCTACTCACTCTTGAGGTCTCAGGGAGGGCACCCCCTTCCGACAGGAAGCCCTCACGCACCAGTGAAGCTGGGGAGGGGCCCCTCCTCTGTGATCCCTGGATCTTTGCAGCTTAACTGCTGGCTCACTTCTCTGTCTTCCCCTCCACAATGGGATCTCAAAGGCATGGATTATGCAATTCAACTGCTTTTTAAATGAAACACTGAGAGTCTACCACGTGGCAAGCTTTGGCCCTGTTTCGTGCCTGTATCTCTAGGGCCCAGCACAGTGCCTGGCATGCATGGGGGCTCAGTAAATAAGTCCATAAAAGAATGACTGCACAAATGAGTGAATGGGCCCCGGAATGGACATCTCTCATTTCTCCATTAGAAAGTTGCTCCCAATGTTACGGAAGGTCCATGGAAATCCACCCCTTTAAGAAGCTATCAGCAGACACCTGGGAATTTAGCAGAGGGACTGGAAGACCCGTAAAGACCAGGTGGCTGAAGAGTCAGATTACGAAGGGGAACTGGCAATGCCAAGTCCAGAGCGCTGCCCATCATGCAGTTCTGTCCAGCAGCCCTGGGCTGGCAGGGTCTGAAGGGCAAGGAAAGGGCCATTTCCCTCCCAGTGAAGTGGAGCGGCCACTCACGGCAGCTAGAGAAGACACATGGCATGCCTGTCTATTTCTCCCTTCTCTTGCTCGTAACACATGTGGCTGATCAATCCATGCACTTTCCCACGAAGCCCACTCACAGCTCCAGAACTTTCCACAAGACAATTCTCTGCTGGTCTCTGGGCTCTTGTAAAAGCAATGAGCTCTGGCAGGAAACCACCTCACAGCCACCAGCACCAACTGGGGATGAAACCTATTCGCTGCCCCTGACCAGGCTCCAGGCTGGGGGCTTGGTTGTGCAGTTGGGACTCAGGGTGGTTCTGGTGGGCGGCACTCATTTACACATTTTCAGGCCATGAGCCACCAGGACAATGCCCCTATAAATGGCTGCTTCACCGTGAGCATCAGATCCATGCAGATGGAGACCATGTGGTTATATTAAACTTCGATCTGCCTGCATTTGGCACATGCCTGGCTCAGTAGGCACTTACTCATTCAACAATCGTTTCCTGGGCATTTCCCGGGTGCTGGGTGCTGTCCCAGACACTGGTGACCGAATCGGGGGCAGCACATAGGCAGCTGCCTATCCTCAAGGAGTTCAGAGGCCAGTGGAGGAGACTGATAACAATCAGGTCAACAGCAAATGAATGAATGAAAAATTACAGGTGGTGATAACAATTGGGAAGATAATAAGCAGAGTGATACAAAAGAGAAAATGGGGGGAGGGTTAGAATTTACTACTAGTTAGAGGACGTTGCCATCCTTGGGGATGACAAGGGAGCCACCACGGAAGATGAAGGGTGTGAACTGGATGGAGGGTAGAGCGTGTGCTAAGGCCCTGGGGCATGAAAGGCCCTGGCAACTTTGAGGAGCAGGGTGGAGAGTGGAGAGGGTGCTGGGAGGCACAGGCTCCTGCGGAGCCCAGGGAGGAGCACCGGCGGTCCGCTGGGGCACCCCAGCCCACACCCCACGCTCAGCACTCACGCGCTCTCAATCAGCTGCTCCAGGTCCTGCACCTTACGGCTCAGCTCCTCGGCCAGCGGGAAGCTCTTGCCCACTTTCATGAAGAGAGCTGCGATTTTGTTGCTGCGCAGGAAGCCAGCCGCCCGCCTCCGCAGCCCGTGCAGGACGCAGGCCTCCACGGCCGCTGCAGGGACACCGTGGTCAGCAGGCCCCACCCATGACCCCCTCCCAACACTGCCCAGCCTGCTCCTGGGCTTTCTCGGTCACACACAGGTGCCTTGAAGGTCTGGGGCCCCCAAAGTCACCAATTTCACGATAGCATCACTATGATCGCATCACAGTGAAAAGCTCGTATGCCTCTCCACCGTCCAGCCCCTCAAAAGGGAGCAAGAGGGCTTGGTGGTGAACCCACGCTTGCCGCCCCGGCTCAGAGCACCTCTGTTCACATCTTCTCCTGGCCACTAACCAGCTGTGTGATGGGGTGAGGGGAATCACTTCCCCTCCGCATGTCTCAGTTTCCTCATCTGTAAAATGGGATGGCATGAACAGTAACCTCATAAGAGTGCCACCAGGATAAGATGGGGAAAAATGCATGGAAAGTGCTTTGCTCAGAGCCTGGCACGTGTGTGCACTTCACGAAGGTTAGCTGTTACTCCTCTCGCTGAGGGAGGCGAGCCAGGACTGTGCGACTGCCTAGCTTTATTTCAGTTAAAAGAATCACACTGATGTCATCACTGTGCCTTCAGTAACAGCTAACGTTCAATCTCTGCCATGGCCAGGCAGAAAGGAAAACCATCCCCATTTTCCAGATGTAGAAACTGAGGCTCCCAGAGGTGAACTGAATTGCCAGGGCCATCCAGCAAATAAGTGATGGGGCTGGGACGCATACCCACGTCTGAGCCTAAGGTGTGCTCACAACATCTATGGCTCCACAAAGGCCTTCAGAGAGAGATTTCAGTCATAATCTTCCCATTTCTGTGTCTCCCCTGGAGGCTCTGTCCAGTCCTCCTCAAGCAAGAGACCCGGGGTGTAGCCTGGGTTCTACCACTAACTTGCCGTGTGACCTCTTGCAAATAACTTTCCCTTTCTGCCCCTCACTGTTCCCTTCTAAGAAACAGGCCCTGTGCACGCCATTCTGATGGCCTCTATCTTACATATCTGATACTTTCAGCAGCCTTAGCTTTTTTTTAATTTAAAAATTAATATGTATTTATTTTGTTGTACCGGGATCTTCAGTTGCGACGTGTGAACACAGCTTAGCTGCGGCATGAGGGATCCAGTTCCCTGACCGGGGATCGATCCTGGGCCCCCTCTGCTGGGAGCGTGGCATCTCAGCCACTGGACCACCAGGGAAGCCCCTCAGCAGCCTTCATCTTCTGACGGTCTGTCTTACACAGCAGCCTAGGAACTCACTCTGGTATGCACTAGGAGCATAATCCACGTCTGTGGGAAAATGTGAGCTTATTAAGAGCTACTCCTTACTCTTACTGGGCACCTGCTGGGCGTGAAACCAGTGTTAAGGTTCACCTCCCCTAATCCCTGCAGTGAAACTCACGGGGCCAGTGTTCTAGTTACTATCGCTTCACAGAGGAGGATACCAGCATGTGCAGGGTTAAAAGCCTGGCAAGGCCATGCCACGCGTAAGGAGAAACGCTGAGAAGTTTTGGGGTGACTGCTTGTCCTGTTCTTGCTGCTGCTGTCAGCAATGACTTGGCTTTAACAGACTGTTCACATACTGCCTAGTCTGCTCATCGAATTAAAATATCCTGGGTGATGATCTTTAAAATAGCTTCGATTTTGCTTACATATCTAGGACTTTTCATTTGCTTACATTGATTAAATTCATGATCTAGTCCAGCTTGGTAGACACTGTTCCATTTTTTTCTGACAATGGCTCATAAGGAACAACGGAGAAAGGAAACCTCAGGGATATCCTTCAGGCCTCATTTAATGCCAGCACGTTTCTCTCACCCCTGAACTTTGATCGGAGTTAGAGAATTATTATGATTTTTATCACTTGCTAAAATCTTCTAAGTCTTGATCTTCTAAGTCTTTAATTGGTAGGTATGCTAGCAAGCCCTGAAACAGACATGCATATTAAGTTTTTTGCAAATAACAATGTCCAGGAGAAAAAAGAAAGCTAGGGATCTATATCTATATGTATATATCAGTTCAGTTCCGTCGCTCAGTCATGTCCAACTCTTTGTGACCCCATGAATCGCAGCACTCCAGGCCTCCCTGTCCGTCACCAACTCCCGGAGTTTATCCAAACTTATGTCCATCGAGATGGTGATGCCACTCAACCATCTCATCCTCTGTCGTCCCCTTCTCCTCCTGCCCCCAATCCCTCCCAGCATCAGGGTCTTTTTCAATGAGTCTACTCTTCGCATGAGGTGGCCAAACTATTGGAGTTTCAGCTTCAGCCTCAATCCTTCCAATGAACACCCAGGACTGATCTCCTTTAGGATGGACTGGTTGGATCTCCTTGCAGTTCAAGGGACTCTCAAGAGTCTTCTCCAACACCACAGTTCAAAAGCATCAATTCTTCGGCGCTCAGCTTTCTTCACAGTCCAACTCCCACATCCATACATGACTACTGGAAAAACTATAGCCTTGACTAGACGGACCTTTGTTGGCAAAGTAATGTTTCTGCTTTTTAATATGCCATCTAGGTTGGTCATAACTTTCCTTCCAAGGAGTAAGCATCTTTTAATTTCATGGCTGCAATCACCACCTGCAGTGATTTTGGAGCCCCCCAAAATAAAGTCTGACACTGTTTCCACTGTTTCCCCATCTATTTCCCATGAAGTGATGGAGATATCTATTTTCATATACATATCTGTGTATATGGGCATGTGTATATATGTATTTTTACATACATAAAATATTTTTCGGGGAATTCCCTGGTGGTCCAGGAACCAGCGCTTTCACTGTCATGGGCCCAGGTTCAATCCCTGCTCGGGGAACTAAGATCCTACAAGCAAAGCAGTGTGACCAAATATATAATTTATTTATGTATATGTATATATATATATATTTTTTTTTTTTGAGGGGGGCTTCCCTTGTGGCTCAGCCAGTAAAGAATCCGTCTGCAATGCGGGAGACCTGGGTTCCATCCCTGGGTTGGGAAGATCCCCTGGTGAAGGGAAAGGCTGTCCGCTCTGGTATTCTGGCCTGGAGAAAGAACTCCATGGACTGCATAGTCCATGGAGAGGCAAAGAGTCAGACACGACTGAGCAACTTTCACTTTCATCTATATTTATATACTTAAAGATATATCACCTAAAAAAATAAGATCTTGCCCAAGGTCACCCAGCAAAGGAGTGGCAGAGACGGGCTTTGAGCAGAGCCGGGCAGCCAAAGAGCAGAACTGGCACCTGTGGTTTCCCAGGCCGTGGCGTGTGCTCAGATGGCTGCGGGCCCACGGGCGGCATCCCCAGCCACCTGGACGGAAGCTGGTGGGCCCCTCTGTGGAGCCAAGACCGTGAGAGGGGCATGACAGCTTGTCCCTCGTGGAGAGACACTCCACAATCATGAGGGTAAAAGGTCTTCGGGGAGGAAGAAACACTCCCACATACACCTACACACTGCGTATGTGCTGGATCCTGGCTTCAGCGACACGCAGGGCCCGGGCCTCTAGCCACTGTGAAGGTGCAGTGAGAACGTGGCAGCGGGGGCCTCACAGGTTCAAGGAGAGGGAGAGGGCTGAGTCGCACTCCAAGCCCCGGGCCTGCCTGCTTTGCTGAGCCAGCGGGGAGCGATCCCTTGGGAAGCGTCCATGCTTCTTGATTCCTTAAAGTCCCCATCCATCCTGTCTCTCTACCTGGCTGAGGAAAGGATGCGGAGCCCATCCCTCAGAGGCAAGCCCCCCAGTCGCCTGGGGTGGGGTCAGTGTGAATGGAGCCCACAGGAGGGGGCGCATCTCTCCATGTCGACTGTGATTACCCCTTCCTGGCGCACAGAAAGTGAAAGTGAAAGTAAAGTCGCTCGATCGTGTCCGACTCTTTGTGACCTCATGGACTGTAGCCTACTAGGTCCCCCTGTTCATGGGATTTCCCAGGCAAGACTGCTGGAGTGGGTTGCCGTTTCCTCCAGGGGATCTTCCCGACCCAGGAATTGAACCCGGGTCTCCCGCATTGTAGGCAGACGTTTTACCATCTGAGCCACCAGGGAAGTCCTCCTGGAGCACAGATGCCATTCTTAATCTTTTCTTTAATCTTTTCCTTACTTCCAAATTCCCTAATGCAGTCCCTTTGGAAGCTGAAAAATACTTTGCAGTTACGAAGCAGCGAAAGCATGACCTTTGGGGACCTCTGCTCAAAGAAAGCTGCCACGGCTCCGGGGTAGCCCACAGAGAGAAAGGTGCTTTTCAAGGCCGCCCGGGGCCACCGACTCACCGCAGAAGGAGATGATGTGGCTGCTGTCCTCGTGGACGAACTTGCGTGTGACGGCCTCCTCCATGATCTGCTTCACCTGGAAGGCAGAGGCGCTGGAGGGTGAGACCCCACTCTACCCGGGAGCCTGCACCGCAGGTGGCTGCGCTGTCCCCGCCCCCTGAGCGGCGTTCTCCGGTTGCTTGGGACGTTTCAGTAACTGTGTTCCCTCCTCGCATTCCCTGTGTTTTCTGTAGGGCTGAGGCCTGTGGCCCCTGCTTCCCTGACACTTCACCCTGAGACGAATTCGTTTTCAGGCTCTCTGTATAGTGCGCTTCTTCTGAGATGGCACATCTACGCAACCTAAGGCACCCCGCCTCCAACTTCTTCCATCCCGTTACAGTTCCTTCAGGATACTTCCTGTCCTATTTCTTGGCTCACTGTCTGTCTCCAACTTCTAGAATACAAGTTCCTAGAGGGCAGGGCCCCATGTGCCTTGTTCACCGTTGTATCCACGGAGCCTAGAACAGGGCCTGGTACATGGTAGGTCTCCACAAATATTTTCTGAGTGGATGAATGAATGAATGAAATGAGTATATATAAAAAAAAAAAATCTGGGGGGGTGCAATATGAAATATCAGCCCTGAGATCTGGTAGATCAAATCCCTGCTCAGGTACCTGTACCAGCTGGACCTATGGTCCTATTTTGGGAAACTGAGCTCAGCAACATGTAGAAATTCACCCAGAAAGGCAGACCTGGCCCAGAGTGGAGACAGGTTTCAAGATGGGTCTGAGTCCCCAGGCTGCGTGTTCTCCACACTACGTCCCTCAGTCGATCAGTGCTCACTGAGTACCTGTGAGGGGCCAGCACAGGGGACGCGACACCGAAGGGCAGTCACGCCTCCGCTCGTGGAGGTGACCCTCTGGTGGCCTGCATGCCCTTCTGCTTTGCTGGATTCTGGGCCCCAGAATCATTGTAGTACTTTAAGCAAAACGTTCTCCCCTCTGGATCATCAGTTTTCCCACCTTGAGGAGGTGGGAAGAGAATGATATCAAAGCCCGGTCCCAGATCGCACGTCAGCAGGGCTTGACGGGGGAGTCTGGAATCCACCCCCATCGATGGGCCCCCTCTCTGGCTGCCCCGAGGGCCACCCAGACTCAGCCCGGCCAGCCCTTCCACGCACAGGTCTGGGTGCAGTGTCAGGCTCCCAGCGCCCTTCCTTTCCCTTCCTTCTGGTTGCCTCCTGGAGAAGAAGACAGAACTCAAAGCATCCTTGGCCGTGTTCTCTGGAAAATCACATGGCAGTGCCTACCCGAGCTGGCACGCCACCCCCGCCCTCACACAACGAACTCAGCACCTGCCTTGTGAACAGCTCCCGACCTTTCAGCCCAGGAGCTCCAAGGCGGGCTCTGCCAGTGGCATTTCAAAGCTGAACCCTAGCTAACCAAGCCTGTGGAACTGGCCCCGTTAACAAATGGGGAAACCAAGCTCAGGAAGATGCGCTAGGCCACCCAAGGCCACACGGCTAGGAAGGAGCAGAGCTGGAATTCCAACCTGTACCAGTGTTTCTCACCTTGGCTCCAGCCCCTCCAGCCACTGTGCTGCTGCTGCTAAGTCGTTTAAGTCCTGTCCGACTCTGTGCGACCCCATAGACGGCAGCCCACCAGGCTCACCCGTCCCTGGGATTTTCCAGGCAAGAACGCTGGAGTGGGTTGCCATTTCCTTCTCCAACGCGTGAAAGTGAAAAGTGAAAGAGAATTTGCTCAGTCGTGTCCGACTCTTCGCGACCCCACGGACTGCAGCCCACCAGGCTCTTCCGTCTATGGGATTCTCCAGGCAAGAACACTGGAGTGGTGTGCCATTGCCTTCTCCAGCCCCTCCAGCTGCTATCTGTATTTCCTCAGGCACTGTCCTGCCCAGAGCCTCGCCTTTGGTCTCCTCCACTGCTAATTCTGATCCTGGTGGAAACATCAGCTGTTTCGGTTAAATCTCCTTGCTTGAGGTCCTTACGGTGGCTGCTTTCTTAACACCCATCAGATTTATGCTGATTTTGTTAGCACCTGTCCCCCTCGCCAAACTGGGGATCCCATGAGGGCAAGCACTCCATGTCTCCCTGATTTACAACCGTGTTTCCAGCACACAGCTGGTGCTCAGTAAAGTTATGTTTGACTAACGAACGACTTGAAGGATCATGACTTTCTGCTTTGGTAGAATATTTTAGTCGGGGGAAAAAAAAAAGCTTTCTTGTCACTATGCTAAACATGCTCAGCCGTGTCTGACTCTTTGCGACTCCATGGACTCTGTCCAGGGAATTCTCCAGTCACTACAGTCATGAGTACATAGAGCAACAGCATACTGATCCCTGGAGCAAGCAAAGGCACAGAGAGGTAGAGTAACCCGCCCAGGGTCACACAGCTGGTGAGGAGCGGATTCAGGGCTTGGATCCAGGTTTACCTCACGCCAGTGGTTGCGCTCCTTCTACAACATGCCGTCATACAGGGAAAACCAAAACAGAAAGAAAACCAAAACTAACCTCCCAGGGGAAACACGGCCACCAAGGGCAGCCTGCACGGGGTGTGGAGGGGGGTTGCAAGCAGGTGGACAGAGAGAGCAAGAATTATAGTTCCTGCGTGTATCACTGCTTCCAAAGCTCTCTCCGACCTGTCTCTCCTCTCTGGATCAGCGCAAGAATGGCCCGGTAACACCCTCGCCTTGTACAGAGGAGGAAACCGAGATGGAGGAGGGAGCACACTCCTTTGCAAAGGGCAGTTCAGGGTCCTCCAAAATTCATCCGCTGAAACCCAAGCTTGCACTCTGCTGGGGTTAGGAGCTGGGGACCCTGATCTGCAGCCAGTCTGCCAGAAGCACAAGGAAGAGCCTGAAATTTGTGATCAGTGCCTGAAATCGGGGGGTGGGGGTCAGTATTACGGGACTGGGCCCTTAACCTGTAGGATCTGATGCCACCCCTGGGTAGATGGTGTCAGAACTGAGTTACCTATAGGACACTCAGGTAGTGTCAGAGAATTGTGTGGAAAACCCACACGTCTGGTGTCAGAGTACCGTGTGGGGGACAGGTGAGAGCAAAGGAGAAACACACAGGAGGGGCGTGTTTTTGCAGCTCTCCGACTGAGCACAAGAACGTGTGCCTCTGCGGGCCTGGTGAGTTTCTTTTAGCAGCAGGACAGCCCTGTGGGGGAAGGGCAGGGTGGCGGGGAGGGTCAAAGCCTGACTACCCCCTGCCATGGCAGGCCCCAGCTCCTTCCAGATAGAGGGCTGGCTGCCCTTTAAGCAGCCACAGCCCCCCTGCCGACGTCCTCCTGTTCCTTGGAGGTGGCCATCTGCCGGTCACCCTCTGGAGTGGCTCTGACGTGGAGACCCCGCTGCCCGCTGCGTCCTCTGGCACAGTGAGTGCAGAGACGACCAGGCCCATCGGCTCCCTCCACAAAAGGGGGCTGTGAGCTTCCTGAGGACACGTGAAAAATCCCTCAGCTTTGACTTCTGGTTCGGCCATCAACTAGGAGGTGCCCTGAGCCTGGTACCGCCCCTCAGGGCTGTGGTTTCCCCCTCTGACCTCAAATACCTGCTCGGGATGCCTTAAACTCTTTCCCTTCCCTTTCCTTTCACCGTCTTTCCAATCCTCTAAACCGTCACCTCCCCTAACGTTACAGGCTCAGCTGTGGCCATCCCCTGCCCCCCTACCAAATTCGTATCTTGAAATCCTATCCTTTGGTTCCTCAGAACGTGACGGTATTTGGAGATGAGATCTTTACAGAGTGATTAAGTGGAAATCAGGACTTTCAGAGCGAGCCTGAATCTGTTATCATCTGGGGTCCTTACACGAACAGGAAATTTGAACATGGACGGTCACAGAGGAAGAGCGTGTGAAGATACAGGGAGCTGACTGTCATCAGCAGCTGGTGGGGGACACCCGGCACAGACCCTGCCTGCGAGGCCCTCAGAAGGAACCCGTCCTGCCGACACCTTGACCTTGGACTTCCAGCCGCCAGAACTGCAAGGAAATGCATTCCTGCTGTTCCAGCTGCCAAGCGTGTGGTACTCTGCTATGGCGGCCGAGCAGACTCACACCTCTGCCGTCTTCCTCTCTCTCCAGAAGGCCTGGGGCATCCCGACCCATGGCGCGTGGCAGGTAATACCGATGAAGTGCAAGCAGGGTGGGGCCTTGGTGGGGGGTGCTTTTACTTCTTGGAGCTGCAGGAGGGCCTGGCCAAGCGAAATGAAGATTCAGAGGTCCGCTGGTGGCAAAACCGTGGGCAGGTGTTTTGCTCTGGGGGCAAAAAACCTGGGTGGGGGGTGCTCTGTGCACTTGAGTGCTAGCTAGTGGGCTTTCTGGTTTGGGGCTGGAGAGGAAGGAAGAGTGTGGAGTGCAGGGCCCATGGGCCTCAGGGACAGGGAGAGGAGGGCGGNGGTGGCAAAACCGTGGGCAGGTGTTTTGCTCTGGGGGCAAAAAACCTGGGTGGGGGGTGCTCTGTGCACTTGAGTGCTAGCTAGTGGGCTTTCTGGTTTGGGGCTGGAGAGGAAGGAAGAGTGTGGAGTGCAGGGCCCATGGGCCTCAGGGACAGGGAGAGGAGGGCGGGGAGAAGGGTGGGCCGTGAGAAGGCACCACTTGGATCCCATGAGGACCGGAGGCTGGGAGAGCTGCTGGCCCCTCAGAACAGGGTCACCTCAGCTGCACAGATAGCCCCTCCAAAGTCTCACTCCTTCCCAAGGTCGGGGGTGGGGGTGGGTGCCGTACAGGGAATGATGCGTATGGCTGTGAAGATCCGGCATCCTTGCCCTCACACAGGACAGCTCACAGGGGCCCTCCCAGCTCCCCACGGGGCTGGTGGGGGCTGCTGGGGGGCTTCTGCGGAGGCCAGCTCGGGGCCCAACTTCTCCCTCCGCCCACTCCCGCTGCTCCGCCTAACCTCCCCTGGAGCTGACCCCAAGAGCGGGCTCCTGTAAACCTCCTGCATCCTGACCTCCATCTCAGCGCTGACCTCCCATCAATGCGTCTGGACAGCAATCTCCAGGGACAAGTTGCAAATGATAGAGACGCAGGGGAACTCATCTGGGCAGGAGGCAGGAGAATCAGCCCTTGGGTACTGAGCTTGAGGTAGGGAGAGCCGAGGGGATGGAGTCAGGCAGTCCTGGGCTGGAAGGGCCCTTAGTCCTAAGAGCCACACGCTAAGAGAGGCACCAGGTACAGGCAGGGGGGACTGGCAGAGCTGCTCCAGGAGGGGCCGAGAGGCGCCAGCACCAGCTGGGTACCGGGTACAGATACAAACGCTCGGCCTCACCCTGGACCTACTGAATCAGAAACCCCGGGGTGGATATCAAGACCCCCAAGTGATCTTCACGCTCAGACTGTACAAAGGAGCTAAGGAGATGGAGACGGAGAGTGGGAGAGAGTAGGGAAGTGTGGGGGGAGGATATAAAACAGGGAACTGTCCCCAAATCCTCAAGGAGTCACGGCTGTGTCCAGGGACCCTCCCCACACACCAAGCTCCTTCTGGGAACGCCATTCTCACACCCTGGTCAGGCTGGGGGCAGTGGTGGCTCCTGGCTCCCCAATGTTAATATCACAGAGTGCTGCACACTTCCTGCGGTCTCTCAGCATCCTTCCCTCACCGTAGTCAACAGCCTTTTATTAAATTCATCTTAATGTCCCCGGTTTGGGGGAGCCATCTGCTTCCTATTGGCACCCTGACTGCACACATGCCCTGTCTCAAGTTCAAAAGCTGCAGAGCAGAGAAGACTGTTTGCTTACAGCTGTGGATTCTGAAACTCAGGTCTTGAGGTCACACAGTCAGGGAGCTGGCGGCAGGGAGGAGCCCTGGGCATGGATCCAGGGCGGGGGGGCTGTAGGGGAGAACGCAGCACTGACTGAGGTGTTCTAAGCCTGAAGGAGGGGTTCTGGTGAGTAAAGACCCCTCCCCACTTCCACTGGCTCCCAGCTGTGGGCTACAGCGTCTCCCCAGAAGTTAATAGCAGGCCGACAGCCAGAGGCCAGGGAGGAAATGAAAAGGCAATACCGTGGGAGCCTGCCCAAGAAGGCCACTGAGAATCCTGCAGAAGCGGGCATGGTCTTGAGGCGGGAAGAAAGCTGCTGCTGCCTACTCCTGCATGAGCTGGGGGAGACCATCCCCGAGGACTGACCATCACTGTGGGCGGGGGAAGAGGGCCTGGCAGCCACAGAGGGCCTCTCAAACTCTCAACCACCTTCCCCCTTTCAGGCCGCCAGACATGGTCTTGAGTGTGGTCCACTTTGGAGGCAGACAGCTCAGCAGGACCACGGGGTGGTGTGGAGACAGTGTGGGTGGCAGGGTGGCATCCTGGCATCCAGTGTGACTTCCCAAGCCTGGGCCTAGGAGTCATGCCCTGTCTTGGCGGCACGGAGGCTGTGGCTGTGGGTGGCGCTGCTCTGGAGCTTCACGGACCCGGGTTCCCACCCTGGTTCAGCCACCAGTGTCCTGTGTGGGCGCGGTCAGGTCACCCCCCGCTGCTACTTCAGCTTCCTCAACTGTGGAGTGGAACCTGTCACCCCGCAGGGCTGCTCTGAGGACTAAATGGGACGTCGCTGGTGAAGGGGCAGGCTGGGCCAACACACAGTAGGAGCTTTATGGCACTAAAGCGTACTCTCACTTTTTTGGGAGGCACTTGCTATGATCTGGGGACTGTTTTTGTAAACACAACCTTAAGGAGGCCATTTCCCAAGTTATTCCCATTTTATAGATGGAGAAACTGACACATACACACACAGAATTAGCTAATCTGACCTGGGCCATGGAGAGGCAACAGGATTCAAACCCAGGGCCTCATCGTCACTACACATCGGTGGATCTGTGGATCATCACTACGTGCACCTGTTCAGTGTTCATCTCTCCCGAGGAAACCTTGAGCCCTGAGGGCAGTGCCTGGACAGAGCCAGGGCCTTTGTTCTGATGATACTTTGTCCCTCTCTGCCGAAGTCAGAGGCCATTGTGAAGCAAATGCTTCTGTTATTTTCCTTCTGTTTTATCACTCTGCTTTTGTTATAAAGAGAATTTTTAGTGACAGTACCTACTAAGTGCCAGGCGAGCTGCACAGAAAGTCTGATTTAATCCACAGACCATTATTATCCCCTACTCTAAAGATGGATGAGGTGAGGCACGGAGAGTTTATACGGCCTGCCTGAAGGTCACACAGCCAGGACTTGAGCCCAGGTCTGCCTGACAGCCTGTCCTGGAGCCCCGCCTGCAGCCTTGCCCAGTCGTGGCCCAGGCGCTGAGAAATCCAGCCTTGCCCAGTCGTGGCTCAGGCGCTGCGAAATCTGTGAGGCGGGACTCCTCGGTGTCTCCCAACTTGGGGCTGGAAAGAGGCGTTGAACTAGGAGTCAGAAGCCCTGGCTCACCCAGATGTGACTCTGTTAACCACTGTGGGGACCCCTCAGAGGCGGGGGGGGGAGGCTCAAAGGTCACAGTGGTCAGGAAGCGGCAATCCCTCTCCAGTTCCATTCTCAGGAGTCCTCCCATGTTGGCTTGCATTCCTCCAACGATGGGGAACTTGCTCCTTTTGGAAACAGCTTCTCATATCTAAGGATAGGATGTCGGGAGGCAGGTGAGAGAGGCTGAGAGCTCGGGAGGTGGAGTCACTGACCTGGGGCCAAGCCCTTGTCCACTCACTGCCCTCCTGACGCTGGACAAGCTTCCCCATCTGGAAAACGGTGTGTGTGGGGTCTTAGCACCCCACCTCACAGGGCCAATGTGAGGCTTGAATGAGATCGTGGACACAGTGCCTAGCACATACAGGGATTCTAAAAACAGTAGTGACTCGAGATGACAGTGACGGTCAGGTTCACTGCCTGGCCGGGGGTGGATTTTCATAAGGGTTAGTTACTCAGCGAATGTACAGGAACTAGGAGGCCCTTCAGCTCTATTCGGGCGAGCAACCTCAATGTGCTCTGGCTGTGGCCCAGCGCCCCCGCCACGTCAGGCCTGGAGCAGCTGCCCCTGCTCCTCCGGCCCCACCCTCCTTCACCCCAACCTCCCTCCACCTGCAAATATTTAAACAGCATAAAAGGAGGATTCATCTCTGAAGGGAGGCAGGGAAATCCGGACCAGTCTGCACAGGTGGAAGGGGAGCTCCTGGGGGGCACCCCAGGCCATCCTGTCTCTCTCCTCCTCACACCTGCCACCTGCCCACACCCAGGTACTCTCACGCTGCCCACCTGGAGCCCTGCCAGGCTCCAGATCACCTGCTCCTCCTCCCTGCCTCCCCACACTGTGCTGTGTCCACCGCCTCCAAGTTCCTGGTGGGAATTACTCGGCCCAGTATGCAGGACTGTCATTAAGGGCTGTGGAAGATATGGGCAGGGGGCCTTAAGTGGGACCCAGCACACAGTTGCCACGGTGTAAAGGGAGGCACTTTAGTGACGTAAGAACATGGGCTTGGAGCCACCAGGTTGCGGTCAAATGCCAGCTCTGCTGTTAGCTGGGGGAATCCTAGGCCTCAGTTTCCTCACCTGTGAAATGGGGATGATGTTTTGCACCACCTCACAGGGCTATGGGGAGATTCCACAGCGCTCAGAACAGCCCGAAAACAGAGCGTCATGTGTGGCACCTTAGAACCCATCAGGGCCTGATCGTCACCACACCTGTGGATTGACCCGCTCAAGTAAACTCTGAGCCCCTAGAACAGCGACTGGACAAGCAGCTCGATATATATTTGGTGATCACTCTGATTATATTAATAACACCAATACCAGCATCCAGTGCTTCCAGGCAGTGTCCTAAGCCCCTCTGATGGATCGTGTTTGTGCTTATGTAAGTCTGGGGTTGACAAACTTCTATAACGAGTCAGACAGCAAATGTTTCAGGCTTTGGGACAAGGCTGCCATGTAAAACACAGGATGCCCAGTGAAATGTAAGTTTCAGATAAATGTATATTTAGCATAAGTATGTCCTAAAGAGTGCATGGTGCATGTTTTTACTAAAACGTTAATCTTTCCCTGAATTCCAAATTGAATTGGGCGTTCTGAATTTTCATTTGCTAAATCTGGCAAACCTCTTTTCAGCCACCTGTGGTCTAAATGAGTCTCTTGTTTTTACAGCTCTTTGTACTGTAGAAAGCCCTCTCAGCTCAAGAGCCGTCCACAAACAGGGACCTCCCGGTTTACAGCACCCAGCGCAGTGCCTGTGGCCCATAGGAGGCCTAAATAAACACCCCTGGAGCTGCCACCTGCTCCTCGGAGGCCAGCGAGGGACGTTCCCACCCCAGCTGGGGTCTCAGGGGGTTGGTGCCTGGCCGTGCAGGCGGGTGACTAATGCTGAGGCAGCATCAGCTTCTGAGATGAAGGCCCCCAAGCAGCCCGACTCTTAACAACTCTGCAAGAAACTCACAGTGGAGAGGACCGCTAAATTAGGATGCCTGGAGGGCCTTCGAGGTGGTTTTAAAAATAACTCTCAGCATGTGGGGAAAGTGAGGAGAAGAGGGGAGTGACACAGAGGCCCCCTCAACGATGACTGGGGTGAGGGGGTGAGTGGTGGATGGGCTGGGCCCCTCTGCAGGCACTCCGGATGCTGAGAGCAAGATGCAGACACTGTAAATCCTGCCTGGAACAACTGACTCCTGGATGTGGGTCCCCAAAGGCAACCCGACGGGCTCACCTCCATGGTTTGCCCACGTGGTGCCTTCTGCCAGACGCCCCTCCATGCACACTTCAGCTTGCTAACTGCAACTTGGGCTTCAGCTCAGGTGTCCCCTCCTCCTGGGAGCCTTCCTGGACTCTCCATATCCCAAGCGGNACATGTGCAATTAACTTCTTATTCTGTATTCCGCTCACTTACAGGTTTTCTGGGTTTGCCAGCGCATCGCTGCAACTAATGATTAAAGAAACCAAACCGAAACTTACCTTTCTCCCTTAAGGTTTTTGTGTATGTGTGTTTTTAAAGTAACGGTGCAGTTCTCCCAATAAGGATGAGCAAGAAGCTGCTGGATAGTTCTCTTAAGACAGCACGAAACCTAAACTGTGCTCGGCTTAAAAGAAGCAAATAAAAAGAAATGCTTTCGACCCCAAAGTCCAACGCTAAAAGAAATGGCGAAAAAAAAATATGAAAGGGGAGGGGAAACTTAAAAAAGAGAGTTTAAAAAGACGGAGAGACTACCCTCCTATTGCCTTTCAACTAAACAAAAAGGGGCAAGAAAAACAAACGAAGGAACAAAGAAAGAGACGAAAGAACGTTTTTTCAAAAAGACGATGTCTTTCTCCTTGTTGCTTTTTAGTAGGTCGCTACAGGAGTAAGCTGCTGCATCTCTAACTGAGAACAGAAATGAGGGGGGAGGACGTCTTAAAAGGGAGGTGGACTGGACCACAGATTTATAGCACGGTATCACCAACCCCTTCTCTGCCTCCGCACTGCCGTGTGTGCAGCTGCTCTGCCAGGCTCCTATCCCAAGCAGCACGCGCGGAAGTATACGCTAGGTCGCTTCACAACGCAACTTGCTCATCTCCTTAGGATCCTGATTGGCCTAGACGGTTCTATTGAGTCCGCCCAAGAGAGGCCGCGCGATATGATTGGCTAGGTGCTTGTGTCACTCTCGAGAGCTCAATGGAGTCCCGTTTCAAGGTAAGTTGTGCGGAGAGGTACACACTTCACACTGGCGGCGAAGGGAAATGCAAGAAGCAAAAAGAGATGGGGAGAGAGCAACGTGGGAGGGTTGGAACTGTACTATCAGAGTTTGCGATATGGCACGACCTCCTTTCTTCTTAAATCTTTCTGCTTCGGAAAGACTCATTTCCTTTGCCATCACTGCCGCATCTGTGGCACGTTTCTTTATAACATTAAAACTGTGTCCGGTATGTATGAGTCATTGAGAGCTCCCTGTCTTTGATCTGAGTGAAAGGGATGAATGTACATCCATTACTTGCACGCATGCCATTTTCGATTTGTGTTCCAGTATGCTATATTAGATAGTAGGCAATTTTATGTGTTTCTCTATTTGAATATATGCATATTGCTGCTATTTGTTTTGGGTTTTTAAAAGCTGCTTTTTAGGAAAAAATGAAGTCAGAAATGCTTTCAAATAAGCTGCACGGTTTGAATTACCTATCACTTCATATTACAATAGAAAAGTGCAGGATAAACATCCTGTCCAGGGAAGGAGGTACTGAGTTGAACTAAGGTCCTTCACTTTGAGGTGTATGATGACTCTCAAAAAGAGCAGCTGTATATAAAATTAGAACAAGCCACTCCTCTGCATTTGCTGGCGGTACAGTTCTTGGACCACACATGTATTGCTGACAATAAAGATAGTCAAGCCTTTATCTGGATTTAGAAAGTTTAACCAAAATACCAAGTGCTGTCAACCCTTCTGCTTTTTATAGATGACTACTTTATTAAACTCCATATATTAATAATATTCAGGAAGCTGAAATTGAGTTTTATTCATGGTATTTATTTCATCCTCCAAGTGAAACTGTAGTCCTCAGGATCGACTTGATGTGTAAGTAGAAACAATATCCACTTGACCTAGGTTCTTTTCCAGCTTGAATTTCTTCTTTTAATCTTGAAAAATAGCACCAGCTTCCTACACAGTACTTTCAGTTTTTACACAATGTAATATCTTCTCTAGAAGCTCATTCCTTTCCAAAAGAAATTCCTTTACTTGTTTATTACTAGCCACTATCTTTGAGAATGCTGGAAAGAGGAGGCACAGGTAAGAGTTAGAGACGGCAGGAGGGCGGAGTGGGATGGAAGGAAAAGGGACAGATAGTCACAAGGCAAAATGACTATAAAGTCAGGGTTGAAGTAAATCATAGTTCCTTGAAAGTGTCCTTGAGTGCTGATAAATGCTTACTGACAAAAAACAGAAGACCTGTTTATTTCCCATATAGCCCATATAATATGTCTGAGATCCTTGGATAAAAATAACTGGGAGTTGGGAAACAAGGCCTGAATCTGTATAACTACCATTTATAATTATCATGCTGTAATCCCCACCCCTGCATTTTACATAACAACAGGCCTGGGGTCATAATTTCACTTAAGACTCTTCTCTAGACCTGCGTGGAACTCAGGGGAAGAAGAAGGCAAAGCTGCTTGAAGAAAGAGAGTCAAGGGGTGGAGGGAACAACAAATCAAGGGAAAAAAACAGAAAGTCTCCACCTCATCCACAATAATCAATGTATGAATAAACAGCTGAAAGATTCCATTTGTTGTCATCTTCTTTCGAATGTTCCCTTCCCCCCTAGATCTGTACATAAAATAATAAATGCCAGTTGGGTAAAAGAATTACCAATGAAGTAAACTGTCTTTTCTCCTTGTTAATATGCTCTTAATATTGAATGAGTTGCATTTGATCATGTAATATTTTCAGCAATTTGAAGAAAATCTTTACCATTTACTTATAATTACATAAGTTTTGTCTAATTGTGGAAACTAATACTTTGTTTTATTTTGTGATGTCTGTATCCACAACAAATATTTTGTAGATAACAGTAGTATATTTTTCCAAGATTTGGGGGAGGGTGGATATGGAAAGCTGGATGTGGTATGGAGTGATGAAAATCCAGCATGTGTGTTATGTCATTAAAGAAATTACCTGAAAAATGGTAAACTTTTCCATTCAAACACAATGCTAAATTCTACTCATTCAGTATATGTTTTTTTCAATTTTTTTCAGAGGAGCAAATATTTTTCAAATGTCATTTTCAACATGTTTCTTTCTCTGTAACATGGAGTTAATTATGTAAGAAATTGAAAATATCTTAAAATACTAGTTTACTTCCTCAATAAAACAAATGTTTTCAATTTAAAAACTTTTAAATGGATAGTATAAATAACTTGTACTTTTCTAACTTTTAAAAATAAAAAATGAAATACAATCACTTTAAAACAAATGATATCTGGATGTAGATTTCACTTTGAAATTCATACTGTTATAGACTGAAATATTAATATACTCTATCTTGCAATTAATAAAGACCATGTGTAAACATCACATTGTACATTAAGCACCTATAATCAATCCCTCTTCATTCATAGTTGGGTAAAGAATTATCCAGAGCATCTGGTCTTGCATTTGAAAAGCATTTGAATTATGATTGTCTTGTTAGCTCTGATATATCTTCAAAGTACTTGATATTATTTTAAACTACAGCAGAGAAGGAAAGGTATGGGGAATCACTGACAGCTTGGAGAAAAAGTTTGACATAGAGAAAGCTGCAAAATGAATGGTTCTCAAAGCAGGAAAAAATAATGAATTCAATTGATTCTTTTACAAAAATATCTTTATAGAGGGACAGTCATTCACAGGAATATTCATAAGCTATTATGGCAATTTTTTATTGATAAATAACCCCCTTATACTAGATCTGGGGAGAAATACTATCCTCTATTTTAGTATCCTCTAAAACTTTCAAGATTTCATGATAAAGGTGACTGTAAATTACAACTGTAACATTTTTTAAGTAAATAAAGCAGTTAAGATATTTAAATGAGTTTACAATGTTTGGCTTAAGGTGATTTCAAACATCATATCCTGTCAGATAAATAAAAATATTTGTCTGTGTTAATTTGTTGGGCTGTTTGCGATGAAGGAGGCGGATGTCTGTGGTTCATAATGTTGAAACTGTGACAGTTTACTGCCTGCGTGAGAAATATATAGCTTGATGATTACTGTTTTATTTATCCTTCCTAAAGAAGTATGTCAACTTTACTTCCACGGTTTAGAAAACAGGGCGGGGGCTGGGGGGCGGGGTGCGGAGAGTTGTCGAGAAAACTGAAGCTACTTGAATTTAGAACATGAGGCGGGAATTAGCACCATGGACAGAGACAAGCCGAGCCAGCCTGACTACAGGTTTGCAAAGCTTAAGAGAGTTTTCTGCCCCTCCCAGTGAGACACGGAAACTGCAATTTAGGGGGAAATTTCATGTCTACAGACTTTAAGGAAGAGTCTCTCCCATCCATAGAAACACGTTTATTTTGAATAGGCTTGCTTTTTGCTAGGACTCGGCCATAGTGACAAACCGCCAGGAAGGGTAAGTGCCCCGAACTGGCTGTGCACACTCCACTCTCCTCCTTTCAGACACTTCTTCCCCTAGTGAGCCGGCCAGTCATCAGTGTGTTCATACAAAATAATGCGAATCCAGGTAATCATCAAAAAGTCTACGAAACCTACTCCAGAGTTTTTAATCCTCGAAATTCCCAGGGGAATCGCAAGAAAAACGTCTACTCTCCCCTCCCCCAATTCTTCCCCCAGCTCCCTCCATCGCCTGGCAAAGGGGCAAAGCCTTCTATCAGAAGGTGAGTGACCTCGGAGACTATTTTGCAAGGAACCTTTACATTGCAAACACTTTCCATTAGGGACTGTGCCAGAGATGGCAGTGAGCAGGAACACAGACATCCTTTACTTTCTCTTTAATTTTGTCTTTAAAGTCCTGTTTAATGGAAAAGGCTGTAAAGGGAACACCTCAGCAAGAATTGATCCTAAATTCTGAGGTTACTGTTTACATTTAAAGGCACATGAATTGTATAATTTTTTAACTTAAATGTAATGTAGTGTCTCGGTAAAATTTTAAGATGAGCCTATATTTTTCTTCCTCCCCATCACCATCGCTTTTTTTTTTTCTCGGCAAAATTTGTATGAGGTTCATTCTCCTTTAGATCATTTGCCAGCGGATATTCAGGCTAAAATCTGTTGCATGTGCCCCAGAGTGTCTCAGAAAATTTATTTGCAGCTTCGGATCAACGATCATTTATGTAAACGCTCCTACAAATGCCCTCAGATTTCTTTCCCTCCTCTATTTTACTCGGGACGAACTTTTAGNTTTTTTTTTTCTCGGCAAAATTTGTATGAGGTTCATTCTCCTTTAGATCATTTGCCAGCGGATATTCAGGCTAAAATCTGTTGCATGTGCCCCAGAGTGTCTCAGAAAATTTATTTGCAGCTTCGGATCAACGATCATTTATGTAAACGCTCCTACAAATGCCCTCAGATTTCTTTCCCTCCTCTATTTTACTCGGGACGAACTTTTAGCAAGATAAACTCACGTCTTTCCTGAGCATGCAAAGGGTGATCTAGGCGACCAGGGAGAGTGAAGTAAGAAAAACGGGAGGTGAAAAAGGGCAAATCAGAGCTTCGTGTCCATTTCTTCCAGAGGTGCTAACAGCCTTCTCTAAGCTTCCTCCTAGAGTCGATACATCTCATGCAAAATTAATACAAGTAATTAAAAATAGCAGTTTGCAAAGTTAAAGGAAACCATCTGTCTCAGCTGGTGGCAATCAGTCTTTTCGCCGGTCCCTTTGCCGGGACCTGGGAAGAAGCGGTTTTATGCTTCCGAGGCTCGGAGACTCTTTCTTATATTCAAGATTTATGTTTCCACTTGTGTGCGATGCACGTCTAATTTGAAATAATAAAGCCGGGCTGAGCAACCAGTCAATCAGAGCTATCAACGCTGCTCGGCACGCAGCCCTGCCCCCACCTCCCTCGATCCCTTACCTTCTTTCCTCCTCCCCCTATCTCGCTCTCCTTGCTCTCCCCCTCCTATTTCCTCTCTCCTCTGCTGTCTCACACACTCCCACTTTTCCCCCACGTGTGTTCAGATCAAACCCTTGCCCCATAGAGCAAGTGACCGCACCGGAGCCCGGTGACAAAGGCAGAGTTTGTATCAGAAGAAGACTGAGGCCCGAGGAGACAGCGGCTAGAGAAACAGCTGTCTTATCAGCCCGCTGCAGAGATGGAGATGGCTCGAGAGGTCCTCAACAGATAATCACTTGAATACGTTTGCAATGCGCCAAACTTCACGCTTGATAAGGCCAACCCAATGTAGAGAGCAGTCCAGATCCTGCTCCATTCTGTTTTATCTGGGCTGTAAATTAAGAAATTGAAATTCAGGTGGCAGAGGCAGCAGTCGGTTGATAGACCGCTAAAGTAAACTGTCATTAAAATGCTTTCGGCAGGCAGAGAGGGGGCGCCCGGAACGGGATCTATTTTTTTAATGGGGGGAGGGGAGGGGTGAGAGAAGTCCACCGGTTTTAAAAATTATTTGGGGAGAGGAAGCTGTAAGAAAAGTTGCAAAGGGACACAACATCTTAGTCATGACCCCTAGTCATAGTTACGATGTAGAAACAATTAGAACAAAATAAAGCTGTGTGAAGTTTACTGTAAAGAGATTAAGGGCCAATTTAAACCAATCAGATTAAAAAAACAGAATTCCCTCTTTTTCAGAACGTAGGATANTCCATGCCTTTTATAAAGACGAAGGACATCTGAGCCCAGGATGACTGGCCAACAAGAGCTGTGATGATCATGTATCCCCTCCCCCTCTTACTCATGCTGGGCGAACCTGTGATGGGGGATGTGTAGAGTGATGTAAAAACAAGTCAAAGGGCAGGTTGGTGTGCTCACCTGCATACAGGGCACAGCTCTCTGACTCCAGTATTAGAAACAGATTCCAGATGGGCTCTACAATTTTCCTTTTGTTGTAAGAAAAGTAGATTAACCAGATACAGAGGAGTGTACGTACCATAAACGGAGGTAAACCTGACCTTTTTGTTGAACTGATGGGGCCACAGGAGAGATTCCAGGGTGGCTTTTAGAACAGCCAAAGAACTCGTCAATCGCAGAAACGAATCTGCTTTAGCTACTTACAAGAGTAAGAATTCTATTACATCCACCCCACCACCCCCTTTACCCAGATAATCACTATGGTTTATTTCAGGGAAACTCAAGAAATTCCACATATGTATTTTTGACATCACCTGATTCTCTCAGCACACTTTACATCTACACACTTCTGCATTTATGGATATGGCACATGAAATTCTATGCATTATTTAAATAAATGTTTGGCAAAAAAGTTTCAAATGTAAAAGAACCAGAATATAGCCAGTGACCTTGTTGTCTTGACTCACTGATGACTCTGCACTGTATCTTGTTCTCTATTTTGTTGAATAGTTTGCAAATTCACTGGTGTGCTTTTTTGAGAGTGTGCAAGTATGAGACAACAAAGTGCATTTTCCAGGCAGCATTTATATTTTAAGTTTTAGCAACCTTTCTAAAAAGATACCTTAAGCTGATAGACATAGTTAACACAGTTTTAGAAAATCAATCAGTTTTTACTTTGTTTAACCCCAAAACTTTGATCAATGTCAGAGTGCACTTAATTGACAATATAAAGACTGCATAAATCACAGTGTGGTGACAAAGAATTGAAAATACATTTGTCAAGAAAAATGATGAGAACAAATTTAAGATGCTAGTGTATGACTCCAATTATTGAACTACTTAGATATATTAAAAAAACAATTCTTTTAAACTTTGAAATTGCCATATGATTACTCATAGGGAAGTAGGCAAATAAATATAAAGTCATGGAATCTCAAACATGTTTCTGTTGAACATTTTTTGCAAAAATCCTTCATGCCTTGTAACACCAAGAGGTACTAAAAATACTCAAGCACACAAATGAATGAGTGTTTCAAGGGTTCTTCCATGAGAGAGAAATCTAAGTTTATGTTAAGCAATCTCTCCCTTCCATAACACCACTTTCCATAATGTTATGGTATTAGTTTAAATAATGACAGTTATATACACATTTTAAGAAATATTTTTAATGAATTCCAGAGTTTTAGGCAATATTATATTATCTTCTGATAATGAGACATTTCCCTGCTTATTACAAATAGTCAAACAAATTTGAATTGCTAGCTTTAATGAGTCTCTTAAGCTATGGGTTTTATTTTTATTTTCCTTAAGTAAATTGAAAATATGCATACAAAGAACTGTTTAACCTATTCTTTGTCACTACAAGTAGGACTTTTCAAAGATGACAATTTACACAAGGTTTAAAAGATACATTATAAGTTTGAAATGTGAGACAAATATATTTTATAAATATAAATTATTGTAACATTTCAAAATGAAAAGATAATTTTAAAAAGAAAAATTTCACTATTGAACAGAAAAGTGTTTTAGCATGATATTATTATAAAGACCACTCCTGTCTAATTTTTGTCACAAATGATATATATATAGTTTCTAAAAGCATAGAAATACATTATGGATGATAAAAAATAATTTAAAAATTTTAAGTGCAAAATTTATTTTTTAAATGATTCCCCATGTTAATTCTTCTCTGTGGGAAATAGGATCACAGATTTTTAAGGTAAACAGTCTCTCTATGATGTATAAAGACAAAATATTGGAAGCTTTGGAAATATATAAAAATTAAAATATTTTTATTTAAAACTGATTATAATTTTATTATTTAAAAAAACAGACCACTAATTGTATCTTTCCAGATATGACATTTATCTCCAGGTGAGGGTCAGGTGAGTGGTACATAATCATTTCCTATTTCTAACTATTTCTGAATCTTCGACAAAAGACCCATTTCAGTTTGCTTTAAGCATCTTTTGAGTGCCTATATTTATATAATATCTCATATAAGTTTTTTAATAGTATGGTTCATCCAAAAATTAGTCCTTTAAATAGAAATTGATATGTTGCTTTATTAGGAGCTACAGTTTTGAAAATTTTAAGAGCTTGGGTTTTCACTTAAGCTACATCTGGATCTGAACCTGACTCTACTAGTATGGGGTCTTGGATAAGTTATTTTATCTCATTTAAGCCTTGATTTTCTGATCTATAAAATGATAATGATATTGTTTATTTTAGGATCACTGTAAGGTTAAATGAAGCCATAAGTGTGAAGTACTCAGACTTCCTGGCATGGAGGAAGTAGTCCATACAAGCTAACTACAATTATGGAACAAAATGGTGACTTAGCACATTTATTTGATGAAGCCAGAATTAGAATTCCTGTGTTTATATACTGTCTCTTAAACACTTTCATTTGCTCTCATTAATTTTCTACTATATCTTATGATAAATAGCTTCTTACATTTCTAATTGTAACCAAGTTTAAAAGGCTTCAAAAGGCATAAAATCATCTGTCTCCCCTGTGAGGTAGCTTCAATATATTTCCCAATACAATTTCATGATTCATCTGTAAAAAAGTTGTGGGTCTTCAAAAAGGAACTTAGTCTGAGATCCCATTTGATTGATATAATAATAAAAACACCTTAGATTTTTATAGTAACTTTTATCACAAAAAGCTCAATGTACTTTTACATATTTATTGCTGTAACTCAGGAGGTAAGGAAGGATATAAATTATTTCTCATTTTCAAGGGCATAACAGAGGCATGAGGAATTTAGGTAACACTTCTAAGATTAATAGGAATACAGAATAGTTTTCCTGAATACCACTCTTTCCGCAATGTGTTACTCTGGCATTAATTGCAACCATTGTTCCTTTAGTTAGGCTATCAATGTTAGTGTTTGGCATTAAGTATAGGTTATAATTCAGTTAAACACTCAGAAATCAAGATGAGTCAAATATATACTATCACAGTCTAATCAAATCAAAATATTTTCACTTTGTGCTGAGAAACTTTTATTATTCAAGTATATTATATATATATGTATAATATAAATATGTATATGTACATATATAAGTGTATAATAAATATAATATACATATGTATGTGTACATATGTATAATATACATATATATATCTTATATATATGCTTCCCTGGTGGCTCAGATGGTAAAGAATCTGCCTGCACTGTGGAAGACCTGGGTTTGATCCCTGGGTCAGGAAGATCCCCTGGAGAAGGGAATGGCAACTCACTCTGGTATTCTTGCCTAGAGAATCCCATGAACAGAGGAGCCTGACGAGCTATACTCCATGAGGTCGCAAAGAGTCAGACAAGACTGAGCGGCTAACACAATACATATATACATACATTAACCATTCTTATTTACCATTTTTGTTACCTTTACAGCAAGATTTTTAGAAGTTACCTGTCATTTATGACCTTGAAAGAAATCAGTTTCCACCTCTTTATCACTTGCCTCTCCCCAGGCTCATTGCCTCTCTCCACATATATTTTTATAGGCTATTATATTTATTCCATTTACATAGGTAAACAGTACTTTCTGCTCTAGTTTTGTATTTCTTACTGTTGCCTGTGCTTGAAAAATCTATTAAAATAAATATCCAAAGGAACACAGAGGTAGACTCTATAAAGGGCAGAGGAGACTATGTTTTTTACAATAGTTTGTTTTGAATGAAACAAAATGGAGCCATTAATGTCCACTTGACATTGTAAAATATAGGATGTCAAAAGAATCCTAAACCTTGCGTATGGTTGATGGTTGTGCAGTTCCCTCCTGGGCTTACTTTGCCATGGATTAATACAGATGTAGCTACAGTTGCGGACTTTAGGTGAGTAAGCAGAACAAGAGGAAACCAAACTTTGCAGCCTGATAAAAGAATGAAACTTTGACTTTTGGATGTCTAAGTTCATAAGTTACAATGGAAAAACAAACTTACTGTTCTTTAAACTTCAATAAGCATCTCTCTATAGCCTAAATATATCTTATAATTTGATAGGACTGACCCACTCAAAATCAAGTCCAACCATGTGACTGCCAGACTTCTACCAGGAAGTATAATAACCACCAAGAGTAAACAAAAGCACACACACACACACAGAGAATAGGCAGAGCTGCTCTTCACGGCCATTTCACACCAACCTCTTTTAACCCTTCATGTTGATGTGACTAAATGGAAAATCTATTTCTCTGATTGAGCACAGGTATATGCATCTTAAAGACTGAAAGTACTGTTGTAATAGAAATAATGTTTGGTGTCTTCGGTCACTGTCATTCCAGGATGACAAATTAGAGAATAGGTTGTTTGAAATGTCAGTTTTTGTAAACATGAGTTAGAAGATATAACATAAATGAATGGTGTTTCAGACTGCTTAAGTTGTCTGAGTAACAAACAGACATTTCCTTGAATTATTTTGACATAATTTACTGTGAAATTTCTCTTTTTTTTTTCCTTGCTGATATTTCTTGATTTCTTGTGCAAACAATAAAAAAGTCTCTCTTTTGTCAGGGCTTATTATTTAACTCAAAGAGCACTGTCTTGCAGAATACTAGTATTTCCTAGATGTAATTATTACTAAAATAGAAGTGCATCTCCATATTAGTCATATCAAAAGGATGCAGAAAAATTTGAGCCTCTTTACAAGGTTTTTATAAAAGAGGAAAATATGAAATTCATTATGATGTTTTACTCTTTAGTTTTAAAAGAACTTTATATAAATCTATTGCAGGGACATGTTTGTGTGTGTGTGTGAGTGTGTTTGTTCAGTGTGTTTGTGTATGTTCAGAGCAAACGAGATTGAGAAGTGAGGAGACTAGGCTGTCATGAAGGAAGTGGGCTGCAGAGCAACAGAATTACCAGGTTGGTTAGGTTTTGTGGCCTCACATCATAGATAGCCAGCAGAGTGGAATACTGACATAAAACTACTGGATACAAGGTATATATATATATATATATATATATATATTGAAAGTTAAGTCGCTCAGTCGTGTCCCACTCTTTGTGACCCTCTGGGCTGTAGCCCACCAGGCTTCTCCATCCATGGGATTCTCCAGGCAAGAGTACTGGAGTGGGTTGCCATTTCCTTCTCCTGGGGATCTTCCTGACCCAGGGATCGAACCCAGGTCCCCCGCATTTCAGGCAGACGCTTTAACCTCTGAGCCACCAGGGAAGCCCTATATAGAGTCAGACAGGACTGAGTGACTTCACTTTCACTTTCACAGCTAATTAGGCTACCACATGATTGGCTCTGATTACTGATTTCTCTTCCTCATAGCTTTCTTGGGCTTTTTTAGCTCAAAAGTATTATTTGTTTAGAACGTTATCACTTCCCTAACATCTGCTATGAATATTTGGCCATTAAAACATTTTCATTATTATCAGTGTAAATCCTTCTTTTATATATATCAGTCTTCTCCACATTTCTGTCCCTTGACCTTGCCACATCATTCCAGGGAGTCCTTGGAGTTCTAGACAAAAAGCTTCTTCACTCTCCTTCTGAAGGAAGGAGGTTGCCACTTCCTACGCCAGGGGATCTTCCTGACCCAAGGATCAAACCCACATCTCTTGTGTTGTCTGCAACCGCTACACACCTGGAAAGTTTCTGATGCTTTACGTGCATTAAATCATTTAACCCTCACAATAATCCTATCATTTTAAAGATGAGGTAACTGAGGACGTTAAGTAATTTGCCCAAGATCACACAACTAGAAGTTGACAGAGCTGGGATTTGACCTTCAGTAGACCATTTGAATGGTCCAAGTCCTAAACCACTATTTAGTAGATGACCTGTAAGGTACTTTTCAGATATAAAATTCAGTAATTCTAAAGAAACAAAGCAGAACTTAATACTTGCAAGAAAACAAAGGCATAAGGAAAAGAGATATTACAGTTACCAGACAAACAAAACTCTACTTTTTATTATGAAAATAATTATACTCCTGTCTTGCCATGCTACCTATTGCTGACAAATGAAAAAGAGATAAAAGTGATAATTGGATGATTTGCTTCTACAATTCAGATCAAATGCAATAAAATTTTGAGAAATATTACATAATATGTACTAGGAGGTCCTAATCACTGGCAATTTCAGGGGGGTTGAAGAAATCTTAATTATTTAGCTTTTTCAGGGAATTCCCTGGCAGTCCAGTGGTTAGGGCTGCATGTTTTCACTGTCAAGGTTGCAAGTTTGATCCCTGGTTGGGGAACTAATATCCCACAAGCCAAAAGACAATGCCCCCCAAAAAAAAATTATTTAGCTTTTGTAAATTTTAATGTTTAGATGTTTACTCCATAACCATAGAGGAAACAGTTAATAATTTACAAGGACAGTATATATTGTGACTGATGATATACAAAGATTTTCATGAAACATTGTTGAAAGTATTAAATATCATGTAAAGGATGGTCACTAGAATATTAAACAGTGCCTATTTAGAGGTAACAGGGGTTGGACTTTGAGTTTGTTTTTTTGGACTTCTAGTTTTTCTTAACATGTTATGCATTATTGAGCTTGTAAAAATTCTGAGCTTTTTTTTTTTTTTTACAAATCAGAAAAACAGGTAGTTTTGAGAAGGAAAAAAATCTCTACAGCTCCAGTCAAGTTTTAGCCTTGTACAATACAGGGTTGTGAGGACTGGTGACCTCTTCAAAGACAATTTAGATTTAGAGAAGGACACATTAACAGCTCTGGAGCTTTATAGTTTAAACAAAATAATTTATAGAAGACAAATCCTGAGATTTAGTGTATATAAAAATAAATATAATAGAACAAAATGAAAAAAATCTCAGAAATTGTTCTACCAGTTTCTAAGGATAGTACAGTATCAGATATAACTATCTTGTCCAATTAGAATTGCCCAGTATGAATTGCACACAGGAACAACTATTTTCTTCAGTCACTGCCTATGACCAAGGGATGTTCTTTCATTTAATTAAACATTTCTTTTTCCTTATTCTATCCTTTCTTGCAGTTGCTGAAGAATCTCATAAAATGAACCTTTATTCCCAACTAGGAAAGCCCTTATATTTCTATGGCAAATAAATAAATTAAAACTGTAATACAGTAAAGAATTATAATGAGATTGAACAATAACTGGCTTCCTGACAGGTACCATTTAGTGAATTGCTGTTTCAGTGCCCTAGACAGTTACCTGAGTTAATTCAATTTTCATAGTGTTTTTGTCTCTAAAATCACTCTTCACTATCTCAGCTCTATAGGATAGGACAGTCCAAACAGCCTCATTTATCTAACATTGTGACCATGAATCTAACAAGAACTGTGTGCAGGCATTATTTATTTTTTAAAGGAATACTATGAATAAACTTGTATTGACAGAAGTGAAAAAGAAGGTACTAAGAAACAATATCAAAACAAGAGAATTTTATTTTTTAACATGATATGTGTTTTAATGTGGACCTGTTATTGTCTTTTAAGCTTTATAAAATGTGAATATATATTAACTTTTATACATAAATTATGATCATTTTGGAAAAAAAGTTATTTGTCATAAATAGAGGACATAAAATGTCTCTGTCCTCACTCAAGCACTCATTTGACTCATGGTGCAGTCTTGAATAATTTTAAACCAAACATGACTGCGGCAATCAATTTTCGTCCAATTTATTGGGCATGAGTTAAAGCCAATTAAAAAACCATTTTTGGTGCAATTCAAGGGGAAAAATGTATAAACCCATGAAAAACAGATTTCAGTCCTAGACATGAGTCATCACTATTCTAAATAATGGCGTCAGTCCCAAATCAGAAAGAACATATCCTAAAATTGCATATTCCACACTGGAAACTGCATTTCTCAGCAAAGATTTTATACAATTTAAAAATATTTTTAAAATAAATTGATCTGGAACGAAAATCATGCTCTTCTAACACTGTCTTACTTCTGAATATTTTTCAGCCACAAAATTAAAAGGTAGTTTACAGCGTCTCCTGAGTTTCTGAATTAAGAACGAAGGTACAAAGCCATCTGTGACTTTTATACAAAGAAAGCAAAACATTTTACCTGTAATTTTAAAGTATCTCTTACCTATTAGACCATGTCTCCTTTCACATGAATATAGTGGCTCTCTTTTAAGGCCATAAAATGAAACAATCCCTGTACACTCCAGATAATCTTAGGGTAATCAAAGCAGCAAAATGGAAGCTTCTAAGGTTGGAAATTACAGCTATAAATAGCAGTCATACATTGGCAATCTGTATATTAAAAAGGCCTTCTCAGGGTTGTGGTGGTTCAAACTACTCAAGCAGACCTTCATTTTGGTCCTGCCTCTCCTCACTCCTTGGTATATGACTCTAGCCGTGTTGCCTGATCTCTCCAAGCCTCAGCTTTCTCATTGGTAAAAGGAGTATAAAAATAACAGGTGACTTCCCCGGTGATCCAGTGGCAGGAGGCCTGGGTTTGATCCGTGGTCAGGGCACTAGATCCCACAAGCTGCAACTAAGAGTTTACATGCCGCAACTAAGACCTGACACAGAACAATAAATAATTATTTAAAAAAGGGGATGTCGTGAGCATTAAGTGAAAAAATGTTTGTTAGTGTTTAAGAGAGTGCCTGGCACAGAGTGGATCTTCAATGAACGACAGAACTTGTGAGAGATCAGATGAAAGTGCATTCATACCTCAACCCACTTGAGGAGGCTTTTTTCTTTGAAAGTACAGATACCTGGTCTTGATCCCAGGAGTAATTCGACTCAGTAATTCCAAGGTGAGGGCTAAGCATACATGTTTATAAAAACCTCTATGGATGATTCTCATGAGCTATTGATTTAAAGCAAAAAATGATACAGATTTTTCAGTTGTTCAGTTAAATATGGACTTAAACTCTCGCTTGAACTGTTTTGGATTGGCTTTCTCCGATGAGTAGATGAACTGAGTAATTGACAAATATGTATTCTGGATTATGCTGAAAGAGATTTAACTAGGAGACATTTTAAATGTTTTATTTGTATTCAGATGTCTGTGAGGTCACAGAGTAAGCATGATTTTCTACAATTTCCTGTTATTATAATAAAAGAATAGACATGTGAGATAACCCTGGGAAATTACAGTCATTCCACTGGCATGGATATATTTTAGTGTTTACCACCTCTTATAGCTTTTGCTTCTGTTTAATACACTTAAGCAGATAACCCAATACTACCAAATCAATTTTTCCCAGTGATATATTTTCCTGTTGAGTTCATTTCTAACTCTCCTATTCCAAAACAAGTGAGCAATCTCCTTAGTGATACAGATTAGGACTGCCACACAGTTAAGAAAAGCAAATACCAGAGAAAGATATATTTTGGCCTGAAATGACCACTCAATGAGTTAACTCAGCATGATTGTTTAACAAAAATGAGGGCGTTTTCCCTGGGAGCAACTTTTAAATATTAACTGAAACCAAGACTCTCCTTGGGCTTCCCTTGTGGCTCAGCTGGTAGAGAATCCACCTGCAATATGGGAGACCTGGGTTCGATCCCTGGGTTGGAAAAGATACCCTGGGGAAGGGAAAGGCTACCCACTCCAGTATTCTGGCCTAGAGAATTCCATGGACTATATATAGTCCATGGGGTCGCAGAGTTGGACATGAATGAGCTACTTTTACTTTCACTTTCAAGACTCTTCTTAATATCGTCCCATTAGAGAAGATTAGTTTATTAGATTATAAACTGTCTGCCTGTTGAAAGGAGAGATTGTCCTAGTAGATCTTGGATTTTAGCAAGGTCTGTAAAGAGGCAGTGAGAACCTAGGGGAATAAGGGATAGCCAGGTCCTAGGGGTATCAAGGGTAGGTGGTAGGCAGGTGAGATAAATCTTTCACCATCTTTTCACCATTTTTGCCTAGGGCTGCTCTAGGTGCAGTTGGTATGGTCTCAGACTTAAGGCCTTCTTTGTTGATAGGCAATCAGAGTTCTTTATACTCTAGCATATCTTTATTCGGGCTTCCCAGGTGGTACTAGTGGTAAAGAACCTGCCTGCTAATGCAGGAGATGTAAGAGAGTGAGTTCGATCCCTGGGTTGTGAAGATCCCCTGGAGGAGGGCTTCCCACTCTAGTATTCTGGCCTGGGCAATCCCAAAGACAGAAGAGCCTGATGGGCTACAGTCCATGGGGTCACAAAGAGTTAGATATGACTGAAGCGACTTAGCACACATATACATATCCATGTAGGAATCCAAGAAAATCCAAACCAGCCACACCCCCAAGTAGAATTTTGAATTTAGAGAGTTTCTAGAGAGCAGGCCAATACCCTTTCCTTGGATCTAAACATGCAAAAATTCACCTAAGATCTCTCTGGGAAAACATCTGGAAACATTCTACCTGCAACCCCACCTCAGGGTTCACTAATGACTCTCAGTTCAGTTCAGTTCAGTCACTCAGTCGTGTCTGACTCTTTGTGACCCCATGAATCACAGCATCCCAGGCCTCCCTGTTCATCATCATCTCCTGGAGTTCACTCAGACTCACGTCCATTGAGCCCGTGATGCCATCCAGCCGTCTCATCCTCTGTCGTCCCCTTCTCCTCCTGCCCCCAATCCCTCCCAGCATCAGAGTCTTTTCCAATGAGTCAACCCTTCTTATGAGGTGGCCAAAGTACTGAAGTTTCAGCTTTAGCATCATTCCTTCCAAAGAAATCCCAGGGTTGATCTTCAGAATGGACTGGTTGGATCTCTCTGCAGTCCAAGGGACTCTCAAGAGTCTTCTCCAACACCACAGTTCAAAAGCATCAATTCTTCAGCTCTCAGCCTTCCTNTCTCCTGGAGTTCACTCAGACTCACGTCCATTGAGCCCGTGATGCCATCCAGCCGTCTCATCCTCTGTCGTCCCCTTCTCCTCCTGCCCCCAATCCCTCCCAGCATCAGAGTCTTTTCCAATGAGTCAACCCTTCTTATGAGGTGGCCAAAGTACTGAAGTTTCAGCTTTAGCATCATTCCTTCCAAAGAAATCCCAGGGTTGATCTTCAGAATGGACTGGTTGGATCTCTCTGCAGTCCAAGGGACTCTCAAGAGTCTTCTCCAACACCACAGTTCAAAAGCATCAATTCTTCAGCTCTCAGCCTTCCTCACAGTCCAACTCTCACATCCATACATGACCACTGGAAAAACCATAGCCTTGACTAGACGGACCTTAGTCGGCAAAGTAATGTTTCTGCTTTTGAATATACTATCTAGGTTGAACTCTACAGTCTAGATATAATTCAACATCATGTTTTGCCAAGCTGTTGGTAGATCAAAGAAATGTTGATGAAGATATTGACCAATAAGTAGGTTTCCCTAAATTCTAATTGTAAAACTATTTTAAAATCTCTATGTTTCTATAAAGGTAAAATGAAATTATAGTATTTTCTTTTCTTACTTTATAAGGATGTCATGAAGTCTGACAACTGGAAAAAATATTTATTGCTGTGGCATAAGAGTTGAGAGAAAAATAATTATTTTTTAATGTACATAGCTTGCTAGCAAATTATCCAAAGCCTTTCAGGAATATATTTACTTTCATTTATTATGTAAGCTTTTTTTTTTTCCAATATAACTCCCCAAAAGTTTCAAAATCAACTTGGAAGATAACCCTGCGCCTTTAAAAAGTGAAACTGCCTTAGACTTGCTGAACAATTAACATGGAAATGTAAATCTGTAGAAAAAAGTGAAACCTTCCTTTTTAGTTGTTTGTGAATGTAATGTTTTATATAAGTCTAGACTTAGACAATTGGCTTCTAAAACATGTCTCTCTAAAATTTTAGAGGAGAGATCCCTTTCAGAATATTTCATTTAACCAGAGAGAATTGCTTTCTCACAGCTGGAAGCTTGAACAGCTGTTGACTTGGCACTTTTCTGTTCCTCTGGGTGAGAGTTCATGGACCCTCCTTATGCCATTAGGAGGACAGTCAGCAATGTATGTGGTCAGAAATATCTCCCAAGCCAACCCATTTCCAAGGCTACCCTTCCATCCTCTCCCTAGGACTAGGGCACAGATAACTCAGAGCCCTGGGTCACCTAGGGGAAATATTCTCTCAGTTGGGGAAAACTAACCTCCACAAAAATCTGCTTTCTGACCCAAGGTTAGGTCTCAGGCTTATATGACCATAAAGATTCCTTGAAGGACTTTTGATATTGACCAGTCTCGGAACTGGGCATCTTTTTAGACTTTATATATATCCACTTCCTTTTTTTTTTTTTTACACTTTATAGGAAATTTCCCTTTTATTTAGGGTATATTTCTGAGTGCTTCTTAATGAATTGTTTGTTGTTGTTTAGTCACTCAGTCACGTCCAAATCTTTGTGACCCCATGGACTGTAGCCCACCAGGCTCCTCTAATGATGGGATTTTTCAGGCAAGAATACTGGAGTGGATTGCCATTTCCTTTTCCAGGGTATCTTCCCAACACAGGGCTTGAACCTGCATCTCTTGCATTGGCAGGTGGATTCTTTACCATTGAGCCACCTGGGAGCCCCAGTATTCCTAATGGATACGAAATAATAACTCCATTTTGAACATAAAGAAAGAAAAACAAGCAAAAAGACTATTTCAGAATAGCTGCCAGTGCAGTACTATTTACTGTACTACCAGAGGACACCTCTCAGAATGGCTCAACAGATCTCTCCTCTCATTTCCTGTGGCCTCTGGCATTTGATGTTCAACTAACTCTTGACTTGGGCCACTGGCTACATATCGGTGTTAGAATGAAAACATTCCCCCTACTTTAACACCTCCTGCTAGTTCAATAAAGCGATGTTTAAATAACTGAACTGGCTTCAGTGAACTGTACTTGCCATTTTTTCCTGCTTCTTAGCTAGATAAAATGGAGATAATTATGAAGTGGATGAGCAGGTTTAATGAAAGCCAGTTTCTTTTGGTATACTCCTGAAGCAGCAATCATCATCTGTTTGGCTTTTGAAGAGCAACAATTATAATCACTTAAACCCCCAAGGGGAACAAAAATAGAATTTACATTAGCATATAAAATATACAGCTGGATTGGGCAAGCCTATAAAATTCTGGGGAAATCATTCTAATCTGAATGCTATTCAAACTCACAAGTAATATGAGTTCAAGAGTATTTTACATGCTTCCTTCCTATAAAATAATACATATAACAATGTTGAGAGGATTTTCCTAAAAATGAACCAAGGAAATTTTTTTTTTTAATTGTTGCCAAGAGAAAATCCCAGAAGGAATGGACTAAACAACATTGTTATAACATCGGTGAGCACGATATTCACAGGAAGTACCAATAGCTCTGAAGAGAAGATTTCCCATGCATTTGGTAGTTTAAAAAAGAAAACGGGGTGATTTTAGTCTGATCAATAATGAAACAATCATAAATAAGGAAAATTGGAGATTAATAGTACTTTCCTCCTCCACTGTAAATGTGAAAGCAATACAAAGGAAAGTGAAATCGCTTAAGTTGATACCCAATTGCTATGAAGCAGAACGCTTTTTCCCATTTTAAAATATTTCCCTATTATTTCCTCTCAAATAACCTCTTTCTTACACCTCCCTTTCTAATGCTAGCCCAGATCATAGGCAATCTCTCTCACCATTTATGTTATTTAATTACTTTTGCTTTTGTGTGCCTTCCAAGGTTTTACAAGATACCCTTTTTTTTTGGTAGAGCACTGAAGAATAAAAATGAGGCCTTTGCGTTATCCATTATGCTACTACCAAGAAAACACTAACATAATCAATAGAGTAAAGGCTTTTCTGGATGTGCGCATTTGTCAAAAACAGTACATCTGAGAAATTACACTAATGAATCTTGAAAAATTCAGCATCCTACATAGAAAACTTGCTCTTCCTCATCCTAAGTACATATCATGATGTAGAGAGTAGGAAATATATATACTTTCATCTTTCTTTATGTTATTTGAAGTTCCATTATTAATGGAAAAAAAAGTCAGTGTGCAAAATTTCACCTCCACTGGGAAGCACTTCCTGAATACCCACAGGAAAGCCCACGGTGGACATACTGGCGATGGCTTCCTCTACTGTCTAAAAGCACCTCATACACACCTCTGATAACATTTATCTCACTGCATCATAAGGAGACTGACATGCCCTTCTCCTACACAGATTCTATAGAGCCTGACAGCAAAGCCATCTTTTTCCAGCAGGGTATTCCTGGACTCTAGCACTGTACCTTAAACCTAGTAAACATTCAATAATGTTTGTTGAGTGAAGTTTATCATTCCCGTACTCCAAGACATATCAAACTGTTATGGTGATTAATAAGGATCAACCATATATTAATTACTATCTCTACCATAACATCAAATCTAATGGTGATCTAAATGGTGATCTAAAGCACTGAGAAATTAGAAATTGCAGTCTAGATTTCTGTGGCAGTCCTATCCTCCTTATCTTTAACAAAGGATAAGGGTAATTCTTTAGATTTTATTAAATATAATCTGTCCAGTGGTAATTTTTTTTTAATGGAAATACTCACAAAACTGAGTTCTCACTTCTTAATGGCAATGACTTCAGTTTTCATTAGCTTTCCGTGTCTTTCTTTCTATAAGTTAGAATCATTAATACTGTCTTCTCAGCCATTGTCAAACTTTGTCTGGTTTGGCAGTACCTAACTAGTATTATTCAGCCCTTTGCTATAAATTTTTTGTGTTCTGAAGAGCTTTGAAAATCCATAACAGGTAATTTTACTTTGAACACAAAATGTAAAGAATTCACGTTTGAAAGAATTTAAAGTAATAATTGGAATGCATAGCATTAAAGATTCCAGGACCTATGCAGGAACTATCTTAAGGTCTTTTCATTTCTTTTTCTAATTTAAACAGAGTCCACATTGTCCTAATTTTTCAAGTGAAATTATTATTTTGTTGAAGTTACGGGACAGCAATGGAGGAGAGGTGCAAGAGACACCACAAACCTATCCTAAAACACTAAAATATCCTAAAATATTTTTAATGAATAAAAATGTTAATATTAATATTAGACAAAATTAAGTTTTGTGGCATTATCCCACAAACTGAAACTGAAAAACTGCTTTAATAACTTTTGCTTCATACTAATATAACTTGTATAGTTATTATTTATACATACAGACTTAAGTACTTTGATGAATTTCAAGGGAAAGAAAATTATATATAAAACTCTATCATTTTAGTCAGTAATAATGTAATGTGAATTTCCAAATCAAGGATAGATTACAATAATAAACATATATTATTATGTACAGATATGTATTTATAATAATACATGTATTTTAAAATAAATGTATAATAACAAATATATATTCTATGATAAATATATTATGCATATAAAATATATAATAAAATAAAAGATTATACAAATATTTTATTAATGCTGTTAAACAACCTAGCCTTAATTTTAATTAAAATAACTAGAATTAGGTTTGGGGAACAGGGGTAAACGTCCAGGAGTGTCTTTTAAGGCATGGTTTCCTAGGTCAAAGTGAGGTAGAACTGAATTATATGTGACTGACTCCTAGACTGTTAACATTGTTCTTAAAAATCCAAAATTACCAGACTTTTAAAAAAGTAACTGGAATTTTCATAGGTTTAAACAGGATAGGGCTGGATGATTTCACTTTCTAAGAATCAAACTTACAAAGTAGATAAATCATTTTAAAAGTCCTTTATTTAGTGAAGTGAAAGTTGCTCAGTCATGTCCAACTCTTTGCAACACCATGGAGTAGTCCACGGAATCCTCCAGGCCAGAATACTGGAGTGGGTAGCCTTTCCCTTTTCCAGGGGATCTTCCCAACTCAGGGATCAAACCCAGGTCTCCCTCATTGCAGACGGATTCTTTACCAGCTGAGCCACCAGGGGAGGAGCACTGATAATTCAAATGCACTTTTAAATATGACTGCTCTCTGCATTTAATAAAAGCAACTTTTTTTTTTTTTTTTTAAGAAAAGGGTCTACACAAAACAACTTAGGACTCCATCCACTGCAAAAAATGCAGTTACAGTGCTTTCATTTCTTCTCAGGTGAAAATGAAAAAACTGAGCAGTTTTCTGCTGAATGACATGATGTGCTTAAAGATTTTTTATTAGCACTTAGGGGGGCTTGAGTGGATTCTCCTGACAAACTCTCAACATCTTCAGTTTTGCAGTCCCAAGGTAGTAAATAAATAAATCTGAGCAGTATCAATGTTCCAATCTCTTAGGTTCCAAGATTTTATAAATAAAAATGAACAATTGGAGCTTTTTAAAGAGAAAAGATTTTTTTCCTAGTATTTCAGAGTCTTTCATTTTATAATATTTAAAAAGCAATCATAAAATGGAGCACCATTTGAGACTTTATTTTTCTATATAATTTTCTATCTTTAAGTCTCTTAGTTCATTAAATGAAAGTAGTTTTAAAAATGGAGGCCCCTATTTGCTGAATAATTAGGCTAAAACTTAATTGATTAAACTCTTAGAAAATAAACATATGGCCAAAAAAATCATGAAATGATTTGCTACCTATAGAGTCATATAACATTTTATTACTTTAGCAAATGTTACTGTAACTAAATTTCTTTTGTAGCTGAATTTTTTCTTTAAAAAAAAAGTCTTTAAAATGAAAAATTAATCTTATTTACGTTGGTAAAATAAAAAAAATCACTGCTTATTTAAGTTAAATTTAAATAAGGGACTTATTTTTAAAAGAAACTGGTTTTTAGTTAGTCTTTCCTTTTATGAAGTTGTTGGTACATATTTGTGTATGTTGTGTACATTTCTAATATATTGGCACATATTTGAAAATACTTTTGTCATTAAATTTAATCGTCCTCTTCTTTTGTTAACTTTTGGGGTGGGATAGAAGATGCATTAATTCTCCATTAGCATCCTCAAAAAGAAATAACCAGCCAAACCAGCAAAATGTATCTAAACCCAGTTTGGGGACATAGGACTATTTCAGTAAGATTTTTTTTTCCTCCAAAATGTTTTATTGAGGAAAGTGCCAAGAGTAACAGGTATTATTCCTATGTTTGGAATCTGGGGAGATACCATGGGTTTTATGTGGAAGGTCTCTTTAAATTTAGTAAATGAGCTCACATTTTCTATTATTTCCTTTTCGTTTTGCTTGATATTAAACCCAAGTTTACAGTCAGATAGATTCAAATCCTCACTTCATGGTTTATGAGCTGTCTGACTTAACTACTCAGTTCTTAGACCTACCACCTAGAACATTCTGAAGATTAACTGAGATAATACAGGTAAAGCACTTAACATCCCATCATATTTGATAGGATGCCTGACTGGATCATGGTAGGAAAACAACAAATATTAATTATTAAAGTTAAATTCTTAACTGTTTTACATTGTGCATTTGATATAAGATACACACTAAGCTCAATGCTAATTAGACATAATAAATGAAAGTCATTTTCTAATTTTTAAAATCATAGTTTCACTTCAGCCATTTCTTTTTTACCTTTACTTTTTGCTTACAGGAACATTTTATGTCCAAGATACGGTATAAAAGGTAAAATCTACAATATAATATTAGATGACCCTGGCTATCACTCACCCGCACTCCCTATATCTCATCCATTTTTTCTCCTTTATTTATGATACCTATTCACTTAAAGTGAGTCAGTGTTATGGGAAATGAATATTTCTATGAGAAAACAGAAATATTGCTTAGTTGAAAGCACTTAAAACTTTGTTCTTATGAATACTATAAGCTTTCTGTTATTTGTAAAATTTATTCTAATGGAACAAGGTTTAGGGGAAAATATCAAAATATG
This sequence comes from Neotragus pygmaeus, assembly GCA_006410875.1. Classification (NCBI taxonomy): domain Eukaryota; kingdom Metazoa; phylum Chordata; class Mammalia; order Artiodactyla; family Bovidae; genus Neotragus; species Neotragus pygmaeus. The sequence goes on along the minus strand of SJYV01022214.1, from coordinate 45,613 downwards.
GCCACAGTATTTCCAGTGTGCCAATAACATAATTAGAACACTGAGGAAAAAAATGATTATAATATTATATTCTGATATAAACAAATTTGCATATAGAGAATATACAAACCTACAATTGCCACAGAATTAGGGTATTAGTAATTGAAAGTGCCAAGAATATAAAGCTTCAATCTAAGTACTTTTATAGGAAGCTAACCATATACACTATTAATAATTATCATTAGAAGACAACTTTGAACCATCCAACTTATTTCAATAATAATCTTTATGATTATCTTTAGCTGAAATAGTAATTTTAATGTATAAATGAAAAACTATAATAAAGTTGAGGATTTGCTTGAGATTATGAGTCTGATAAAGTAAATCGGATTAAAGATGCTTTTCTCAGTTCAAATGTCAAAGCAGTCTAATTTTCTATATATTCAGGCCACATATTCAAATTAAATAGGTATGAAAGTTGAGTAATGTGGTCCAAAATAAATGATACAATTGAAAAACATTGTTAGTTGACTACCTGTGCTCTAAGAATATCAATACATAAGAAAAACAAACTTTCCAATTGTAATATGATTTAATTATATATTTTAAAAATATATAAAATACTATATTCTAACCTAAACTCTTCTGAGAGTCAAAACTTTACTGAATTGATTCTTCTTGTACCAACAGATAAGTGTTTCAGTTATTTGTTTGTTGTTTGTTTCAGTTATTTTATTCTCAAACACTCAAACTGAAAACTGTTTTAAGGATAGTAACTGCAAATAGTGATTACTTTGAAAGTTAACCATAAGGTGTCACCTTCCTGTGATAGTCACTGGTAAATGACAGTTAGCTTCATATAGAATAGACAAAAAATAAGTCAGTGGTTAAAATGTTATTGAAGTACAAGTCTAATAAAATACATTAATCTTTATTGTAAAATAATCAGTTTTTAAAGTTACTATATGTGTTTCTCATGATCAGAGGACATTTATAAAAACTTTAAAAAACTTTATTTCAGAATACATCTTGAGAGAAATGTAAGCACATACAATTATATATTTATACACATATAAATCAAAGTTAGAAGTGGTTTCAACAAAACATGAGAACAATTCCCTTCAAGGGAATACTTTTGCTTCCATCCCATCCTTCAAATGAGAAAACTTGGATGGCCTTGCCTCATCAGAGAATGTGCAAGTCCATTCCAATATTGGGGAGCCCATTCTTCTCCATGGCCTGCCCTTGACAAGTTAAAAGGCAACTAGATTCACAAACGGAAAAAATTAGGACTACTGAGAGCTGGCCAAACAATTTAGAACTTTAGAGGAAAGGCTGAACCCTTTACCAAACTTGAAAATTGTTCGAGTTTACCACAAATATTAAGTTGGATAGTTATCCTCAGGAAAGTAAATGAGGTACAGGGGCAAAACTCAGAAACCCTTCCCTGGAATATACCTCTCATAAAAAAAAAAAACTAATAAAAGGTATTAGAAGAGGAGATGGAGGAAAGACCCTTAAATGAACCTATTCATTTTAGTTGAAAGAGAGGATGGAGTCGGGAGGAGGGCAGGGAGAAGTGGGAAGGATAGCAAGCAATCCTCTGCTCCAGCACCCAACCTTTTTAAGATCACAACTTTCCAAATGCATCCTTTGATCATCATTTAGCATTTAAAATTTGTCTAAGAATGATGGCTTCTAAGGTTGCTACCTGAGTTAGTGCAAGGAAGAAAGGAGGGTGTCTAACAGTGCACGGGACAGCACAGACATAGTTGGAGTAACTTGCAGTGACCCCATTGTTCCTTTTCTCTTTAGGATCTTGATCAGGAATGACCCGGCTACTGTGCAGAGTTCAGGAAGTCAGAACTGCACGGCTCTTTTGAAACCAGACAATAACCTAGTTCCCTTCTCCCTCCCTTGTACCTCGACCCTCTGACTGCCAACTCTCACCCACTTTAAATGCATCACGTACGTTGCCATCCCAACATTATCAAACAGATCAACACGGAACATGTTAACCAACTGACCGTAGCAAAAAGAAAACAATTAAAACTACTGTTTTTTGTTTCACCGCCCCCTGCTCCCAGCACCCAGCCCCCAGCCCCCAGCCCTTTGTGTGTGTTGAGTCCCCTGCAAACCACCCACAGATCGAGCACACGAGAAGAAATGGTAATTTTTTGTTTAAAAGTTCACTTACCACGGCAACCTCATATTGCTTTGTCATGCTTTTTGCACTTAATTTTTCAAAACTGCTTGTGCAGGGCGCAGAACTGGGAAGGCAGGACTAAAGTGTCTCTAGTAATCACAACAAAAAGGAGAGAACATTCACCAATCAGAATTACATTAAAATGCACAATCCCCAGAGCAAGATGCAAGGTTCAGACCACACCAGGAAGGGGGTGGGGTGGGAAATGCCAAGCTAACAAAACAAAAGGTAAAGAGTGGTTGGAAGGGAAATTGGTCCTAGCCGCCTTTAGACAGAGGACGGGCTTAAAATCACCACCACTCTCTCTCTCTCTCCCCCCCGCCCCCAGCATTCCCGCGATTACCCAAGTGACTGCACTTGCCTCCAGCCGGCTCAACTGCAGGACAGGAACGCCTCGTCTTAGTTCACTAGCCCCGCCACAGTCTTCTACTGCCGGATGGGTTCGTTCAGGAAGACACTTCCAGAGGCATCCATCCACTTGAGGTCTGGGCTTGGCCACTGCTGCGGGGCTGCAGAGAGCAGCTGCTAGGATCGTTGCCGTCTCGTCCTTGCCTCATTCGCGCTGCACAATAGCCCCGGCTGGGTGCACCTCATTAAGCCAGCCCGAGAGCCCCGGGAGCAGGGCGGGCAGTGTGACAGCGCTGCCCCTTTGTAATGACTGTGTGATGGATGCTGTCTCTTATACACATCTAGATGTGTATAAGAGACAGGTTCTGTGTATTCTTGCCACCTCTTCTT
>SJYV01022214.1:10002-42411 GCA_006410875.1 Neotragus pygmaeus | reverse complement strand
TCTCTCTCTCTCTCTTTCTCTCTCTCTCTCTGTCACGCACACACACACTTCCGTCTTTCTCCACCTCCCTCTGGGATTTTCTACTGTCAGCGTTCAAAAAAGTATGAAAACCATCGGATCCTTTCCATCTGAACAGATAATGGATGGCGAATTTGTCCTTAAGGAAAGAGAAGATCCTAAAATCGAAACATACAGGCATAGGGGGAAGTGGGGAGAACAGCTAGGTGGGGCGGGAGGGGAGCAGTAGTGCTCCCGGGACTTTAACTGGCGGATAGTTTAAAACTGTCAGTCAGTCGCACCAGCACCTCCGCTCGACTTCGGGAGGAGCGAGACTGAGTTCCCAGCGCACCGCTTTCCTCCCGGAACCAGCTTCGGGGCCGGGAGCAGAGGAAGGAGTGGGGATAAAACCCACACGAAAGGCCCCCGCCCACGAGCAGACTGCAAGAAGGGGTCCCGGCGCCCTGGCCGCGCGCGGCCGGCAGCCGAGGAACCCTGCAGCTGGACTGAAAGCCAGATCGGCCGGGCAGGGGGCTGCCAGGGTAATGGAGTGAGTTCCGGGTCCGAGAGCCGCGGAGCGGGCCAGGGATTCGGTCCCCGACCGCGGGGTGCTCCTCGGCCCGACGCCCCGTCCCGTTTGCTAGTTCTGCGCGGCTCCCTGGCCCGGAAGCGCCGCCCTCGCAGGTGCGCATCAAAGTCTCGGCTTCCAAGACTACCTCGCCTCTTCCTCTCCCCTCCCATCAACCTTGCCACCCCTCTCAGTCTCATACCTTCGTCCTTCCCACTCTGCAGCCCCCAGAAGGCAGAAAGCACCTGAAAACGTCTGTCTTTTCGCCTCTTTTGTGAAGAGTCTTGAATCGTTGCTTTGCCGCCTTCGTATTGCCCGGTTGAAAACATCCGCGGGTACTTTTTCCAGTTCACAAGCACTGATTTTTCAAGTATGGGAAAGCCTTACGGTCTACTTTATTTCTCTACATGGACAAATAGATTGTTATTTTACACTCAACTTTCCAATTCCCAACTTACTGTGATGCTATCCAGTCGATGTGGCTACAGAGCATCTGTCTCGAACAACCTGAGCGACTTCTCCAGAAGCGCGTGGATGATATTTATCTATTTTTATTAGAGTTAATGAAGCTCCATTTCTCTGACTCTGTAATCGACTTCTACATTTTCTTCATGCCTTACAGCAGTTAAGAGAAAGCAGAGAGAAAACAGAACGTTTATGTCTAATGAAGCATCTCTCCGTTTTTATGTCAGCTATTTATTAATCACTTAAAATTTGTGCGTATATGAATAGGTTCTGCAGATTGTTCTAGGCCGTGGGAGAGCACTAAAAATGATTTTTATGCCACTCTTCAAAGAGCTTCTGATCCAAAGGGAAGGTAAAGGAACCGGTGGTAGCTTTTAATTGCTTCTAATAAGAAACCACGTTTAGTGACAGCAAGCAGAGATCTTGTCAGAGACCTTCAGCACAGGGGGAAAAAAAGGATATGGTGTTGACTTTACGGTTCCTTCAGTTCTTATAAACCTTCAAGGGCACAAAAACTTTCCCCTTTTTTAACCAACTACTTTTCACAACTCTTAGAACTTTTTAGAGATATACCTTAATGAATAAGGCTATGAATTATATATAATTAACAAAATATTTCTATGTAAATAACTCTTTAAAGAGCATAGAAAACTTTTTAAAAAGATATTTCCTCTTACATTGTTTTACTAATAATTTGCATAATATATGTCTTCATAAAAACAGTTGTGAGTGGAAACAGAGCTTGAATGGATTTTGTAGTATATTATTATAGGTGTAATAATAAAGAATAAGTTTATTTTGTTCTTAAAACTCACCATTACTTCAAGACCTAGTTGGGCAAGACACTAAGGACTTTTCTTTTTTAGCATATTTTTCTGGTTGAAGGTAACCAGGACATTTTTCAAAGAATAACTCATTAAGTGACTGGGTAAGTTCCACCTACACTCCTTTTCAACAGTTTTGAAGNCACCATTACTTCAAGACCTAGTTGGGCAAGACACTAAGGACTTTTCTTTTTTAGCATATTTTTCTGGTTGAAGGTAACCAGGACATTTTTCAAAGAATAACTCATTAAGTGACTGGGTAAGTTCCACCTACACTCCTTTTCAACAGTTTTGAAGACTTTCTAGAATATATGTACTTGAATAAGTTCATTTTCCTCTGATCTCCTGCACTGCTCCTCCAGCCTAGAACTACAACTTTTAGGAGAGGAAAAAATGGAAGGAATGGGAATGCTAACTAATAGAATAAAGGTGTTTTCCTTGACAGTTTGAAAAACAGACTAAAGAAGTGAACAATAAATTTGGAAACTGGGTCTTTTAACAAGTTTAAATTTTAAGATGTGATAAAAATAGCTCCAGTCAATGTACGCATTAAATGTATTAACTTTGCAAAACATGAAATTGCACCTGGGAGACGTTAACACAGTTGGAGATTATTAAGACGTATCAACTCACTCAGCATTAATGAGGAGAACTTAAGCCTAGTGTGGAACACAGTCGTACTAAATTAGCAAGAATCATATGCCTAAATGTAAATTGAATTTTTTCTAGGAGAGAAGGATATATCAAGCCCAAAGAAAAACTGTAGATATGTTAAAACAAAAAACTTACCATTCTGCAAAAGTGTTGTTCCTACCAAAATTCTTTAGCCCATTCCATGATAACCTATGTTAAAGCATTAGTACACTCTAAAAAGAGGATGTTTAACACCTGAAAAGGTAATATATTATATTTTCATTAAATCTATTTTATTACAATTAGAAGCCTGATTTATTTTCTTTGCTGTATGTAGCAGGGAAAAATAGAGGATAAAATAGTTTCTTTGACATACATCAAGAATGAGATTATCATCAATAAACTCAAACCAGGTCTGGAAAATATATAAGCTAGGTATTAAATAAGTAATTTACCATCTGTAAATCTCCCACCAGTGGGTAAATATTGAGAGTCATGCCAAGGTTTCAGTGACTCATGGAATACAGTGGTTCATCCCAAGTGACACTGACTCTCCCCTTTTAGGAACCTCTCAGTGAGTTTTGTTACAAGAAAGAACAAGAGGGTTGTGTAAGACTCCAAAAAAGGAATCTAAAGATTCTCCTGCATGCTGCCTTTTTAAGAGCAGGTTCAATACTCAGTCTCTAGGAAAGCATTATTTTTGTGCTGTTGAGATTTTTTTGCCCATGTTAGATAGTAGGGTTTCTGGAGTCATATAGAAATTGGTTCCAGTTCTTATAAACTGGATGACTTGGGCAATTCTCTTAAGCACTCTAGACTACACTTTTCCTTTTAGTAAAATTAAGAGCAAGTACAAACTACCTTTGTGATGATTTAATGATACAAAGAATGAAAACACACCGCCTAGTAAAGTGTAAACCCCATTGCAATTGGGCTCATTCAACACAAAATCGTGGCATCTTGTCCCATCACTTCATGGCAAATAGATAGGGAAACAATGGAAACAGTGACAGACTTTATTTTCTTGGGCTCCAAAATCACTGCAGATGGTGACTGCAGCCATGAAATTAAAAGACACTTGCTCCTTGGAAGAAAAGCTATGATCAACCTAGACAGCATATTAAAAAACAGAGACATTACTTTGCCANAAGTTGGCTTAAAACTCAACATTCAGAAAACTAAGATCATGGCATCCGGTCCCATCACTTCATGGCAAATAGACGGGGAAACAGTGGAAACAGTGACAGACTTTATTTTCTTGGGCTCCAAAATCACTGCAGATGGTGACTGCAGCCATGAAATTAAAAGACACTTGCTCCTTGGAAGAAAAGCTATGACCAACCTAGACAGCATATTAAAAAGCAGAGACATTACTTTGCCAGCAAAGGTCTGTCTAGTCAAAGCTATGGTTTTTTAAGTAGTCATGTACAGATGTGAGAGGTGGACTATAAAGAAAGCTGAGCGCCAAAGAACTGATGCTTTTGAACTGTGGTGTTGGAGAAGACTGTTGAGAGTCTCTTGGACTGCAAGGAGATCCAAGCAGTCCATCCTAATGTAATCAGTCCTGAATATTCATTGGAAGGACTGATGCTGAAGCTGAAAGTCCAACACTTTGGCCACTTGATTTGAAGAACTGATTCATTGGAAAAGACTCTGATGCTGGGAAAGATTGAAGGCTGGAGGAGAAGGGGACAACAGAGGGTGAGATGGTTGGATGGCATCACCAACTTGATGGACATGAATTTGAGCAGGCTCCTAGAGTTGGTGATGGACAGGGAAGCCTGACATGCTGCGGTTCACGGGGTCGCAAAGAGTCAGACACAATTGAACGACGGAACTGAACTGAACTGAAGTGTTAATAAAAATGTGTACTATAGTAAAGTGATGAAAAACATTCACTTAAAACACCCAATTAAAAAAATAAACCTCATTAGAGACTTGCCTGGGAGTCCAGTGGTTAAGATTTCACTTTCCAGTAAGGCAGGAGGTATAAGTTCAATCCCTGGTTGGGGAGCTAAAATCCCATAAGCCTTGTGGCCAAAAAACCAAAACATGAAACAAAAGCAACATTGTAACAAACTCAATAAAGGCTTTAAAAGTGGTCCACAATAGAACAAAAATCATAAAAAAAACAAGCCTCATTAAAGCAATATTCTAACCACAATGAGATAGCACTTTATAACCACTAAGATGACTACAATCGGAAAGACAGATAATAACAAGTGCTGGCAGGCATGTGGAGAAATTGGAGCCCTCATACACTGCTGATGGGAATATAAAATGGTGCAGTTGCTTTGGAAAGCAGCCTGGCAGTTCCTCAAAATGTTAATCATAGAGCTGGCACTCGACCCAGAAACTCCACTACTGAGGATATATCCAAGAGAAATGAAAACATATGTTCCTATAAAAACTTGTACAAGAATTTTCATAGCAACACTATTCATGATTGCTGAAAAGTGGAAACAACTCAAACGTCCATCAGCTAATGAATGGATAAATAATATGTGGTATAATCTAGACAAGGGAACTGTATAGATACAAAGGAATAAAAAGGATACATACATGAAGTATGGATATATGCTATAGCATGAATGAACCATGAAAATGAATGAAGTGAAAGAACCCAGTCGCAACAACCACATACTGTAGAATCCTGTTTATATGAGTGGTTGCCTAGGACTGGGTAGCAATGGAGAGTGACTGTTAATGGGTACAGATCTTCTTTTTGGTATAATGAAATATTCTAAAATTGAACAGATTGATGATTTCAACCTTTGTGAATATACTGAAAACATTTAATTGTCCATTTTAAATGGGTGAATGTATGATATGTGAATTGAAGCTCAATAAAGGTGTTACCAAAAAACAAGAAAGGCAATCTCTTATAAGACTGATATCTATTTTATTTTGCCTGCTTTGGGCACTAGATTCTTGCCTGTCCTCAGAGAAGGCTAAATCAACTCAGAGAGCTAACAGCACTTGAATGGGCTTTTTGATGGGGTAGTTTATCAAAACAACATGAGATGAGAGCTGAATGTCAGTTTATTATACAGTTAATATAATGTAATATTACAGTTAATATTCTTAGCTTCCTCTTATCAGTAAGGTGAAGATCAGTACAAAGATTTGGTCTGAACCTTTAAATTCTCTGATTGAGGTTTGTTAAGTCACCTCTAGGGACCTGCTGTGTTCTAATTTTTGATGTGATAGTAGCTTGTCAGCATGAAGAGAGGGAAGAGGGCAGTATGGCCCCCTCCTCAATTTCCCAGAAAACAAAACAATGTGCATAAGTATTCACAAGAACTGTCAAAAGTATCTGAATTCATTACTGACATAGTCAGAAAGCATAAGTTCCAGTTAGATTATCCTGCAACAGCATAATAGCACATTTTTCTAATGGCTACTGAAAGGTTGACTTTTATAGATATCTTAGATGTTTTTGAAAAAAAGTTGTATGCTCTATTTGTTGTGAGGTACAGTTTTAAACATATCCATTAATTTAAGCTTGTTAATTGTGCATTTATGTCCTCTATAGCCTTATAATATTTTAGGTATTTCATTTAAAATTATAAATATAATAATAACATATTAAGTTAGTAATAACATAAGTTAATAATATTAACTTATAAGTTATATATAATATTAACTTATTGATAAACTAAAATATACCAGGCCCCATGCCAGGCCCCAATGCTCTGAGGATTCATTCCTGATCAGTACACAGTTTCTGTCCTCACGGAGCTCATAGTAGAAGACAAATGTCTCAATGAATGAATATATAAGACCTGCAATGTCAATCTGTATTACTTTGAATGTATATTTTAATTTATGTGTATATTTAGTGTATTATTTTAATATTAGTATTTAATATTATTAATGTATTATTAGTTTTATCTATTCTTTTTGACAAAGCAATGTTAAAATCTGTGGTCATGAAGTTATCAAATTCTCCTTTAAAACTGTTCATTTTTGCTTATACTCTGAGGATCCTTTGTTAGGTGCCCCAGTTCAGGATTTTTATAACTTCCTGATGTTGTTTTGTCACTAAATCATGTCCAACTCTTTTGTGACCCTGTGTACTGTAACCCACCAGTCTTCTCTGTCCCTGAGGTTCTCCAGGCAAGAATACTGGAGTGGGTTGCCATTTCCTTCTCCAGGGATCTTCCCAACCCAGGGATCGAACGTGTGTCCTCTGGATTGTTGGCAGGAGAACTGTTTACTGCTGAGCCACCTGGGAAGCCCAACTTCCTGATGAATTGTTTGTTTTATCTCCTGCAGTGTCTAATCTTCACACCCTTCAGTAAAACTTGCATTTCATCTCCAGAGGTTCAACTGGGGTCTCCTTTCCATCATCTATGTCTCCACTTAACATACTTAATCTTTATCTTCTTGAGTTTATAAAATATAGTTACAATAACTTTTAATGCTCTTATCTTTTAATTCTGTCATCTGTGCTGTTTCTGGATGTGTGTCTATTGATAGATTATTTTTCTCCTCATTGTGGGTCAGCGTTTCCTGCTTCTTCGCATGCCTGGTAAGTTTTGATTGGTTGCCAGACATTGTGTATTTTTTCTTGTTAAATGCTGGATGCTTTGTATGTCTGTAAATATTCTGGAGCTTTGTTCTGAGACACAGTCAAATTATTTGGAATGAGTTTGATCCTCTTAAGCCTTTTTTATTTTTAAGCTTTATTAGACAGAACCCAAGTAGACTTTAGTCTGAGGCTATTTCCCCACAACTGAGGCAGTACCTTTCTGGTTACTCAAGGCCGTATGAATGACAAGGGTTTCCACTCTGTCTGATGGGAGTCCAGTTCTTCTCAGCCCTGTGTCATCTCCCTGGATTGCTATCTCTGCTCCTTTTGGGTCATTCATTGTCTGGCCATGGGTGGGTGTATCACACTCACAGGCTGATGAACTCTCAGCTGAAGACTCAGTGGGGATCCTCCTGCTCTGTGCCTGAAAATTCTGACAACTTTGGCTTTCTCAGACTCCCAGATTTATTTCATCTACTTGGTGACCCTGTGGATCTGCTCAGATTCTCCCTGCCTAGCTCTGGCCTAGAAACTCTCCAGCACTTAACTGGAGCAAGCATAGGGTCAGCTAATGTGTTTCACCTCTCAGGGATCAGGGTGATGTTCAAAGCCTGAAAAACTGTTGTTTCTAGTATTCTGTCCAGTTTTTTAGTTGTTTAGGGCAAAAGAGGGTAGATCCACTTCCTGTTACTCCATCTTGGCCAGAAGCTGAGGTCTACTTCATTTTTAGTCATGCTTTTGCTTTAATATCTATTTTTGTCTTCGATTGCCACACTAGCTTTCCTTCCACAAATATTTGCCTGGTGTTTATACTTCCAGCTCTTTACTTTGAACCTTCTTATATCATTATGTCTCAGGTATGTCTCCTCAAAAAGAATGTCACAATTGGGCTTTATCTCCTAGTCTGAGAATGTTTGTCCTTTAACAACTGTGTTTAATTGTTTAAATTTATGGACATTAGTAATCTATTTGGATTTATGTCTGTTTACATTTTTAAACAAATACTTGTTAAATTATTTGTTTTTATTTTTTATTTTTGGCTCTGCTCGGTCTTCATTGCTGCATGAAGTCTTTCTCTAGTTGTGCTCGGGCTTCTCATTGCAGTGGCTTCTCTTGTGAAGCATGGGCCCTAGAGTGCTCAGGCCTCCGTAGCTGCAGCACACGGGCTCAGTAGTTGTGGTTCTTGGGCCCTAGAGTGTGGGCTCAGTATGTGGCACACACACTAAGTTGTCCCACAATATGTGGGATCTTCCCGGACCAGGGATTGAACTGGTGTCCCCTGAATTGCTGCAAGGCAGACTCTTAACCACTGGACCCTCAAGGAAGCCCCTCTTTTTTGTGTGCTTTTCTTTTATGATGGTTTTTCTTTTTCCTTTTATTGCTTTTTATTATATTAAAAGAGCTTTTTTAAATGCTCCCCTTTTCTATTTCTACAAATTTGAAAGTTATGTATTCTATTTTTTTTTAAGAGTCATACTCAGAATTTTAATATGCATTCTTGACATAATAAAGTACAAATCTAATTGGTACTATTATCCTCCTGAAGAAAAATACAAGGTCTTGTAATGATTTAATTCCTTTCTCTGTTTCCCACGTTCCATATTACTGTGGGCTAAAATGTATTCCATCTTGTTTTTAAACTGCTGCTGCTGCTTCTTAGTTGCTTCAGTCATGTCTGACTCTGTGTGACCCCATAGATGCCAGAGCCCACCAGGCTCCCCTGTCCCTGGGATTCTCCAGGCAAGAACACTGGAGTGGGTTGCCATTTCCTTCTCCAATGCATTAAAGTGAAAAGTGAAAGTGAAGTCGCTCAGTCGTGTCCGACTCTTAACGACCCCATGGACTGCAGCCCACCAGGCTCCTCCATCCATGGGATTTTCCAGGCAAGAGTACTGGAGTAGGGTGCCATTGCCTTCCCCACACAAATGAGTAATTTTGAATAGTTAATGTTTATTAGGCTTAGATTACCCATTTGCTCCCCACTGTTTCTTGCATCACACTCCTTCAACAGCCATCTTACTGAAGAATGTTCTTCAGTAATTCTTTCCCTGAGGGGTTAGTGAGATGTGAACTCTCTGAGTCTTTGGTTTGTCTAAAAATGTCTTTATTTTATTCTATGCTCAGTGTAGAAACATGATTTTGCTGAATATAGAATTCCAGATTTAAAATTACTTTCCCTTAATATATTGAAGATATTGTTTCATTTTCTTCTGGCATTTGTTATTCGATGAGAAGTCTGCTCTCAGAAATTGTTGTTCTTTTGTAGACCATCTGTCTTTTCAGTTTGGCCAAATTTATTTCTTTGTCTGTATTGTTCTGCGGGTGTGATGATGTGTTTAGGGGTAGATTTACATTATTTATTCTGTTCAAGACAATTTACTACTTCAGTTAGAAGACGCATTATGTTCAACACTGTCCTGTACCCTCCTCAGGACCGAGGGATCAAATCCCCTAGATGCTAGGAGCTGGGGGTACTTCCAGAAGACAATGCTTATATATCAGCCTTCTCCAGGAAGTACTCGCAGCTGAATAGTGCTGCCTTGCTCACAGGGTTACACCCCTTCCTAAGGGTAGGTTTAGTTGCTAAGTCGTGTCCAACTCTCGTGACCCCAAGTAGCCCGCCAGTCTCCTCTGTCCATGGGATTTCCCAGGCAAGAATACTGGAGAGGGTTCCTTTTCCTTCTCCAGGGCATCTTCCTGAACCAGGGATCAAATTCAGGTCTCCTGCATTGCAGGTGGATTCTTTATCAACAGAGCCATCAGGGAAGGGAAGCTTGCCTTCAACAATTGGGATTGGTTGATGCAGGGATACAAAGCTTGCAGGAGTACAAAGAGCCAGCCCTCTTGTCTCAATGGGGACAATTCTAAAAGTCCTTCTTAGCATCAGCACTCCCTTTAGTAGGATAATCAACTCATCCTGACATATTTACAGGTTCTAGGGATTAGGAGTTGTTGGGGAAGATGGCCTTATTTGTTTAACAACAAAAATATGCATTATTTTAATTCAAATTAAATTGGAAACGACCCATGAACAGAGAATTAAGAACATTTTACAGCATTACACTCTTGATACAAAGAACAAGGGAGCTGCAAATATGATGACATGGAAATATGATATATATTAAACAAAAAGCTCCATGTTCTCAAGTTCATGTGTTAAGACCATTGGTTCTGCAGATTCTGATCCATCATGTTGACACCCAAGTCAGCATATTGATTCTTTATAGAAAGCTGTCTATATGTACTGAGGAAGAAAAAAATTCCAAAACAAGTTAATCTGAAATATAGCAACCAATGTATTGTAGTTTATATTTTTTAAAGATCATATGAGGCTTGAAAAAAACTGAGCTCCTGATCTTCATCCCCAAACCCCAAAGTCCTCTCTTATCTCAGTTAATGATAACTGTTGTTAGAAATATTCAGGGAAAAATCCTTGGAGTCATCTTTATGTCCTCTTTTTGTCTGATACTGCAATTTTTATGCAGTTTACCTAAAAATGAACCCAGAATTGGACCACTTATAATCCTCACTGCTGTCCTCGGTCCAAGTCACCATCACTTCTTGCCTGGATTATTGCAGCAGCCTCATGACTGGTAGGGTTTCAGCCAATTCTCAACGTGGCAGAGTGACCCCATTAAAGTGTTAGTCAAATCCTTGTCTCCTTCTGCTCAGAACCCTCCAGAGTAACTGTTCACTTATCACTCACAGTAAAAGCAACGACCTCACTGTGATTTGCAAGGATTCCTGCATGATCCAGCTCCTTGTTATCTCCGAGACTCATCTCCCACTGCGTGCTCTCTTTCTCACTCCACTTCCCCACACACCCTGTTCCTTGCTGTAATTTAAAAATACCAGGCATGGTTCCCAGTCAGGACCTTTGCTCTGGCTGTTTCCTCTGCCTGGAAAGTTCTTCCCCACACATCCCTGTGATTTGCTCTCTTATTTCTTCAGATCTTGAATAAACATCACTTGCTCAGTGAAGTTTTCACAGGTAATTTATCTAAAACTTTAACCCCTCCCTCTTGACATTCCATACCCCTTTCCCTACTTTATTTTTTCCCTTAACCCTTTTTACTTATCTCCTATCTCATATGTTATATATTTGTCCATGGAATTCTCCAGGCAAGAATACTGGAGTGGGCAGCCATTCCCTTCTCCAGGAGATCTTCCTGACCCAGTGACTGAACCCAGGTCTCCCACAATGCAAGCACAAATTCTTCACTGTCTGAGCCACCAGGGAAGCCCCATTGTTATTTATTATCTCTCTTCATTATTAAAATGTAAAGTTTATTAGACTAGGCTTTTTTTAAAAATCTATTTTGTTAACTGCCATGATCCCAGAGCCTTGAACCATGTCTGGCATGTACTATGAGCTCAATAAATATTTGGTGAATGAATCAAAGAGTGACTATTTTTTGTTTCCAGAAATTTGACTTGAAAAATCTCTGTGTTCTTACTGAATAGTGTCCTTTTGCTTTTGATTATAGTGATGAATAGTGTGTGCTCTAGAACTAGACTGCTTGGGTTGAAATCCCAGCCCTGCTACTCTAATAGTTGTGTGACCATGGGCAATTTCCTAACATCTCATCTGTAACATGCAGAAAGTAATAGTGGCTGCTTCACAGGGATTTACTGTATCGCTGTAAAAGAATTAGGAACCTTTTATGTACTGATACGGAAAGAGTTTCAAGATCTATTTTAAGCAACAAAAGGAAGGTGCAGAATAGTAATATATAATTTTCTGGCTTTTATGCAAGAATTTGTACCTGCATAGAAAAATATTGGAAGTATTTAAAAGAAATTTATAAAAGTGCTTGACTACAGAGAGAAGGGAGTAGGAGTAGCATATCAAGAAAGAGAGTGACTGGATTTACTGTTGAAAGAGGAGGATAAAGATGTTGATTAACTTGAGGTTTTGTTAATCAAGTTGGGATAAACTTGGGACTTCCCTGGTGGTACAGTGGCTAAGATTCCTTGCTTCCAGAGCAGGAAGCCCTGGGTTCAATCCCTGGACAAGGAGCTATATTTCACATGCCTCAACTAAACATCCCACAATCTGTAGCTAAACATTCTGCATTCCACAATGAAGATCAAAGATCCTACATGCCACAATTAAGACCCAGTGCAGCCGAATAAATAAATGTTAAAAAAAAAATCAGGATAGGCTTGGTTATGTGGTAGTTACAATCACACCAAAGTCTCAGTGGTCTTTTTCTTTCTCCCGCTAAATGACTGTTATAACAGAATGGGAGTTCTATTACATAGTTCTGGGATGGGTATATAACCTAGTTCTGGCCAATGACAGGTGACAAAATATCCTGGAGTGCTTCAGGGAAATGTTCCCACTCTTGAAACAAACAGGAATAGATACCCCTCACACATGCCAGATTTACAAAGGATGCTTGGTAATACGGGAGCCATCTTGTTGACTTGGGAGAGGCAAGCTTGGGAGATTTACAAATCTGACCTCCAGGGGATGGTAGAGTTAGAAAATAGAAAGAACCTGGATACTTAATGAGGTCAGCAAACCACTGAATTAACCAACTCTGGAGACTTCCTACCTCAGGATTTCTTATTATGTGAGATAATAAAATTTATTTATTGTATAAGCTATTTCAAATTAGATTTTCTGCTATTAGTAGATGAAAACATCCTCATTTATAGGTTTCTCATTCATTTTTCTTATTTTATTTTACTGACTGGCTCTCCCAGTGTAATGTTGTATAGAGCATGAAAGCAGCCATCTTTGTCTTATTCCAGATTTAATAGGATTACCTCTAAAATTACCCCTAAATATTATAATGACTGTAGGTTTTGGTAAGTCCTTTCATTAAGATAAGAAATTTCTTTTCTAGAGCTAGCTGCTTAGAAGTTTGTGGCTTTTAAAAAAAAATCAATAATAGATTTAAATTTTGCCAATTATTTTTTAGCATTTGTTGATATAATCAGATGCCTTAATCTGTAAATGTAGTGAATTACATAAACTTTCTAAGTTAAAATTAGATCCTTGGATTTCTGTAGTTAACCTCTTTGTCATAATATATTTCCTTGATACACTGTTGTATTTGCCTTGCTGAAATTTAAATAGAATTTTTGCATCTCTGTTCCAAGGGAGGTTAATCTTGCTAAGTTTTGGCTTCAGTGCTTTGCTGAATGCACAAAATGAATTAGATACTTTTCCAACAGTAAAATAATGTATTGTTGTGTGCTTAGTCACTCAGTTGTGTCCGACTCTTTGCGACCCCGTGGACTGTAGCCCGCCAGCCTCCTCTGTCCATGGGGATTCTCCAGGCAAAAATACTGGAGTGGCCTTCCTTGCCATGTTCTTCCTCCAGGGGATCTTCCCAACCTAGGGATCAAACCCAGGTCTCCCACATTGCAGGTGGATTCTTTACCACCTGAGCCACCAGGGAAGCCCAGAATAATGTACATAACATAGAAATTTATCTCTTTTTGGAAAATTTCCTAGTGCTTATCCATTAAACTTCTTAAACTTAGTGTCTTTTTTTCTTTCCTGGCTGTGACAAGTGGCTTGCGGGATCTTAGTTCCCCAACCAGGGATTAAACCCAGGCAGTGCAAGTGTGCAGTCCTAACCCCTGGACCTCCACAGAATTGCCTTACAAAGTTAATAAAACTTAAAAAGAAGACAGTAAAGGGGATGGTAGGAGGGAGCCTCACGAGGGAGGGGATATCTGTATATATATGGCTAATTCACAATATTCTACAGCGGAAAATAACACAACATTGTAAAGCAATTGTATGCCAGTGGAGGGGGGGAAAAAGACACTATGGGAATTCAGCAGTCCAGTGATTAGGATGCTATGCTTCCATTGCAGGGGAGCACTGGTTGGATTCCTAGTGGGGAAACTAAGATCCCCGCTAGCTGTGTGGCAATGGGCAAGGAAAAAACAGCAAAACTTAAAAAATGCAGAAAGTAATATAATAAACATCTATTTACTAACTCATTGCCCCAGATGATCAATACACAGCAATTATCATCTTGAAACAAGTCCCTGACATTAAAATTTATAAATATTTCAGCACATATTTTTGAAATATAAAAACTTTTAAAAACCTACCACAATATATCATAAAATATCCCATCGGTGCTCAAATTTCCTTTCGTGTCTCATCAATATTTTAACAATGTTTGTATCAAGATCTAACTAAGGGCCATACATGCAATTGGGTGATGTGTCTTTTAGGTCTCTTCTAATCTATAGATCTCCCCCATCCACACATATACCACACACTGTATCACTATGTGGCATTCACTATACCACACACACTTTTCTTTTTCTTTGGAATTTATTTGTTGAAGGAACTGGATCACTTGTTCTGTAGAATTTCCTACAGTCTGGATTTATATTTCTCTGGTGTTGTTGACTGTGTTCCTTATAGAAAATAGCCAATACTGATTTTAAAAAATTATTCCATATCATAAACTTGAAGTGTTTTAATCGAGTACAGTTATTATTTTTTATTAATGCAAAACTGTCACATCTTTTGCCAATAGGAGCCTCTTCAAGTTGACTTCTAAGTAGGTTTTTAAAAAATTTATTTATTTTGAGTGTAGTGGATTTACAATGTTGTGTTAATTTCTGCTATATAGCAAAATGATTCAGTTATACATATATATATATGTATATATCTTTTTCATATTCTTTTCCATTGTGATTTATCATAAGATATTGACTATAGTTCCCTGTGCTATACAGTAAGATTTTATTGTTTACCCATTTTAAAATATATATATATTTATGTATATTTTACTTATTTATTTGGCTGTGCTGGGTCTTAGCCGTGGCATGTGCAGCCTAGTTCCCTGACCAGGGATTGAACCTGGGCCCCCTGCATTTGGAGCACAGAGGCCCAGCCACTGGACTACCAGAGAAGTCCCTATCCATTCTAAATATAGTACTTTGCTTCTGCTACTACCAAACTCCCAGTGCATTCCTCCTCCACCCTCCTTCCCCTTGGCAACCTCAAGTCTGTTATCTATGTCTGTGAGTCTGTTTTGTAGATAAGTTCATCTGTGTCATATTTTAGATTCCACATAAAAGGAATATCATATGGTATTTGACCTACTTCACTTATAATCTCTAGGTCCCTCCATGTTGCTACAAATGGCATTATTTCATTCTTTCCTATGGCTGAGTAGGATTCCATTGTATATATGTACCATGTCTTCTTTATCCATTCATCTGTCGATGACATTTACAGTTGTTTCCATGTCGTGGCTATTGTGAATAGAGCTGCTATGAATATAGAGAGGCATGTATCTTTTTGAATTGTAGCTTTGTTTGGATATATGCCCAGGAGTGGGATTGATGGATCTTATGGCAACTCTATTTTTAGTTTTTTTGATGAACCTAGTAATTAATGATGTTGAGCATCTTTTCATGCGGATTTTGATTATATGTATATCTTCTTCAGAGAAACGTCTGTTTATGTCTTCTGCCTATTTTTCGGCTGGCTTGTTTTTGTTGTTGTTATGAAATTGTATGAGGACTCCTAAGTGGTTTTGATAGTCTCTGTGGCCTTTGGCTTTCTTGTCTCTGATATGACAATTTATTCCATACTCATCTTATACCTTTCCTGCCCCAGACCTGAAATCAGCCTTTTCTCAAGTGATTTCTAATTCTTTTTGGTGGGAAATGATGTTTAGAGACCACTCTTCAAAATATCGGGGTGCTCACTGCTACTAGGTGGACCCATTTTCCAGATCTTCCTTTAGTTTTATTTACTTATATAGTCACACATAGTTTCTCTTTACTCATTTTTTATTTGAATATCTTTTTTCACCACTTTATCTTCAACTTTCTTAGGTGATCTTTATGATTTTTTTTTCCCATGTGGTTTGTGGGATCTTAGTTCCCTAGTTCAGTTCACTTCAGTTCAGTCGCTCAGTCGTGTCTGACTCTTTGAGACCCCATGAACCGCAGCACGCCAGGCCTCCCTGTCCATCACCAACTCCTGGACTTCACCCAATCCCATGTCCATTGAGTCGGTGATGCCATCCAACCATCTCATCCTCTGTTGTCCCTTTCTCCTTCTGCCCTCAATCTTTCCCATCATCAGGGTCTTTTCCAATGAATCAGTTCTTTGCATCAGGTGGCCAAAGTATTGGAGTTTCAGCTTCAACATCAGTCCTTCCAAAGAACACTCAGGACTGATCTCCTTTAGGATGGAGTGGTTGGATCTCCCTGCAGTCCAAGGGACTCTCAAGAGTCTTCTCCAACACCACAGTTCAAAAGCATCAATTCTTTGGCGCTCAGCTTTCTTTATAGTCCAACTCTCACATCCACACACGACAACTGGAGAAACCATAGCCTTGACTAAATGGACTTTTGTTGACAAAGTAATGTCTCTGCTTTTTAATATGCTGTCTAGGTTGGTCATAACTTTCCTTCCAAGGAGTAATCGTCTTTTAATTTCATGGCTGCAATCACCTTCTGCAGTGATTTTGGAGCCCCCCAAAATTAAGTCAGCCATTGTTTCCACTGTTTCCCCATCTATTTGCCATGAAGTGATGGGACCAGATGCCATGATCTTATTTTTCTGAATATTGAGATAAAACTTGGGCTGGGGTCTCAGCAGTGAAAGCATGGAGTCCTGATCGCTGGACCACCAGGGAATCCCCTAGATGACTTTTATTTATTTCTTTTTGATATCATAAGTTTTATGTATTTATATTTTCATTTTAATTTTTTAAAACACCAAAAACATTTTGTATTGGGGTATAGCCAATTAACAGTGTTGTGGTAGTTTCAGGTGAACAGCAAAAAGACTCAGTCATTCATACACATGTATCCATTCTCCTCCAAACCCCTCTCCCCCCAGGCTGGCACATAATGTTGAACAGAGTTCCATGTCCTATACCATAAGTCTTTGTTGGTTATCCATTTTAAATTTAGCAGTATATATATGACCTTCCCAAAGTCCCTAACTCGATGTGTGTCTTGTAATAGCTATATTTTTAAAAATCCAGTATAAGATTCTCTTTTCGTCCATTAACTAAATCTATTCACATTCCAAGTAATACTGATACATCTGAACTCCCAGCATATTTTGCCCTTTCTGCTCACCTAGATTTTTGTTGTTTCCTTTTGTCGTTTGTAAGATTGACTGAATTTTCCTTGTCCTGTTTTATCCTTCTTAAAATTCCAACTTGTGTCTGCTGTTTCTTTCAGTGGTTACCCTAACGTATGGGTTTTACAAGTTTCACTGATTTCTTTAATAATATACTTCTAGGATTACTATTTCTCCTTTTTTCTATGTACATTCTCTATTAATTCTTTGTGGCTGGCAAATGTTCTGCATCTTTGAATATCTATATTTATTTTACATTCATACTTGACTAATATCTGAGTATATAGAATTCTAAATTTGTAATCATTTTTATCTCAAAAATTTAGAGATACATTTCTTCTGTTTTCTTGTGTCCAATATGTTTTCATTGAGAATTCTGATGTCAGTCTTCATAGAAATGTTTTATAAAATCTTTGGATGATTTTAAGAAATTCTCTTTTATTGTCTATTCTTCTAAAATTTCACTCATATACACTAGACATAGTCCTTTCTTCTTTTTGAAAAAAATTATTTACTTATCTAGCTATCTCTCTATTTATTGATGTGTAGTCATCTCTCGTTCATCTGACTATTCCCAACCCGAAGATTCGTGAATTTTTCCTCTCCTTTATCATTTATGTCTTTTATTTTCTTCTGGAACATGTATAAATAGGTTGGGAGGCTCTGGCTCTATTCTCCATGTTTATAAACATTTCTTCATACATTCTGTTTTGTACCGCATTCTGGGAGAATCTCTCAGCTATTTCCAGCTCATTCTGCTATTTCCTCTTCTTCTGAATATTTTTATTTTCCAAGAGCTCTACTTGGTTCTTTTTCACAACTTCCTTTTTGTCTTGTGGATTCAATTATCTCTCTTACCTCGGTGAAGATTTCAATTATATTTTCCTTAAAATCACCTTCTGTGAGTTCTAGTAACTGTTTCCTAGATATTTGTCCTGTGTTGTGCTTTATGCTTCTCTTTTATGAAGTACTAGTAATTCTTGGCTCTGTACACATCTTTTCCTTTGAGAGTCTCTATTATTCTGACTATAGGAGGAATTGTTTGTTGAAACTTGCTTCTAGCCACTGATGGGGAGATGAGGATGGGCCCATTATCTGGCCTTTTGCATACAGGGAGTCTCCCAGGGTGCTGCCTTGGCTCTTGGCCCCAGCATCTCCCTTCACACTGATTAGGAGCACATACCTCTACTAACTACTGCACAGCACAGAGTAGGAAGTAGGAGAGGCAGACGATCAGCGTCCTCCTACCCAAGTGTACTGGGTTGAGAAGTGTCTACCCAAATTCATGTTCACCTAGAACCTGTCAGTATGACCATATTTGGAAATAGGGTCCATACAGATGTAGTCAAGAAAAGATGAAGCCATGCTGGTTTAAGGTGGGGCCTACATCCAATCTGACAGTAAGTTGGCCACCTTAACAAGAAAAAGAAATTTATCACACAGTCTTTCTGTTTGGTGTCCCTGAAGTTGAAACTCACTGTTCCCTCCTAGCTACATATCAAGTCATAATGAATCAGCTCTTCAAGTCTCAGTTTGCTCATCTAGAGAAGAGAATTTTAATACCTCCTACTGTATAGAGTCATTACGAAGATCAAAATGATAAGGCTGATACAACAGGTTGTATGAATTGACACATTATATTTTCCTTATGCTAAGTTCCACATAGATAAGATGAGCAATAATGACACATATCAAAAGTAATGTATGTTATTCTAACGTTTGGACCAGTAACCCTAATTCTCTTACTCTGCCTCAAAAGATCAACAACCTACAGAGCTGTCTTTATGCTTGAAAACTGTTTGTTATAGTAATCCTTATGAAAGCTACACAGAGGGAGGTGTTGGGGGACAGGTGAAACAGGGGAAGGGGACTGAGAGGTACAAATTTCCAGCTATAAAATAAATAAGTACAGCATAGGGGATATAGTCACTAATATTGTGATAACTCTGTATCGTAATAAATCCATCTAGTAACAGATGTTACTAGACTTACCATGGTGATCTTTTTATAGTATATATTGAATAACTATGTTGTCTCCTGAGATTAATATAATATTGTACGTCAATTATATCTCACTTTTTTTGAAAACAGACCTGGGCAGTAACCCAAATAGCTAACAATGGGGGAATCATTATATAAATCTGCCTTTCCCTGCATATATATAATATTTGTAAATATATAGTTTTTTTTTTACTTTGCAGGTCTCTCTTGTCAACACATATATAGTCTCATAAAATTCATAGTATTTTAAAAATCATTTCATAACAAACATATATGATGCCTAATAAGTATCAAGCATTATTTTAAAAACTTAAAAATATTATGTTTTAAATCATGATACATATTTTAAATCTTTGTAAAATATTTTACTTAAAAAAATAGTATTAAGGCTGTTTGATAAAGATTGATTCACTGCAAACTTCATTAATATCCATGTTACTAAGACAAAATTTAACTTCCTATTAATACATGACAAATACTTTAAAATGCATAGGAAAATAATCTGTGATATGCCTTTTAA
This sequence comes from Neotragus pygmaeus, assembly GCA_006410875.1. Taxonomy (NCBI): domain Eukaryota; kingdom Metazoa; phylum Chordata; class Mammalia; order Artiodactyla; family Bovidae; genus Neotragus; species Neotragus pygmaeus. Next base: position 22,776 of record SJYV01022214.1, on the reverse strand, counting down.
ATAGAATAATTTATTGTGGTTAGTTTAGGGACAAAATTTATTTTTAATATAGATCGAAAGAAACTACATTCTCTGCCATTAAAATGAGGAAAAATTGTTTTCATTGCCTAATGCTTAGAATTCTTATATTTTAACTTAAAATATCAATGTTTTATTTTTATAATTTTCAAATTGTATTTCCAAGTGAAGAGATGAGAGAGATTTCAGACTGTAATTAACAGATACTTCTCTACAAATATATCTGGGAATGGGATTTTGGTGTAGCTGATTAGTATTCTGGTAAGTGGATTTCGTCTCTCCACTTTTACTTTTTATTTATTTGATGTGCATAAATCTGCTTTATTTTTTGTGTGCTTATTGACATGGCCTAAGGAACCTGGTGGTCTGCCATCTATGGAGTCACACAGAGTCGACACAACTGAAGCGACTTAGTAGCAGCAGCAAGGAACCATAATGATAGTGGGAAATTCTTTTTTTTACTCTTTCTTTTTAAAAATATTTAAATTATGAAAGTATGACCACATTAGCAAGAGACTTGGAAAATACAGAACAAAATTACATATAGTTCCACTACATATTGCAGTTATTTTTTAAGTAGATAAATGAAGATTTTTAGTTGAAGTTTCAATACCAAACTCTCGAAAATTACTAGAATGAATATACAAAAAAGTAGAAGGATGTGGTAGACCTGAAAGGCACCATGAATCAATTCTACATAGTTAAGATTTATACAATTTTCAAACCACAGTAGGATACAAATTGTTTAAGTTCCCATAGCCTACAAACTCATAGACACTGGAACATACCCAAGGACATAAAACAAGGTACAAAAATTTCATGGTTTAAAGGTATTGAAGTCATACAGAGACTGTTCTCTTATCACTGAAGAATTATGTTAGAAGACAATATCAAAAGATAATTGAAAATAATCCATGTATTTTCAAGTGCATTGTGACATTTACCAAGAGAGATCTTTGACTTAGCTACTGAAAGCCTCAGTAAAGCTAGAAGATTGAAAAAAACACAGAGGGTGATTGCAAAATCGAAAGCATTTAAATGAGAAGTTAGTATCAAAATGAGAAATTAATATCAAATGTGAATTTGGTAATTAATATCCACTCTTAAGTGATAGGTGTATCTAAGAAGCCATACATGGAAAATTAGAAATATTTGTGACAGAATAAAAATGAAACGAAAATTTACTAGAATCTGTTACAGGTAGTTAAAACTGCTCAGTGCAACTAAATACAATATAGAATCTTGAATAAAGTATAAAGACAAATAATGGACACTAGCATAAAATTTTGTGAAATTTGAACAAAATCTGTACTTTAGTTACTAATACTGTATCATGTTAATTTCCTGTTGTTGTTTTTTTAATAACATAGTATTTCTTTATAGTCTCAGAATTGGATTAGAAGTTTCAAGCCTCATTCAAATTAAAAAAAAAATTACTAAAATAATAAACTTTCTTCACTTTTAGTGGTAATACTAAATACAAAATATGTGAAACTATATCAAAGTTTTGAGTGAATATAAATTAGAAATCTAGTATGTGTCAATTGCTAGATTGCTTTTCCCCACTTTTAAAACAGATTTTAAAGTATAATACATATTTTGAAGTTTGAATTCATATTATTATAATTATAAAATAAAACCAACTTACATATCTGATAAAGACTATCTCAAGGAAAATTTTCAGAATTATAATCTTCTATTATGGTAAAATACACAGAACATAAAATTTACCCTTAATGTCATATAGCACATTCAAATTCACAGTGTTGCGTAACCATCACTACTATCTAATTCCAGGACATTTTTATCACCCCAAAAGGAAACCCCATAACTATTAAGCAGTCATTCCCCATTGCTCCACCTCCCAGTCCCTGGCAACCAATAATCTCTGTCTCTATGGAATTGCCTATACTGGACATTTCAGATATATGAAAGCATATAATATATGGCCTTTTGTGCCTGGTCTTTTACATCTAATGTGATGATTTTAAGGTTTGTCTATGTTATGTATGTATCAGTACAGAATTATCATTTTAATGCTCTCATTCAGTTCAGTTCAGTTCAGTCGCTCAGTGGTGTCTGACTCTTTGCGACCCCATGAATTGCAGCACATCAAGCCTCCCTGTCCATCACCAACTCCCAGAGTTCACTCAGACTCACGTCCATCGAGTCTGTGATGCCATCNTCAACTTGTTTGCTGCATCATTTACAAATATTTCCTGTGGGCCTCCCCACTTCCCACCTTGTTCCATAGGTTGTTTTTCGTTTGTTTGTTTTACTGATGGTTTCCTTTCCTGTGCAAAGTTTGAATAGGCCCCATTTGTTTATTGTTGCTCTTATTTCTTTTGCCCTGGGAGACTGATCTAAGGAAGTACTGCTACAATATATGTCAAACTGTTCTGCTTATGTTCTCTTATGGGAATTTTATGGTATCTTGCCTTATATTTATGTCTTGAAACCATTTTTGAGTTTATTTCGTATATGGTGTAAGGGAATTATCCCATTACATTGTTTTACACATAGCTGTCCAGCTTTACCAGCACCACTTGTTAAAGAGACTATCTTTTCTCCATTGTATATTCTTGCTCTCTTTATTGTAGATTAGTTAATCACAGGTGTGTGGGTTTACTTCTGGGCTCTCTGAATTATTTTTATAGCTTGATCTGGCTGAGGCATCCACCAGTCTTGAAACTGGTTCTGAGTAGTTGGTAAGGAAGTAGCATGGTTAGCTCTTTGAGAAATAGACTCTTGAAATCAACTGGTTGGATTCACATCCTTCTTTTTCAGTTATAAGTGTAATTACTTAAACTCTCTCAACTTCAATTTTCTCATCTGTAAAACTGAGATAACAGCACTGTGTTCCTCATGGAGTTCCTGTAAGGTTTAAAAGAGTAAACTCATATAAAGTGCTTGTTAGTAATGATGGATTAAGTGTTAGTCATTACTTTTCTTTATTGTGGTAAAAAANTCTCATCTGTAAAACTGAGATAATAGCACTGTGTTCCTCATGGAGTTCCTGTAAGGTTTAAAAGAGTAAACTCATATAAAGTGCTTGTTAGTAATGATGGATTAAGTGTTAGTCATTACTTTTCTTTATTGTGGTAAAAAACACATAAAATTTAGCATCTTAGTCATTTTCAAGTGTAGAGTTCAGTAGTGTTTATTTACATTGTTATGGAACAGATCTCCTGAACTTGTTTATCTTGCAGAACTGAAAGTCTATACCTATTAAACAACTCCCCTTTTCTTCCTGATCCCAAACCTGGTAACTACCATTCTACTTTCTATATGTATCAATTCAACTACTTTAGATGACTCAGATAAGTGATATCATACGGAATTTGCATATTTGCACTTATTCCACACAGCATAATATCCTTAAGTTTCATTCATGTAGCATGTGACAGAAATTCTTTCCTTTTTAAGGATACATAGTATCCCACTGTATGTATAAGCTACATTTTGTCTATCCTTGCTGTTTGCTTCTATTATTTGGCTGTTGTGAATAGTGCTGTGAAGATGGGTGGACAAATACCTCTCTGATACCCTACTTTCAGTTCTTTTGGCTATAAATCCAGGAGTGGGATTGCTTGGATCATACAGTTCTAATTTTACTTTTTGAGGAACCATCATGTTGTTTGCCACAGTGGATGCAATCATTTTACAATCCTATCAAGAGAGTACAAGAGTTTCAACTTTTATAAATTTGGACAAACACTTGTTAGTTTGCTTTTCCTAGTGGGTGTGAAGAGATATCTCCTTGTGGTTTTGATTGCATTTTTTGATAATTATGATGCTGAGCATCTTTTCATATGGTTGTTGGTAATTTGTATGCAGTCTTTGGAGAAATGTTCATTCAAGTCCTTTGCCCATTTTTAAGTTGTGTTATTTGATTTTCTATGGTTGAGTTATAGGAGTTCTTCATATATTCTGGATATTAACTGCTTTTCTGGTATGTAGTTTGCATATACTTTCTTCCATTGCTGTAAGTTGCCTTATCACCATATTGATTGTGTTCTTTGATGAACAAAAGTTTTTAGATTTGATGAAATTTTTTATTAATGTGCTTTGTAAATTCAATACATAACAATCTGTCTTTGAAACTTCATATATGTCCTGGAAGAAATTTCAGTTTTAACATCCTGTAATATTTATTTGCTGGTTTCTTACTGATGAACGTTTAAGATCTTTCCAATATCTTGCTATTACCAACAATTTTGTACTTATTTTTACAGGCATCATTTTTACTCTGTGCAAGCATGTCTGTAGCAAACACGCCTAGAAGTGGAATGCTGAATAAAATGATTTACACTTTAAAAATTTTGAGAACATATATCAACGTACACCCCTACTAGTAATTTATAAAGGTATCTATTTTCTGACACACAGGACAATACAATACAGTGTGTACTTAACTTTCCTGTTTTTCACTCTGATAAATTTTAAAAACTGTATCTTATTGAGGACTTTTGGCTAAGATCAAGTGTAGAATGGGAGGGCTTCCCAGATGGAACAGTGGTAAAGAATCTGCTTGCTAATGCAGGAGACTCAAGAATTTCAGGTTTGATCTCTGGGTTGGGAAGATTCCCTGGTGTAGGAAATGGCCACCTTGCTCCAGTATTCTTGCCTGGAGAATCCCATGGATAGAGGAACCTGGTGGGCCTCAGTCCAAGGGGTTGCAAAGAGTCAGACAGGACTGAGCACACACACACACACTGCTGTTTTAACTTGCATTTCTTTTACTATAAGGGAAAGTAAAATCCTTTCATAATCTAAGGACGATTTGTTTTTCTTTTCTGTGCAATGTCTATGTTTTTTGCTCATTTGGGGAGATTTTTAAAAAATTAAATGACTTCTTAAAAATTGAAGGTTCCTATCATTAAATATATTAAAGAAATCAAATTATTGTAATACAAGTAGCAAATATCTTTCCTGAATTTGCATATCTGACTTGATTTATGCTTTTTTTATTATGCAGAAAATTTTGAGTTTATATGGTTTACATATTTTTATGTATTTCTTTTAAGTATAATATTTTAAAAGGCTTTCCCCAGCCTAAGAAGTTTTATGACTTTTTTTTCCTACAGTACATTTTTGATCCACCTAGAATTTACTTCAGTATGAGGTATGCAGTATGGTTATAAAGTTGTGTTTTCTTGGTATTTTTTTTCTACACTATTTATTGAATAATCCAGTCTTTTTTTTCTCACTTATTTGTAATGCCTCCTTTATTGTTTATTATATTCCCATATATAGTTGGGTCTATTAATTTTTCATTGATACAGACACACACATTCATGGACCAATCTATACTCTTTTAACTAATGTAGTTTTTTAATGTCTTAATATCTGGAATGGCTATTCCCATTCCACTTGGAATATTTTAGTGCTTTAAATGAGTAGGACTCTTTTATTTTTCAGAATTCTCTGGCCATTCTTGCTTGATTATTTTTCGATATGATCTTTATAAGCTTCTTGTCAAATTCCAAAAATATTGTCTAACTATTTTTACTGGGATAAAAGAGAACACTAGAGTATCAAACAATTTATGAACTTAAATTTTATAGTCTAAGAACACAGTATGCCTTTTTATCTCCTCTTTTGTGTTCATTTATAATATTTTAATGTTATCATCATATAGAGCTAATATATTACTTGTCAATTTTGTTCATGATGTTTTACCTTTTTCTTACAATTTATAATTGGATCTTTAAATTTTATCTTCTAAGTTGCTGTTTGCATATATCCAGGCTATTGATTCAATATTAATATTATTCCTGGTCATTTTACTGATATTTGGAATAGCTTTTTAGCTGATGCTGTTGGGTTTTCTAAGTAAATTACTTTACTATCTACTAATAATGATAATTCTTTCTCTTCAAATGTTTATATCTCTCACTCTTTCTCTCTTTCTCTGCTTTGTTTTTTGTCCATGGCAGTTATCCCTATCTGACATTTACTTGCCCATTTATTGGTTTTCCCCTGATACTGTAAGCTTTATGAAGGCAGGATATTTAGCTGCCCTGTACAAAGATTTGTCCCAGCTGCCTAGAATAGTGCCTAACACCAGCTGACTCTAAATAAATGTTTGTTGAACGAATGAATGAATGTTCAACAATAATGATGGTAAAGAATGTATTTTACTTGCTCCTGATTTAATAAGAATGCTTTCATCGTTCCCCCATTAAGTCCTATGCTGTGTACAGCAGTTAACATTTGTTTACTAAAAACTTGTTTTGTTTAATTCAATGAAAAGATTTAAAAAGATTGACATCTGAATTTTTTTTAGTTCACTGGTTTAATTTTTTTTAATTAAACACATATTTTCCTGGGTAGTTATGTCCATACAGATGAAATAGTATTAATATTTGAGCCTTAATAATGATGTGACTGAAGTTGAGTATTTAGCTTGGCATCTTTGTCATTATCTTGTTGCTTTTTTTCCTCAGTATTTTTTTGTTTAGTTCTACTTTGAATTAAACCCCTAAACAGAGAAGTGTACAAAATGCAAACGTATAGCTCAATGACTTAACACAAAGTGAAATCCATGAAAGCATTTCCAGGTCAAAAAACAGAACAGCACCAAAACACTGGAAGTGTCAACCCTGCCACCTTCCAATCACTATTGCTCCTACCCACAATCCTGACTTTGACATTATCGTTTAGTTGTACTTGCTTTATGCTTTTAGAAGTGAAGTCATACAATATGTATTATTTTGTTCATTACACAGTCCACCCAAGTTGTTTCTTATAGATGTGGTTTGTCCATTTCTATTGTTGTGATATGATATCTTATTGTGGAATTATACTACTTGCAGAATTCTCAATCCCCTCTCCCTGCACCCAAAACAGATAACTGTAGTGTGCTATTTGCTCCATTTTCCTTTCCCCACAGAGAGTTTCCTGGCTCCTTTTCCACTGCCAAACATAGCAATTGTCTCTTACTTTTCTTTCATTCTTCACTTTTCAAGGCCTCTATTTTTCCTTAGCCCTTCTGTTCTTAATCACCTTTTCCTTGTTCTATTCTTTTTTCTTTTCTTCATGAACCTGCTTTCTCCTCCACCATCTAAAGCAAAATATCATGACAAAAAAGAAAATATAAAATACAGTAATCATGAGTTAAAGAACTTTACAAATTAACTGTGAATTTTTAAATTTGTTGAAAATACACTGAACACAGAGCTATCTCAAATTTGGAGTGATTTTTATGACTTTATACTTAAGAGACGTGGGTTAGTTATTTTTAGCTTAATTTTTAAGTGTGAAATTTGTCCATCAAGCTATTTAATACAAATTATTTTTGACGGTGTAGAAGAATTAAAGCAATATAGAAAACAAATATGTTTTACTTATTTAAATATAATTAGATGCTTGAAGACATGATTCACAAAAAATGAACTATTCCTTTAGGGGAATGTCTTACATTATCTTTTCACTGAAACTTAAATTGAAAATAAATAATTCAAAAAATTTGTGTTACCATTTGAGTGACATTAAGTGTTCTCTCAAATTTTGTGATAAATTTTGGTATTGGTATCTTTTAACAGCAGGAATGCTTTGAAGTGATAACCTAAATTTAACCATTAAGATGTATCCAAAACAGACATCTTAGTTAACCTTTTGATTTTACTAATAGCACTGCTTTTTTTGCTTTAATACTGAGAGTCCTGGGACTTCCCCGGTGTTCAGTGGTAAACACTCTGTGCTTCCAGCACAGGGGTTGTGGGTTAGATCCCTTGTCAGGGAACTAAGATCCACATTCACACAGCCAGAGTTCTGTCTGATAAAAATTCGTTGAAACCATTTTCTGTGGTAAATGGATGGGAGATTGCTAGTCTTGTTTGTCTGGACCCAGGTTTTGAAAAAAAAAAATGTAAGTGGACTTGTTTTCAAGTTTAACAATCTGGAATGAAGATGTTCTAATATCTCAAATGAACAAAGATACAAAAATAGATGTCTCTTAAATACCAGGTGGACTTTAGCAATAGTGTTAACATTAACCCACAACTTACTAGTTGTGAAGTATGTTTCAAATACAAACAAAAACAAAGTTATTCATTATCCTAACACTTGCAGAATATTTAGAAGTAATTGGAAGCAATAATTTATTATTATAATAAATTTTGAAACAAAAAGAACTATAGACTACTTTCTAGGATGGAAGGTTACTCTTTCAGATGTCACTATTATTGGTTAATTTATTTATTCATTTTTGGCTGTGTTGGGTCTTCATTGCCATGTGGACTTTTTTCTAGTTGTGGCAAGCAAGAGCTACTCTTTACTGTGCTGGCTCCTCTTGTTGAAGAGCACAGGCTCTAGGGCATGCAGGCGTGTAGGTTCAGTAGTTGTGGTTCCTGGGCTCTAGAGCACAGGCTCAGTAGTTGTGGCACAGGGGCTTAGATGCTCTGCGGCATGTGGGATCTTCCCAGAACAGGGATCCAACCTGCATCTCCAGCACTGGCAGGTGGAGTCATCACCACTGAGCCACCAGAGAAGCCCTCATTGATTTATTTTGAGATTACAACACAGGTAAGTGACTTTTTCTAATTTCTTTCTTACTGAGCCATAATATGAATCAAATAAACTAAATTAATCCATGCTAAATATATATACATGTATACATAATATATATACATATGTGTAATATAAATATGTATATGCAATTTAAATTAACTTAAAAACTATGAATGAAGACTTATTTTTCCCTCTAAGTACTTATTCTCATAGAACAAAATTCTCCAGTCTGCACTAAACTGCAGTGTTGTTAACTGTGTGTTTAACTCTATGTATGCTGCGCTTAGTCGCTCATTCATATCCACCTCTTTGAGACCCCATGGACTGTTGCCCTCCAAGCTTCTCTGTCCATGGAATTTTTCAGGCAAGAATACTGGAGTGGATTGCCATTTCCTTCTCTAGGGGAGCTTCCTGACCCAGGGATCGACCCCAAGTCTCTTCCATCTCCTGTGTTGGCAGGTGAATTCTTTACCTCAGCGCCACCTGAGAAGCTGTAAAAACTCTATGTTTACATGCAAATGTATTTTTATAAGGAACCTGACTGTAAAATATTTAATGTGCAAAACTTACCCACTATATGCATTCTAGTTAAAAACTCTTAAAATGAATAAATCACAAGAGACTTTTCTTGAGCTAGTGATACAAGTGAAAAAATTTCAAGAGCTTCCACTTAAATATACCATTGAAGACATATACTTGTATGTGTTCCCCCCTGAAACAACATTAAAACCACAGTCAAGAAGTTAAAGATATAAATTCACAAGGACAAATAAAATGAGAAGGGAGAGAACATTTTAAATTTTGTGATTGTTATTCTGACCAATTATTTTGAATTGTAGTTATCTGATTTGGTGAGATGGGGAAACAGTGGAAACAGTGTCAGACTTTATTTTTGGGGGGCTCCAAAATCACTACAGATGGTGACTGCAGCCATGAAATTAAAAGACGCTTATTTCTTGGAAGAAAAGTTATGACCAACCTAGACAGCATATTCAAAAGCAGAGACATTACTTTGCCGACTAAGGTCCGTCTAGTCAAGGCTATGGTTTTTCCTGTGGTCATGTATGGATGTGAGAGTTGGACTGTGAAGAAGGCTGAGCACCGAAGAACTGATGCTTTTGAACTGTGGTGTTGGAGAAGACTCTTGAGGGTCCCTTGGACTGCAAGGAGATCCAACAAGTCCATTCTGAAGGAGATCAGCCCTGGGATTTCTTTGGAAGGAATGATGCTAAAGCTGAAACTCCAGTACTTTGGGCACCTCATGCGAAGAGTTGACTCATTGCAAAAGACTCTGATGCTGGGAGGGATTGGGGGCAGGAGGAGAAGGGGACAACAGAGGATGAGATGGCTGGATGGCATCACTGACTTGATGGACGTGAATCTGAGTGAACTCCAGGAGTTGGTGATGGACAGGGAGGCCTGGTGTGCTGCGATTCATGGGGTCACAAAGAGTCGGACACGACTGAGCAACTGAACTGAACTGGTGAGACTAGGGAGCAACCATTACTTTTGGAAGAACTGAAGCAATTGGAGGAAACTGAAAAATGGAATAAACTTTCTCATGAGATAGAGAATTGCTCATCATTGGAGGGCAATTAATAAGAGGTGAAGTCTCCATTGTGGTAATGTTGGAGTGTACTGAAGTATCTGATGGCTGTGTGTCTTTGTGTGTGTATGTGATAGATAGTGGGTTGAAGCTAGCCATTGTGTGGCAATAAGGGCTCAGATGATTATTATAGATATTTATCCCAGATTATATTTGATTATATTTTATAAAATTCCTTCCTTATTCATAAACTAATTATACTTTATCATTATTTTAAAATCTAAACTATCATATTTATGATAATAGCAAGTAAGAATTTGAATTTAATGCAACTTTTGAGCATCTACTAATTTTTATTATTTTACCTCATAGAAGCAACACAATATGACAATTGTTTAAAATAAATAAAGTAAGTCATTTACTTGCAAATAACTTATATGGGTATTTGAACTGTGTTGAAGTTAATGTCAAAGCTTTCTGTTTACCAGCAAATGCTAGTGCTTTTATTTTAAAGAAAAACGGAAAGCATAAAGTAAGACCAAAAAAAAGTCACTATCTTATAAAGTCAGAAAGTTGTCTGAGGTGGTTTTCTGCTTTGAGTTAAATAGACTTAGTTGAATCCTGAGTTTGCCATTTTCTAGCATTGTTTATCTGTTTGGAATCTCAGTTTCTTTAACTGTAAAGTGGGGAAATAGTATCTACCATAGGGCTTTTGTATTTAATGAGATTAGGCATATGAAGGATTTAGCACATTTCCCTATAAGTGCTTAATAATTGTTAGCTGTAATATAGAATTATGTTAACATTGTAGATTGTTACCTCCATGCAAAAGCAGTGTAACATACTATAGCTCTTATGATATAAGCCCTGGAGCTATTTTCCTCTGGGAAATTTCACTTGGTAGACTTTCCATGGAATTCTGTGAAAATATGTGGATGACAATCAATTTTTTTACTCTTTCCAGAAAAATACCAAATAGAGATTCAACATATAGAGATAATGATCACTATTTTGACATTGGCCTAGACAGGTTAGATAAGAGGCAGCATCTGTGCTGGAAAATCTGGTCTCCTATGCTCATTTGATTATATAAGTATCTATTGTTAGGTTATAGCACTGTGTAGGGGTTCAGCTGGCATAACAAGATGCTGAAGTGTTTTAAATGTATGAGCCTGGTATTCCTGTGTGAATAAATGCATTGTTTACTAATGACATTAAGTGTAGGGTAGCTCATTTAAAAAATTGGTCTGTTGTATAAAGTGAGTCTACTTTAAAATAAGACCATGTATTTTATTTAATCTGAAAATTAATGTTCTTGAAGAAAATGCAAACCCATTTTGATAGTTACCATGCAATTCTAATTAAAAAAAAATCTGGCAAAAATAATCAGCAATTACTGTTAAGCCTATTTTACTTGCACTGAATGGAAAGAGATTTAAAATTTTTTTTAATTTAAGGAATATATAATAGTAGGAATCCAGAATATAATGTTCACAGAGGGTATTGGTTTATTAACTACAATTTATATATCCTGTGACTAGGTGTGAATTTCTTTTCAGCTTTAACATAAAAAAAAGCATCAAGCAGTGCTAGTTTGCTTAAAAAGACTGACTTCTGTTGTAGCTGGCTGCTGTGAAAGCATTTCTTCAAGTTATGTTAAAAAAAAGTAGGAATAATCTAGCAAATGGTTACAAAATGAAAAACAAATCAATCAATACTTGGCTGTTGTTAATTTCCAGCCTCACCTCAGACATCGAGTTTTCTGATTATATATAATGAAAAAAACCATATTCATAGGTGTAAAACAAAGAGGGAGAAATCAATTATTTCTTTATATACCATGAGAATACCCTTTTAGGCTTGCAAAGCTTAAGTAATAACAAACTCAGAAAGAGCACTCTTAATGGTGGGGTATAAAAATGGCCTAATTTGAAAGACAAAGTGTTGGCCATGCATACTCAGTAGGTTCTGTTTAGCAAACTCCTGAGGTTTCATGTTAGCATAATGAATTATTGTACTATTTATTCCTTGTAGGCTAAATTTTCTTTACTTCCTTAAATCAATAGCTTAATGATACTTTGTCCAACTCTGCATGTAAATTTGAAGCTGCTTTGCTGAAAAATATAGGCAGACTGCTGTCAAGTTACTCACCTCCCCTTCTTATTTCCCTTCCCACCCCATCCAAATTGCTCAGGACTAGACTCTACAATACATATCATAAACATTAATAGAAATCATGTAGGAATAGGTATTTTCTTCAGATGTCAGGGAAGATGTCCACTTTCTCACAGTGTTGGCAACTGGTTTAAAATTCTTCAGGGCTTTTTAAAAAAGAAACATTGGAGTTCATGTGATTATTCTTGGCTTAGCTATAATTTCTCTAGGGAGTGAGGGTGACTCAATGTAATTTAACAATAGTCTGTTAGGTGTATAGGGGAATGGCATTTGGGGCAGAATCTTGACTGTTTTTCACAAGATTCAATGTACTTCAGCTCAGTTCAGTCGCTTAGTCGTGTCCGACTCTTTGCAACCCCATGAACCGCAGCATGCCAGGCCTCCTTGTCCAACATCAGCTCCCAGAACCCACACCAAATCATGTCAATTGAGTCAGTGATGCCATTCAATCATCTCATCCTCTGTCGTCCCCTCATCCTCCTGCTCTCAATCTTTCCCAGCATCAGGGTCTTTTCAAATGC
>SJYV01022212.1:0-66210 GCA_006410875.1 Neotragus pygmaeus | reverse complement strand
CCGTCCCTGCGGCCCCCGAGCCCCGCCCTCACCGAGCGGGCAGCGGAAGCGCACGTGGTAATTGGAGCAGCTGCGGCCTCGGGGCTGCTCGCGGTTGAGACACCAGAAACCGCGCGTGGGGTTCAGGTGTACGCGCTCGCCGACGTCCGAAGGCAGCGCCCAGTCTGTGGTGCGCGCCTCTAGCGCCAGCGGCCTTGGGCACACGCGTGCCGGCCCGTAATAGAAGCGGATCGCGGCCAGGCTCTCGAAGTCACCGTCGCCGCCCGGGTGGTCGACGTTGAACCAGGACGTCCACTCGCTGGCCTCTGCGGGGACCACACGCGCTGGGACCCGGGCCGCCGCCGGTCGGGCCCCATCAATTCACGCGAAAACCGGGCCGCCCACCCCTATCTCGCGTTTAAGCCGGGTTGCCCTGCGCTCAAAAGTGCATGGGCCGGGCCAGCCCAGGCTTCTCAGATGCAGAGCCCTCGAGCACAGAAGGAGCTGCAAAGCGATCGGGGAGGGTGGTTTTCCCCTAGCAGCCCTCCTCGATCTGCTGCTCTGCTCAGTACCTGAGCTGGCCCAGGAGTGCAAGTTGAGCTCTTGCCACTGCGTCACCAATCCCCACCCTCAGAATCCAGACCCCTTGAGAGGTGAGGAGGTGTAAGGGCAGCAGGAGGAGCCGCGCGGAGACCGGCCCTTCTGCTGCCCCTTCCCCAGCCCCCCGTCAGTGCCAACTGGGATCTTGCTAGTTGCTCAGTCATGCCCAACTCTTCGCGACCACATGGGCTGTAGCCCGCCAGGTTCCTTTGTCCATGGGATTCTCCAGGCAAGAATACTTGGCTATGCCCTCCTCCAGAGGAGCTTCCCAACCCAGGGATGTAACCCAGGCCTCCTGCGTTGCAGGCAGATTCTTTACCGTCTGAGCCACCAGGGATACCCGCTAAGGGACCTTGCTTACTGCCCGCTGAACCCATCCGGCACCCTCAGTTTCGGGGAAGCCAGAGGTGGGAAGGGTCTGGCCTCTCACAGGTTAGCTTCTGTTTCCATCATCCCCCCAGGGGGTGCTCACTCCTTTCCTGATTCAAGAGCAAGTCAGATAGAACCTTCCTATCTGGGAAAGAGTACCAGAACTCTTGCTTCCTTGACTGAACTGAGATGGTCGTCCCACCATGCCACTCCACCCCACCTGCCCTGGTTTCCTCCTGGACAAACAGCCTGAACTCTCCCTGCTCCGAAAACTGAAAACCTGTTAGGGCACCACTTCCAGGGGCCGCCACGCCTCCTGCATTCTTCACCCAGCTCGCATCCCCCTTCTCACATGACCCCACCACCCAGAGCTCACACAGAGCCCACAGCAGAACCAGGACTCAGACCAAAACCGGCTCACCTTCCCAGTCCTCCAGGGCTGGCGAGGGCCGGCCAGGGCGCAACGATGAACCTTCAAGGCCCCACGCGGTCACCGTGGGCTCCTCGGCGTCGGGAGTACCTATCAAAGGGGTAAGGCGTGGCGGGGTGGGGGGAGACCTCCGTGAGCTCCTGGTATGTGAGGTGCTGCCCCAGTCTCTCCTGTCTCACAGAGGAGAAGCCAGACTCCGACCTAAGCGGGCCCCGAGCACACCAGCCTCCCCTTCTCCAGGAAGCCTCCCCTGACCTCCCCACCCCAGGCTCTCACAGCCCAGCCCTCACTTGAACACAGCCCCTTAGGCTGGGGAAGTCTGTCCACTTCACTCCCCCAGACACAGTTCTCCCACTGTGTTCAATGGCCATGAGTTCAGTTGGCTGAGCCCCTCTCTGCCCTCATCTTGATCTGAATTTTCCTTCATCCCTTTGCTGGCTCCCTCAGTCTACCTTACATCCCTGCACTGGGGCCCAGGCTGCCAAGGGGAAGTCCTTGGAATCTAGCCTGGCTTCTCTGGCCTCGAGGTGTCTGAGATAGCCAGGCTGGGGAGTGACAGACAAGTTCCTTCCCTCTTGAGTCTCAGTCTCCCCATCTGAAAAATAGGCCCAGTGCCCGGCTCTGCTGAGTGTTCCAGAGATGGGGGTTTCTTTTCTGAATGGTGTGTGTGTGTGCAAGAGGGCAGTTCGGTGAGGGGGACAGTTCTGACCCCTTCACCCTGGGGACAAGACTGCTCGATTCAGGGCCCAAACGCTGTGGCTACGATGGATACCCTGCAGCCCCCTCTTGCCCCCAGGTGGTCCCGGGGGGAGCTCCATCTTGTCCTCGCTCCCTCACTCCACTCCCGAGGCGGGCAAGGCGGCTGCAGCGCGGGGAAGCGAGTGGGTCCCTTGGCTCTGTCTCCAGGCTCCGGCTGCTTGCCAGACGTTAGGGCGCCTGGAGGGGGTGCTGGGCGGGGGTCCAGGGGCGCCTCACCTCGGGCCCCCGCCAGGTGTGCGGCGGCAACACAGAGGCAGAGCAGCGTCGGCAGTGACGCCATGGTCGGGTCCGAAGGTCGGAGGGAGGGTCCCAGCTCCGCTGCGCACTCGGGTCGGACTCCCGCGGGTCTGGCGGCAGCTGGGGCTGAGGATGGGGGAGGGACGCGGCCGCAGGCCACGCCCCGAGCAGGCCACGCCCCGTCTGAGCACCTCCCCGGCCCGAGGTGACTTGGGTGACCACCCCTCGGGGGCGACCCCCTCGGTGCATCCGGCTGTACCTCCGCCCTCGGGCTGGCCTGCGTCCCCTCGTCGCCGGCTGGAAGTCCCTTCCCGAGCCCACCCTCCCTTCTCCCCGTCGGGAAGTGCCTCCTGGAACAGAGCCTGAAGCCGTCCGGACATTCAGGCTTTAGGCAGCCCTTTAGGCGGCTGGAAACCCTCCCCCGGGTCTCACTTCGAATCTGTTGGCTTTAGGTCGCCCCGAGCAGGCTGGCAATCAGTCCCACCCGGAATCCACCCGCCACCCCTCTGGCTCCAGTTTTCTCGGAGGCCAGCGGGAAGTCCCATGNGAGGCGGGGGCCGAGGCTGGGAGGGGTGCTCGCTCCCAGGAGAACCGCCGCCCGCCACCCCCTTCCCCAGCCCGCGCGGCCTGGCTCTGACACGTGAGTCCTGGCCAGACCGGCCTCCCCGTAAAACCGAGCGTCTGCCTTCCGCCCAGTTTCTCCTCCCTCCTTGGACGTGTCTCCCTCCCCCTCTGACCACAGCCTTTGCCTTCATACTTTTGTCTCTGCTCCCGTCCTGCGGCCCAATATTCCTCCTCCATCTGACTCAACCTCTGCCATCAGACCACATTTCTACCTGCGGCCCTTCCCAATCAGACCTGTCTGTATCCCTCTCGCTAACAGCCCTAAGCTCCCCCTCTTAGACTGAAGTCTCTTTCCACCCAGACCTTGCAGCCTCCTCTGACCAGATCCCCACCCTCTACTCAGAATACACTTCTCATCTCCATCCTCAGTCAAGCCTCCCCCACCAGACCTGTCTCTTTGCGCCAGGTTCTTGCCTCTGAAGATATGCCCTGCCCTTAGCCATGTGAGCATCCATCATCCTCCTTCTGACTGGAGACTCTTCCCTCTGACCTGCCTTCATCCTCAGACCAGATCTTGCCTTTTGGTTTGACAGGCCCGAGCCCCTCCCTCACTGGACCGTAGCCTCTGCCGTATCTCAGATGAGCCTCCACCTTCAGACTTGGGCTCTTGCCTTCTCTCCCCCCTCCAACCTGTGTGGGGCCACTGACTGAAAGCCTCCTCCCTCTTTTTATTTATTTAAAATGTGTGTTTATTTATTTATTGGCCACACAGTGCAGCATGAGATGTTAGTTTCCTGACCAGAGCTTACACCAGTGCCCCCTGCATTGAAAGTGCAGTCGTAACCCCTGGACCACCAGGGAATTCCTCCTCCCTCTGACTTTAATCCTGCCTTCTCTGACCCTAGCTTCCACCCTCAGACTAGGGGCACTAATAACCCCTCCTGAGCTAACAGAGCGACCCCCTCTGTCCTAGGCTGTCTGTTCAGACACCAGCTTGCAGCCTCTCCCCCCCACCTCCTCCTTTGCCCACTGTCCCCAGCTCTGTGGCATCCTGTTGCTATAACCCTGGGCTCTTGTAAGCTGGAAGATGTCCCCCGAGTCTGGTTGCCCCCACGGAGGGTCCGGCTGGCTAGCAGCTGTTTGTTCCGTCTGCCCATTGCCTAATGGTTCCAACAGGCATGGGGCGGCGGCCAGGATGGGCGAGGCCTTTGCTGAGTGAGCTCACGTCTGCCTGGGCGACTGGGCCAGGATGGGCAGAGGGCGCGCAGTGCAGGGTGTAAAGGGGAGGGGAGCCAGGGTCACCTGGGTGCCAGCCTGGGCACTGCCCATCCAAAAGATGGACATGGTCTTCGGCCTTGCCCAGAGTGTAGAAGCTATCCGCGGTGAGGAAGCATGCTCCGGTGGGCAAACAGGCTGGGACCACCAGAAACCAGGGGATAGGGGCCTCCACCCAAACACGCCTCCCTGCCCCTCATGCCCCCCCTCCACCTGGCGTGCCTGAGGGGATGTCCAGGCTCACAAGGGGGATGGACAGTAGCTTGAGTGTGGCCAGCGCGCGTGTGCAAGGACCCCCGACCTCGGCCGGCTCCACACCAGGGCCCAGCACAGCGTCCACCACCAGCCTGTATGCGTTGTTGATGAGCTGGACCTGGAAGAGCGAGGCAGAGGCATGGTCGGGGCGGCCTGGGGGCTCTGTCCCCCCGCCACCCCTCGGCTGCCACCCACGCTGACCTCTGCGGGCAGATAGGACAGGAAGGGGATGTCCATCTTTTCACACTGAGTAGTCAGGTCCCGGTGCAGTGGGTCCGGCGAGCGCGTGGGGTAGAAGATGGTGGGTTCGTACTCCTGCGGGAAGCAGGAAGGGGTCGGCACTGNTACTCACGAACACCCGCAGGTGCCGCGCGCACGCCAGCCCCACCGCTCCGTTCTGCTCTGGGCCGCACACGACCAGCGCCGTCCTCTGCTTCCGGGGGAGAGCGGGCAGAGGGAACACCTGGCAGGGCAAGGCAAAGGCAAAGGTGCGGAGTTCGGAACACCTCCCGAGGCCGGCGGGGAAACTGAGGCCCGCGCTGGAGGAAGGGGCGGGGCTGGGGCCAGGAGGCGAGAGGGCAGGACCGGGGAGAGGAGTTCTGGGGGTGGCACGGGGCCCCTAGGGGCCTGTTTCCTTGTTGGAGACCGAGAGTCCTTGCCTCGGGCTCTCTCAAGCTGGAGCAGAGAAACTTGCCTCCCGCCACCCGAGCCGAGCCGGAGTGCGGTTTGTTTATTCTCGCCCTGAGCTGCAGACATTCTTCCACCTTTTTCCGCTGCGGTGGCTGCCCCTTCCCCCCGCCCACGTTTCCAGGCCTGCCTCCCTCCAGGAGGCCCCAGGGTTGGGGACGGGAGGCGGGGGCTGTTTTTCCAGCCCGCCGTGCCCTGCCTCTCTCCTCTGCCGCGCTCCCTGTCTTTCTGTGTCTCAGACTGTGCATAGGTCGGCCTTGGTTTCTTTGCTCACTCCCCGTCCATGGCTCTGGAGACAGACCCCAGGGTAGAAGGCTCAGTTTTCCACCTTGCTTCCTACATGACTCTGGGCAAGCCCTGTTACTTCTCCTGAGTTGTTCTGTGTTCTTCCAACTCTTCCGGGCCCAACCCTTTTAAAGTAATGATAATAATATTATACTCATTTCTCTCCAGCCTCTGTCTCCACCTCTGTGTCTTTCTCTCTCTCTCTCAGGCTCTGCGTCTCTCTTTAATGCAGGAGCTGAGTCTCAGCCCAGACTCTCTGCTTGGCCTCAGCTCACTCTGCTCCCGGCACCTCTATCAAGTAGCAGGAACAGTGACTCTGACGGGCTTCTGAGGTCTCCAGGGGGCCAAGGTATACTCTAACTTCCAATCACACCAAGGGAGTTCTTTCCTTTTGGAGACTCCTCCCCAGGGTCTCAGCAAGGTCCTGACTCACCCTGATCATACCTATGACCCCACCACGCCATGCCCAGAGCCCCAGACCTGACCTAGTCAGGGAGAGTCATAATGTCTGGCCGGCTTGCTTCTGGGCAGATACAAAGCTTTCAATGTGAAAACTGGATGGTTGGTCTTCAACAGCCAAGCATGAGGTTACTTTCCTGGGTTTGCTTTTGTGGCTTTGTTCTTCTTCTGAGCATCTCACTCAGGATATGTTTCACTTGGAAATAGGAAGGTTTAAGTTAAAAAACAGTGGCGTCCACGTAAAGAAAGATACGAAGTTTTTTCAGAAGTATAGAGTGGTGATCAGAAGAGGAAGAAGGGGAGGAAGAGGAAGAGGTTACCTGCTGGAGCCCTGACTCGACTGGGCACTTTTCTAGAGTTTGTGTTTATTCATTGTTGTCAGTTTATTACCCTTTTTCAGATGAGAAAACAGGCCCAGCGTGGTCTGGCAGCATGACACGGACCACTGGATAGCAGCTGCTCTCTTGCAGGCACTTTGAAGCCTGGGGATTTGTCGCAAAGCCAAATATAGCTCTACTCCTCCCCACCTCTGGGCCTCAGTTCCTGGACCTGTGGCAGGTAGCTGTTTTGGGGTGCTCAGACTTAGGAAGCTGACGTCCCCTCTGCTCAAGACCCAAGAAGTGGCAGAGGCACGCAGTCAAGGGCCCCAGACCCATCTCTGTAGTTGCTTCCACATCTCTGGGGGACCCCTGTCTCTGTCCTGACATTCAGCAACCCCCTGGCTGGGGCCAGTGACGGACCTTGGTTTCCTCATTTGAGTGATGGGCTGGGGTGGCCCCAAGCCAAGAGGGCTTTCTTGAGGGCAGAAATGGCCATCCTGGCCGGGGGCTCATGCAGCGAGGCCTCCGCTTTGCTGAGCCGCCGTCTGCTCAGGGTCGAGGCTGGGAAGCGGGCTCGGGTACCTTGGCCACAGCCACGGCACTAGCATGGCCGCACCACTCCACCAGCTGCTGCCGCCCAAAGCGATAATCCTCCAGCAGCTCCCGCTCCAGGGCCGCTGCCTCTGCGGTGCTGAGGGTCAGGGTGGGGAGGCACAGAGAGACGGAAAGACAAGACAAGTCAGCTGGAGCCAGAAATGTGTCACCAGCGTTCTGAGCCAGGCCCTACCACCACCCCGACTCCCGCGCCCAGAGCTGAAGACCCTCATCGGCTCCCTCATCTGTCCCCTACAGGGTTGAATGGAAGCCTGCCAGGGAGGCAGTGGGAGTTTCGAACACAAGCCTGAGGCCCGGGCGCCCTCTGGTGGTAGCGGAAGCACATGGCAGTGCGTGTTCATTCCACGGCCCCAGAGCCTGGGCGCCTGCAGTCATGTATGGATGTGAGAGCTGGACCGTACAGTAGGCTGAGAGCTGGAGAATGGATGCTTCCGAATTGTGGTGCTGGAGAAGACTCTTAAGAGTCCCTTGGACTGAAAGGATATCAAACCAGTCAATCCCAAAGGAAATCAACAATGAATATTCATTGAAAGGAATGAGGCTGAAGATGAAGCTTCAATACTTTGGCGACCGGATGAGAAGAGCCAACTCACTGAAAAAGACCCTAATGTTGGGAAAGATTGAGGGCAAGAGCAGAAGAGGGTGACAGAGGATGAGATGGTTGGACAGCATCACCAACTCAATGGACGTGAGTTTGAGCAAACTCCGGGAGATAGTGAAGGACAGGGAGGCCTGAAGTGCTGCGGTTCATGGGGTCGGAAAGGGTTAGACATGACTTAGTGACAGAACAGTAACAGTGGGGGCCTCCCCCAGATGCCTGAAGCCCCCAAAGGGGAAGGAACCCAGTGCAGGTGGCAGGGCATGAAGGACTTAGCTGTTGGGGGCACTGTGTGGATTTTAGGCAGTGGAAACCACTGAGGGAACTCTAGGACACTGGAGGGGGTAGACTGGACTGGAGGTGCCTGGGAGAGGTGGGTTTTAAAGGCTGCAGAGAGTTTTCACGGTTCACGCGAGGTGGTGGCTGTGGGGACTGCAGCCATGAGACTCACTGGTGATTCTTTGGATGCAATGATAAAATTCAAATGACCATGGACTTCCCTGATGGCACAGTGGATAGGAATCCGCCTGCCATTGCAAGGGCACAGGTTCGATCCCTGGCCTGGGAAGATTCCGCACGCCACAGAGCAACTAAGTGTATGCGTCACAATTACTGAGCCTGCACTCGAGAGCCCACATGCTTAGAGCCCGTGCTCTGCAACGAGAAGCCACGGCGATAAGAAGACTGGGCTCTGCAACAGAGAGTAACCCCCACTCACGGGAACGTCCAAACAAAGCCAGAGAGACCCAGTGCAGCCCCAAATAAAAGAAGTTGAGATAAATTAATTCAAAAAAATTTGAATAATCGTAGCCAGAGAGATGGAGCCAATGTAGCTGAGGTGAAGCCCTGCCCCCAGCTTGCTGAGTGACAGGTCTGACTCCCCTCCGAGCCTTGCTTTCTTCCTCCTTTGCAAAAGTGAAGGCAGGACGGGCTAGATAATTTTTGAGGTCCAGTGCAGAATGCAAATGTGGGGCCCCCTTGATCAATAATTATTAAGAATTTTAAGATGGTGATGGCAGAGGATTAAGCCAAGTGTTGGGCCCTTCTAAGAGCAGGGCCCGGCCCCAGTTTAGGGGGCCTTCCAAGGGACATGGGCTTGGTGGCTTCAGAGAGGAAAAGCTGGCACTGAGGATGGGAAGATGTTCCTCGTGCCAGAATCAGGGGCTGGAGCAGCTGAGCAGAGTCTATATAGCCTGATGCCAGCTTCCCCTAGCCAGGACCCCTCCCAGGGGAGGAAGGGCACTCGCCCCCAGCTTATTAGCACACCCTTGAGTATAATAATAATAATACATATAATAATTATTATTATTATTATTTTAAAAGGATCAGGCTCAGAAGAGTTGGAAGAACATCTAACAACTCAGGAGAAGTAAAATGGCTTGCCCAGTCACACTGGAAGCAAACTGGAAAACTGAGCCTACTACCCATGGGTCTGTCTCCTGAGCCGTGGATGGGGTATGAGCAAAGAAGCCGAGGTCGACCGACAGATAGGCAGGGGCTTATTGGGGTAAATCCTGAGGCTCCTTTCTTAAATTCTGTGGGCAGGAGAGTAGCTAATTTTGTAGTGTGACCAGGCCGGGCAGCAGGAGGGCTGGAGGTGGGAAGCCAGGACTGCTATGGGATGGGAAGTCAGGGAGGGCTTCCTAGAGGAGCTGACCTGGAGTGCCGTGGGAGGTAATCCATGTGGCAAGAACAATGAAAGTCAAGGTCCGGTGGTGGAAGTGAACTTGTCAGATTCAAGGGAAAGAAGAGAGGCAGAGCGAGTGAGGCTGAGAAACTTGGTCAGACACGCTGCAGGGTGTCACATGATGGAGATGGGGCTCAGGGCAAGGTGACATGCCTCGTGACCCCAGCAAGCAGAGCCACATTCAAGCCCACGCTTGTCCGCGGCTGACACTGTAGGTTGAAGGGCCAGGTAGGGGCCATATGAAGAGCGCCCCCAGGGCAGGCAGGCCAGGGGCTTCCCTGATGGCACAGTAAGAGTCCGCCTGCCAATGCAGGGGACACAGGTTTGATTCCTGGCCTGGGGAGATTCCACGGGCTTCGGAGCAACTAAGCCCCTGTATCACGGCTCCCGAGCCTGCGAGCTCGGGGGCCCACGCGCCACAGCTGCCGAGCCTGCGAGCTGTAATTACTGAAGCCCACACACCTAGAGCCTGTGCTGTGCAACGAGAGAACCCACCAGAGCGAGAAGCCAGTGCTCCATGACAAAGAGTAGCCCCCACGTGCCGTGACCAGAGAAAGCCCACGTGCAGTGACGCGGCTCATCCCCCATCTTCAGCTTGAGACACCTCTGCTGCCCCCCTGGGAAGGCTGGGGAAGATCATCCATCCTTCTCTTTTTTTTCCTCTGTTCTGAAGATTTGGCCTCTGGCCTCCATGTGGAGGCTTCCTGGGATTCCCTGGTGGCTCAGATGGTAAAGAATCTGCTTGCAAGGCAGGAGATGGGTTTGATCCCTTGGAAAGATCCCCTGGAGGAGGGCATGGCAACCCATTCCAGTATTCTTGCCTGGAGAATCCCCACAGACAGAGCCTGGTGGGCTACAGTCCATGGGGTCGCAAAGTCAGACATGACTGAACGGCTTTCACTCCATTATCTTCCTGCCTAGCGGGTCACCGGAGTGACAACCGGGACTCCACAGGCAAAGGGCAGTCCGGGAACCTGAGGGCTGGGGCAGCAGCTGCTCCAAGTCGGGGAAGGGATATGGCAGAGCTGCTATGGGGCTGAGGAGCAGAGGGTGCTGTTTATGAAGGTGCCTCTTGCTTCTCCCAACCTCTGCCCCCAGGAGAGGAGCTGCAAGGCCCCAGGATTTGCGCACCAGCCCCAGAAGCAGCGAACGCCCCAAAGGGGGCTCGTTAGAGGTGAAGCTGCGAGGCCAGGGTGTCTGTGCCAGATGCTCCCTGCTCTCTCAGCTCCATCTGCTTCTCTCCACCTTCCCGCCTCTGCCCTCCAGCCCTCCATCACTGCTCACCTGGCTGCTACTGAAGTCCCGTCCCCTCAAACTCCACACGAGCCATGGGGGCTTTGAAAACTTGAATGCTAGACTTCCCAAACCTCCCCAGCATTTAGAGAATATTTATTCCAGTTCCTCACCAGACTTACATGCTCCCCAGTATGTCTCCCACTTGGGCCTCCTCTCCCCATGCTCCACTCCAACCCAACACCAGCACCTCATCATTCCGCAGTTGGCATTTGAGGCCCCTCCGTCCCCCACACCAGGTGAAGTCACAGCTCCAGCTTCTAGAACATTCTCCTCCCCCTGCCTCACATGTGCTGGGTCTCTAGTTGAGTCTGGATACCACCCAAGTACTGCACAGGACCTGCCTTGACAAGAGGGGCTGAGTGGACGGCCGGCAGGGTCTGGTTTAGAGAGAGCCTGGCTTGGGATCCCATATCGCACACACTTTGAGGAGGACACAGGAGGATGACTTAGGATCAGGTGGAAGACACAATCGCAGCTGCCAACTCCAGACCCCAAATTCATCAGCCCACTGGCAAGTGGCCCGTGTATTTAAAAATCGCTTTAATCCGAGCTCATCCAGCGGTTTCCCTTCCCAGTCTTCAGTTTTATTCTCTGAACAAGGGGTTTAGTAGCAGGGGGGACTACCAAGGAGGGTGTGAGCATTTGAGGAACTGAAAGCCTGCAGCTCTTCCCAGGTGGGGAACAAAGGGCATGGCTTCAGGGTCCCTGGGAAAGATGGAGAGGAGGTGGGCCTGCTTAGGCTGCGTGTGTTTGGCGGGGATGGAGTGGGGGGAGCAACCAGTGGTGCTGATGAATAATTCATGAAGGGCAGGCCTGCTGCAGATGCCGTTTCCCTGGCAACGCAGCTTTGGAGGTGTTGGCAGCCGCAGGCTTAGTCTCTCCAAGGAAAATCGAAATGCTGGGATGGGCCTGCCATTCTCCCCGCCCCCTATCCCAGTCATGCCTCTGCCTCCTGGTTCCCCAGGCCTTCTTCCAGCCATGCCCCTGCTTCCCTCTGGTCCCTCTCCCTGGCTGACCTGAGGAAACACCGCTCTTCGGGCGCCTCCGCTAGGTCCCGTCCATCCGTGCTGTCCATGGCGGAGGCGATCTGTGCGCACGCAGGCAGCCACCACAGCCACAGCCTTTTAAACGCATCCCGCATCCCCCGGCGGAGGTTTAGTCCCCTCTCCTCCCGCCCACTCTGTGTGTCCGCCAATCAGGAGACGCCGCGAAGGCGCTGCGCATGACTATTGGCTGTAAAGTAAAGTGGACTTAACCCCTTCGTGCCAGGAGTGGAGCTGCCCATGCGATGGCGGGAATCCCAAAGTTCCGAATACTGGCAGGGAAACAAAGTCTGGAGGGACAGCGATGGGCTCATTACCTCCGCTCTGGGGTCCTGGCCTGGGTGCAAGTGGACGCGCCTCTGCTGCGCCCCTCTCCAGCCAGGTACACTCTGATACAGGTCGCCCATCCACCCACCCGGTACCCCAGTGGAGAAGACCCCCAGTCTGGAGAGGCTGGCTGCTGACAAGCAGGGTTTCAGCAAGGGCAGGGGAAAGTCCAGGCACATTTGGCAGCCGAGGCTGCAGGGCGATGCAGGGGCCACCCCATTGGCACCTTCTGCTTAATCCCCACACCTCCTCTGACACCCCACCCCCAGTCACTCAGTCCCTGGGACACAGGCAGACCAATCTCCGAAGCGTTTATTCTCTCCTAGCGGGCAGGGGACGCGGGCCCAGCAGTCTCTGGGGCGCCGGCCCCTACGTGTACCATATGAACCCATAGGTGGAGTTGAGAATCTCCTCGTTTGTGCGCAGCCCGTAGAGCTCGCCCATCATGGGAGTCACCCAGCGCGTGGTGTGGAACACGGACTCACCCACCTGTGGGCATGGAGGGATATGCGTGGGTCTCAAGAGCCTGCTGGGACCCCACCAGGCCTGGAAGCCCCTGTGCCTCTACCCGGAACAGCCTCCCCATCCTGGCACCTGGCACCCACTCCCCCAAAGCTCCAGGTTTTCTGTGGGAGGCTGCGTTTCTGTAGCGGCCTGGACCCTGTGGGGCTGAGGACCCACCTTCCAGCCCGGCACGTCCTTCATGATAGTTGCCTCCTCCTCCAAGTTCTCCCGAAGCATCTGGAGAACCCTGCAGGGAGACAAGGTGGGAGGGGGGGGACAGGGCTGATCCCTCCCAGGGCCACTGCCTAAACAACCTGCCAGAACTGCCCCTCCTCCAGCTCCCTGTCACCTCCCACGGCTCTCAGCCCCACACACACACACGCTGATCTGTCCGCTTTAGTTCCTTCCCCTGGCAAACTCTTGCAGCCCTCCAATGCCAAAGCCCCCTCTTCCAGAAACACTCATTTCCCCTCTTGGGTCTCTCCTGCAAGTCATGTATGGGGTCCTCTCCAAGGACGACGGCAGCCCCTGGACACAAGGTCATGGCTATTGATCCCCGTGTGCATTCTGGCCTCGTCCCATGGTGCAGCCTGGGGCACTCTGACCTGTGACCTCCTGACCCCAGCGGCCTACCTCCGGTCCTTCTCTGCCTGCAACAGAGGCATCAGCGCGATGCGGGCCTCGAAGTCCTCAATCTGCAGACGCCTGTGAAACCCCAAAACCGACACTCAGATCAGTCCATGCTGGGATGTGGGCAGACGATGCGGCCCTTGGACAGGCATTACCCTGGTGCGGGGCTTGGGGGAGAGGCAGAGGCAAGCAAGGGGTAAGTGGGCTCAGCCCACCAGCAGCCTGCGATGGGCATGGGGGATGTGGGGAAACGCAGCTGGCAGAGGCGGCATCAGTCCACAAGACTGCTGGCTTCACACTTTCTTTTCAGTTCAAAACTTTTTTTTTTAAACCTAAAAATAGCCTGGGCCTGATGATTGCAGTGAACTGGGGGGAACATTCATCATGAGGTTCTGGGCCTTACAAAACCACATCCTTTTCATCTCAAAATAACTGTGGGGGCGGGGGGGTGGCGGGCGAGTATCATGAGCAGCTTTTCTTCTCCCTGCTTTTCGGCGTCTCTAACTCGCCAGCCCTGTCTGCTGGGGGGAGTAGGGGAGAGCAGTCCCAGCGACGCAGCCCAGGGGGTGGCCCCTGACCCTGTCTCCCCATCACCACGAATCTCACAGCAGCACAGGGAAGGGTCCCAGGGAATTCCGCCTCCACCGCANGAGGAAGTAGAAAGTATTCTTTTCACTTCTGTGATAAACTGTGCTGCATAATAGCATCAGTGTTCTTATCAAAGTACTTCTTAAACTACTCAGCAACATGAGCCACAGACACAAGGTCAGAAGCTAAAAGAAGTCCCATAAAACAAGAGGGGCCCAGGGCCCGGGGCTGCCGTCCTCACCTGTCGCAGACCGTGGCTACCACGGTGCCACCTGGGGGACTGGGCCTGGTCTCGCCTGTCCAGCACCCACCAAGTGCCCTGAGTTCACTGAAGAAAGCGGAGTGCCCTCCACATGCTGGACCTTCTCCAGCACTGCCCTCGTAGCCGGGTGAGCAGGGTCAAGGTGGATGCTGAGGACACAGTGGGGGAGGGTGGGGGGACTGCTGGTTGGGAGCGGTGAGGAGGAGCCATCTGACAGAGTGCTGGGCAAACTCGGAGGTGGCCAGGCTCCAAACCAAGGCCACGGCAGACTGGGACCCTCGGGCCGGTGTGGCTGGCCCGGCCATTGCCTTGTACGATCTGCCTTTGAAGCCCTGGTACCATCACTGCCGGGCACCACTGAGAAACACCGCCGAGGGACAGGGCCTGTCCCCCTGCCTCCGCCTCTGTCTGATGGGCTATGCAAACCGGACCTTGGGGGAGCTGGGGGTGGAGCTCAAGGTGCCTGGTGAGCACCCAGAGGCAAGCTTCTTTCCTTGACGGTAAAGCCCAGAAATGGACTCGCTGGCTCAGGCCCTGAGCTCCCTGAGGTGCTGATGGGGGCCTGGAGGAGCCCGAGTCCAGGGCGTAAGGCCCCACCCGCCTCTCCAGTGCGGGGCTTACCTGCGCTCGCGGTTCCACCTCATCATGCTCCAGTACCCGAAGAGCAAGGCCCCAATGCCCACGGCGAACATGCTGTAGCCTGCAGGGAGGAGGCACGCTCAGCACCTGCCCGAGGGACAGGCCACCTTGACCCTCCTCTCCTAACCCACAACCCACCCACGGCAGGCGCTCCAGAAACAGCCAAGAGAGAGAAGGCAAAAGCCCTCCCGGAGCCCCGCCCAGCCAGCCAGGGCTGTTTCTACCGCCTGTTCTCTGACCACTTGTTTTGTCTGTGGACAGTCCGCCCTCCCCTCCCGTTGACACCCCCTCCCCTGCAACTGGAGACCACGCTCCGTCCCAATCACCCTCTCTGCGGGCAGGGCACATCAGCTGCAAGGCTGCCACGCCTCAGCCCCATGCCAGGGCTCCTGGAAGGCGCAGGCTGGGCAGAGACTATGGCAGAGCCTGGCAGTCTAAATGGTTATGGCTGGGGGGCCTCAGCCCGCCATTGCCTGGAAGGTTGTTTGAGTTCCTTCAGCCAGCTGGTCCCCGTGGCGAAGGGCGGTGTCCACGCTGGGTCCTGGCCCCGCAGAGGGCCCAGCGGCCGGGGCCACCTCCCCAGGAGCTCCCACAAGAGGCTGGATGGGGCTGCTGGAGGTAGGCAGTGCCCTGCAGGGGCCACCTGGCCCCCCTCTGGGCTCCCAGGGTGCTGCTGCCTTCCAGCCACGTGGGACTGAGCCCCCTTCCTGGGAGGGACCCCAGGAGACAGAGGCTGAAATGAATATTTACTGAGCCCCCAGGGCACCTGCGCTGTAATTCTGACTGACAGGCTGTGGGCCTGCTGGGGTCTTCAGGGAGGTCTGGATGCCTGGGGCCTGGTTGGGGCTGGCTCGTCCCACAACCCCTTCTCTTCCCAGCCTTGGTCTCTCCTCTGGATGGAACTCGTGGTTGTTGGGATGAGCTCACAAGCTCCGCCAGACTGAGCCCCATGTAACACCCAGTAAAGGGCCAGCAAATGGTGGGTAAAGCCACTCCCTGGGCCTTGCGGGGGACGAAGTGTGGGCTCTTTCTCCTTTAGCTTGGCTTAGCACAAGACTCATCTGGCATCTCTGTTGGACCCGGAGATAAATGAGAAACTGGCTCAATTTTTCACTCCTTTTAGTTCAACCTGTTAAAACACAAGCTCAAGGCAAGACATTCCCAAGTTATTGGGGACGAGGCAGTGGGGCACCCTGGTCTCTGCACTGAGAGGCCCACCCAGGACCAGCCCTCGGCGCGCCCGTGGCTCACACACAGCAGCTGACCACCCGCGCTGGGCACGCAGCACTCCCTCTGCTGGGTGATGCGTGTTTCCCCAAAGCTGCCCATTCTCTGCAGACAGGCTCAGGGGTCTCTCCTTCTAACCCAGCCCCAGCGAATAGACCTGGACTGTCCTTGTGAGGGCCTCTTACCCCCACCATAAGTTCCAAGAGTAAGGTAGGGTACTAGAGGAGGAGAGAGGAGGAGGGTGCTAGAGGAGGCTAGAGCACACTCCAGTATCCTTGCCTCGAGAATCCCATGGACAGAGGAACCTGGCGGGACACAATCTGTGGCATCACAAAGAGTCCGACATAAGGGAGGGACTGGACAACAAGAAAGGCGACCTTCCCTCCCACTCGTCTAGTCTAGTCCTCACCGACAGCGGGAGGCTGAGGCCCCAGGCCCTCAGGCGGGTGTCCGAGGTGACAATGGGGCAGGGTGGGGGGCGCAAATCCACAAAAGGGTGCAGGCCACGAGTAAAGACGGCCTGAAAAAGCAGAAATGCATCCTGTGCTCATGGATCGGAACTCAACACTGTTCAGATGGCAGCAGTCTCCAAACTGAGGTACAGAACCAACCCAGTTCCCATCAGAATCCATTCTTCCCCCTACAGTCCCACAAAAATTGACAAGTAGCTCGGAAAATTCACGTGGAAATGCAAGGGCCCAGAACAGCTGAGAGAGTTCTGAAAAGAACAAAGTTGGAGGGCTCTTCAAACTTACCACGCAGCTGTGTGTACAAGACAGTGTGCACTGGCGTAAGGACAGACGTGTACATCCATCGGTGGAACAGAGCTGACAGTCCAGAAATAAACTCTCACATTTATGGTCAATTGATTTTGGACAAGGGTGCCAAGATAATTCAATGGGGGAAAAGAACAGTCTTTTCAGCAAATTGGACAACTGGGTAGCCACATGCAAAAGAATAAAGTGTGCATCTCCCGCCCTACATACACAAAAATTAACTCAAAATGGATCAAAGACTTCAATGTAAGAGCGAAAACTGCAAAACTCTTAGAAAACAGCGAAGCCATTCTGTGACCTAGGATAAGGCAACGATTTCTTAGATTAGACACTGGCCACACAAGTGATGAGAGGAAAAAATAGATGAGCTGCACCCCGCTGAAATGTAAAACTTTTGTGCTGCAAGTGTTACCATCAACAAGCTGACAAGACAACCCAGAGAATGGAGGTATTTGCAAATCATGTATCTGATAAGGGAATGGTATCCAAAATATATAAAGAACTCTTAACATTCAATAATAAAGACTAGCCACCTAATTTTAAAATGTGC
This sequence comes from Neotragus pygmaeus, assembly GCA_006410875.1. Taxonomy (NCBI): domain Eukaryota; kingdom Metazoa; phylum Chordata; class Mammalia; order Artiodactyla; family Bovidae; genus Neotragus; species Neotragus pygmaeus. The sequence continues at coordinate 49,249 of SJYV01022212.1, read as the reverse complement.
CAAGGGTCTGAATAGCTATTTCTTCAAGGAAGCTACACAGATAGCCAGAAAACACATGAAAAGGTGCTCCACATCACCAGTCCCTAGGCAGATGCAACTCAAAACCACAGTAGATACCACCTCACACCCACTAGGATGGCTAAAAATTTTTTTTTAATGGAAGGCAATTAGTGTTGTCCAGACACAGAGAAATGGGAATGGCCATACACTGTAGGTGAGAACATAATTTGGTATAGCCAATTTGGAAAACCAGTTTGGCAGTTCCTCAAAATGTTAAATGTGGAGTTGCCATGTGACCCAGCAACTCCACTTCACCTAAGAGAAAGGAAACATATGTTCACACAAAAACCCATACAAGAATGTTCACAGCAGCCAAAAGATGGAAACAATTCAAATGTCCGTTGAATAGTATATGGACACACAAAACGTCCAGCCATACCAGGTTATTCGGCCATAATAAAGAAGGAAGCACTGCTACTACAACGGACACATTAAAAATGTGCTGCGATGACTTCCCCGGCTGTCCAGTGGTTAAGACTCTGCCTGTCCACGCAGGAGACACTGATTCCATCCCTGATCCAGGAAGAAGCCCCCGCACGACTACTGAGCACGTGCGCTAGTGCCCAGCAGCCACAACTACCCAGCACACGCGCTGCAGCCACTGAGCCCACGCGCCCTGGAGCCCATGCTCTGCAACAAGAGGCAACATCGCAACGAGAAGCCTGTGCACAACCAGAGTGGCCCCCCACTGGCCGCGGATAGAGAAAAGCCCACACAGTAGTGGGATCCCAGCACAGCCGAAAATAAACAAAACATATTAATAAAAAACGTGCTGAGAAAAGTTAGACACAGACACATCGTTAACTATGCCATTTACACAAGCGGCAAATCCCTAGAGACAGGAAGCAGATCCGTGATTGTCAGGGGCTGGGCGAGAATGTGGAGCGACGGCTGATCAGCACAGCATTTCTTCTCGGGTGATGAAAATGTAAACTTAGACCATCCCGATGGTTGCACAACGGGGAACAGACTAAAAATCGGTCGTACACATGAAATGGGTGATTATACGGTATGGCATGTGAATCTCAATTAAAATGTTAAAGATACCAGAGAAAAAGGGCCACTCACTGGTGCAGGAGGGTGTGGAGAGAGGAGAGCAGGGTGTGAGAGGCCAGGGGAAAGGGGGGGTAACAGTCACTTCAGTAGCTGTGGGATCAAGGGTGGCCTGAGCCAGCCTGGCACGCTGTAGCATGCTGGCGGTGAGTGGTCCAGGCAGAGAAAAGGGGAGTGGGTGCCAAGCTTGGGGCCACAGTGCCTGGACAAGAGCTAAACCGATGGAGAGAAAGCAGCTGTGGATAAGGGTGGAGAACAGAAAGGAGGGCAGGGTGCAGGATAAGAGTGAAGCCTCTACATCTTGTTCCCTCTGCCTGGGCAATTCCTTTCAGAGAGGGCCTCGCGTCCATTCTGGCTCGGTAAGGCCCCAGTTATCCTGGGCCGCAGCACTGGCCACAACGGGCAATTACCAGCAATGTGTCTGTCTCCTCTGCTGGGTGAGCTGCTCAGGACAGAGCCCAGCACCAAGGACGCGTTCAACAGTTACTAAACGGAGGCACACTAACTAGATGCAGGTACACAAACAGAGACTGCACCTCAGAAAGAGTAATATTCCTCATCCCTCTGCAGCCAGGAAAACTGAGGCGGTCTGGACGTGCACCAGGGGGAGCAGGTGTAAAGGGCCGACAGTCGACAGTCGGGGACGCAAAGTGCAGGCGGGGGCAAGTAAGGCCCACAGCAGGCACTGCTGAGAGGAGCAGGATACGGGCCACAAGTGCCACTGCAAGATGCGAGAGATGCTGGCCGTGGGAGCCCAGGGAGACCCAAGGGCTGGGGTTCTTGTGTGGCCTGGACTGGACACAGGTCACAGAAGGACACATGTATAAACAGAACTCACGCCACACACCCGAGGAGTGCTCTAGCCCGGGTGCTAAGTGAAGACTGTGAGAAAAGACGACACAGATCGCATATTTGTTGAATCTAGGAGTGAGTCTAGAGTCCTGTGCTCAGTGCTCCAAATCTAACCTGTAACTGTTTTTGTATGGTCCTCAGGCCAAGCACCGTTTTAGGTTGGTTAAGTTGTAAAATAAGCAACAGGGGAGAAAGACTATCTGGCCAAGAAAGCAGAAAAGATTTACCTGGCTCTTTACGGAAAAAATTTGCCAACCTTGTTCCAAATTACAGAAAAGCCAGTACGGAGCAAGGGAAGACTTAAGTTTTTAACCTAACGTTAACTTTTCTCTGTCTTAATTATAACATTTAAAAAAATCATGCCCATGAATTTTTTAATGCTTTTTAATTGAGGCATAATTTGCAAAAAATGCACATGTTTTAAATGTAAAGCTCAGTGAGTTACAGCAAAATGTTCATTCTTAACTTGGTTGACATTCTTTGTATTTCTGTTAATCTTGGGGGCAGTGTACGGGCGTTTTTTACTTTCTCTTACATGTTTTTGTGTTGACCCCAATAAAAAAATTTTTAAACGTTATTTAGAGCCCTTGACAATTAGAAGAATCCATATTTCTGGGATATCCTGCAGGTGGGGGCCACCAGCGAGGAACCACTGCGCAGACCTTTTTTCCGCTCCCCGCCTCGCAAAAAAAAATCTCTCAAATTCCCTGGGTATTCCAGGTTCGGCCCCTGCTTTGCTCTGGGTGGCCCTGTGGGGAGTCGCATCCTCTCTCGTGTCTCCGTCTCCCTACTTGTGAAACGGGAACGTGCGGGAAGGCTCCCGCCGGGAGCTAAACTCATTTCAGTTTGTGCCTAGTCGCTCAGCCATGTCCAACTCTTTGCGACCGTATGGACTGTAGCCCGCCAGGCTCCTCTGTCCATGGAATTTTTCAGGCAAGAATACTGGAGTGGGTTGTCACTTCCTCCTCCAGGGAATCTTCCCGACCCAGGGGTCGAACCTGCGTCTCCTATGTCTCCTGAATTGCAGGCGGATTCTTCACCCGCTTAACCACCGGGAAAGCCCTCTCTCGGTTTAATCAATGAATTGTAAAATGGAAAGAATTAACGGGACCGACCTCAGGCCTGTTACGAGANGGAATCTTCCCGACCCAGGGGTCGAACCTGCGTCTCCTATGTCTCCTGAATTGCAGGCGGATTCTTCACCCGCTTAACCACCGGGAAAGCCCTCTCTCGGTTTAATCAATGAATTGTAAAATGGAAAGAATTAACGGGACCGACCTCAGGCCTGTTACGAGAAGGAAGCAAAGAGCTTAGTAAACGGTCGACAAATTGCAGCACTGTTCAGTATTGTTAGTACTGAAGCTCTGGGGGATCCCAGGCCGCCGCCTCCTGTCTTACGGCGGGGGAAACCTTGGCGCGCGAGACTCCCCGGCGTCCCGACCCCGCCGCGGCGCCCAGAACGCCCAGACCCTGGCACCCCGGGGCAGGGAAACACTGACCCGACAGTCCCCGACGAGGAAGGTTCCGCTTGTAGTCGATAGGGCCGTAGCCCCCCGCCGGGGGCATGTCCTGCTTCACCTTCGACGCCGCCATGCTTGCAGGACCTTGCACGTCCGGCCGCAACAGGAAGTTACGCAACGGCGATCGACACCATGCCGAGTGTGGCGGAAGCTGCCGCGCAGCTCTCGGGCCCGACTGGGAAACTTAGGGCGCCGCTGCACCTGCCCCAATTCGTGCGAGAGCTCCGTAGCGGGGCCTGGGATCGACTAAGCGCCCCAGCTGCGACCAAAAAGTCCTTATTTTCTCTTCTCCTAGATGGAGGCATGGCTCGGTCGCTGTTAAAGCCTGCAGCCCGTCTGGTCGCCAGAGTTCTTGCACCAAAGGACCTTCCCACTCACCTTCCCTTTGGGGCAATGTGAGGCCAGTTAGAAACCCCAGGCTCCCGAGGGAGCCAGGTATCGTCCCATTTTCCCGCCTTGGGGCCCCATGCGGGCAGCCCAGGGCTCTGCAGGGTTAGGACTGGATTACACGAAGTTCGGGGATGGCTTGCTGCCCAGATTCGGACTCCTGAGGAGCCGCCCCAACCCCAGGCTCTGATTCCACTCCCGTGACAGTCGAGACGCCTTGCTAGTGTCCTCTCATCGGGAACTGGATCATTCAGAGCGATTATGAGTCACAAAGCCGTAGGGCCTTGGGGAGAGTACCACGGGGCGGGGTCAGGGCCCCCACCCCCCACCCCGGGGCAGGGTGACGCCCGCGGTCACTTCACAAGGCAGAAATTGTTACCTGGGCAATAAAAGGCCCCGCGGAGGCGGGGGCCGGGGAGTGGGCACATGGGGGTGCGGGTGTGCAGGTGCCAAGCGCCATGGGTTAGGCCCGAGATCGGAGTCCGGCCGCCCCCCCGACAGCAGCCGCCTCCTGCTCCCCACGCGCCCCAGGCGCCACCATGTCGGGCGACAAGCTTCTGAGCGAACTCGGCTATAAGCTGGGCCGCACAATAGGAGAGGGCAGTTACTCCAAGGTAAAGGTGGCTACGTCCAAGAAGTACAAGGGCACGGTGGCCATCAAGGTGGTAGACCGGCGGCGCGCGCCGCCCGACTTTGTCAACAAGTTCCTGCCACGCGAGCTGTCCATCCTTCGGGGAGTGCGGCACCCACACATCGTGCACGTCTTCGAATTCATCGAGGTGTGCAACGGGAAGTTGTACATCGTGATGGAGGCGGCCGCCACCGACCTCCTGCAGGCGGTGCAGCGAAACGGGCGCATCCCCGGGGGCCAGGCTCGCGACCTCTTCGCGCAGATCGCCGGTGCTGTGCGCTACCTACACGACCACCACCTGGTGCACCGCGACCTCAAGTGCGAAAACGTGCTACTGAGCCCTGATGAGCGCCGCGTCAAGCTCACTGACTTCGGCTTCGGCCGTCAGGCTCACGGATACCCCGATCTGAGCACCACCTACTGTGGCTCTGCCGCCTACGCGTCGCCCGAGGTACTGCTGGGCATCCCCTACGACCCCAAGAAGTACGACGTATGGAGCCTGGGCGTCGTGCTCTACGTCATGGTCACCGGGTGTATGCCCTTCGACGACTCGGACATCGCCGGCCTGCCCCGACGCCAGAAGCGCGGCGTCCTCTACCCCGACGGCCTCGAGCTGTCCGAGCGCTGCAAAGCACTAATAGCCGAGTTGCTGCAGTTCAGTCCGTCGGCCAGGCCCTCCGCGGGCCAAGTAGCGCGCAACGTCTGGCTGCGTGCGGGGGACTCCGGCTAGAAGCCGGGGTTCCCACCGTTCCCGCTGCCCCGAGCAGTGCGCAAGCGCAGGGCACGCGCAAGAAGCGCGCTTCGGTAGTTCCGCGAAGCCGCCGCGCTCCGCTGTGCACGCGCCCTTCCCCCTTCCCTCCTTCGACGCCGGGGGACACAGTCGCCCCTGTTTGGAATTCAACTACTCCAACACGATTCCCAAGAGCAGGAGGGCACATGCGCCCCCTCGGTTACCGGCGAGAAGGCCCCAGGAGGGGGCCAGATGAGAGGAGACAGAAACGTTGCGCCGGCGCACGGTGAGCGACCGCTACGCGGTGGGCGGTGGCTGCTCGCAGAAGCTGCTGGCGAGCGGACGCGCGCAGAGGGCGTCCATCCACAAGCCAGCCAGGCATACCGGCGAGGGAAGGCGCGCTCCAGGCGCTGCCCTCCCTGGAACTTGCAATAAACTCGCTCTTTCTCGCACCTAGCTCTAGCAATGGCCCCCTTTTATGGAGCAGTGGGGAGGGGATCACTCCCCGCGGAAAGGCAGGCACGGGCACCCCATTTTAGGACTTGTGGAGGTTCTTGCTCCAGGTCCGAAAAGGGAGTTAGGAGGATTCAGAGACCTTTCGGGCAGACTCGAAAGGGCCTTGGCGTCATCCTCAGCAATGTAATGGCCCTGGGAATGGAGGTGTTGGATTAGGGAGCAAGGACCCCAGCACCTTTCTGGTGTTTAAGGATGGGACAGCAAGGGGCGGGGGAGGGCGCCTGTCCAGACAGAAACAGTGTTTACAAAAGAGGAAATTGAGGCCCACACAGGTATCACTTGCCCAAGAACAGCCAGCATTGGCACCCAGATATGTCTGAAGTGGGGTGGGGAGGTGGTGGAAGCTTAGTATTTGCTCTCTTCCTTGGTGAGGCAAAGGAGTCTGGCAGTCATTCTTTTTTAATTGTAGAAGTTACTTTACAATACACTTTACAATATTGTGATGGTTTTCATGCCATGAATCAGCTATAGGTACACACACGGCCCCTCCCTCCTGTGCCCCCATCCTACTCGCGCTTTCATTCATGCTCTGTTCATTCAGGCATTTTTTGAGCAACTGCTGTGTGCAAGGCACTGGGACAGAGCCAAGTGGCTTGGATCCATCCGTGTTCCCAGCGAGGGAGCAAGTGGAAAGTCTAAGAATGGCGTGAAGATAAAATAATTGTTAAGTTGTGCTAAATGCCAGGTGGGGGTGAGCAAGGAGGGGCTGAAGGGAAGGAATCAAATACTGGAAACAACAGGAGTGCTCCCAGGAGGGTGGAGCTGGTGTGTCTGAGTAATGCTAGAACTCCCATAGCTGGAGTGGAGGTAGAGGTTAAGGGGTATGTGTCTGCTGTCCCCACAGGGTCTGGGGAAGGTTGGGGGTTATTTTGCTCGTGATGAGGTTTCTGAGTTTAGTGACAGCGGCTGTTGTCATTTGGGTGTATGGGAAAACACCTCCCTCGGTGCTCATCCTGTCTGCCTCCACCAGAGCCCGGGGCCCTGAGGAGAGCAGTCAGTTTCTGCTCCCTCACCCTCCATGGTTCTCAGGTGCCTTGGGGATTATGCTCCCTCCACTCCCTTCAAATAGGATGTGATACCAACCGCCTCATTTTACAGAGCAAGGAACAGGGTGAGAAGAGGGAAATATCTTGCTCAATCAGAAAAAAGCCCACATCCTTTCCCCTTGCCCCCAAGGTCCAGTCACACACTCTCCTGTCCTCAACCTGCCTTGCTTGGTCTCACCTCTGAGCATTTGCACGGGCTGACACCATCCCCAGCGCTTTTCCCTTCTCTCCATGCAAGACTTGGCCTAAAAAGGTCACCTCACAAGGCGCCCTTCCTTCCTTCCTCACCCCCTCAAAAGGTGTGACCCCAATGGCTGGGGCATGGCACATGCCTTGTGCCCTCTGATCACTGTGTGTAGGCAGTGGGCCCGGGGTCCTTCCCCTTATGGCCACACCCATGACTCAGTTACGAGGGGACAGGGTCTCAGGCACCAGGCTGGTGTCCCATCTGTTATCTGGAGAAGATGCCTAAGACTTGCCCTCCCTCCATTGAGGAGCCTGGGTGCCTGATCCAGCAGACTCACATGAAGAGGGGCTGTGGAACCCCAGAAGTGGGCTTCTCTCAGTGTTGGGGAGTGTGGGTGCAATCAGCACGTGTCAGAGGTGACAGGCCAGCAGTGTCTTGTACCAGTTCTGTGCCTTGCCCAGGTGAGACCAGGCTGGCCATGGCCGCAGGGGAGGGAAGTCAGACCCCTGGCTGGAGGCAGAGATGCCCCAATGACAAGTGGCAGCAATAATAGATAAATGAACAAAAGCACCTAGGAAAACAAGGGGACATTTTATGCATATTGGAGTTCAAAGTGCTCATAGGTTTCATTTTGTGAGTAAAACTTTAAAACAGTGTGTCAACCTCTGAAAACAAATTTGCACCAGGAATTGTTCATTTCAAAGCCAGCCAGGTGGCTCCCACACTGCACCATCACTGTCCTGCAGCAGACACCCAGTGCTGAGCCAGAAAAGCCCACCACTCTGGGATGATGGCTAGAACCCAAGCCGAGGGGCAGAATTCACTGCATGCTCACTGCATGCACTCCCGTGGCCCTGTGGGTAAACAGGCCGCAAAGCGCCACCCAGAGGTAAGGTTCTAGCATCCAGGTGGGTGCATGCTTGTGTGCAAAGTCACGTGTGACTCCTTGCAACCTGATGGACCATTATAGCCCGCCAGGCTCTGTCCAGGAACACTGGAGTTGGTTACCGTGCCCTCCTCCAGGGGGTCTTCCCTACCCAGGGACTGAACCCGCGTCTCTCATGCCTCCTGCACTGGCAGATGGGTTCTTTACGACTAGTGCCATGTGGGAAGCCCCAGCATCCAGTTCCATTCTGTCCTGTTCAGTCCCTCGGTCGTATCAGACTCTGCGGTGGACAGGGAAGCCTGGCGTGCTGCAGTCCACAGGGTCGCAGAGTCAGACACGACTGAGCCGTTCACCTGAAGCATCCAGCTGGGGAAGACTAAACCCCCATGGCAAGTGAGATCTGAGACGCCCAGGAAACAAGCGTTCGATCCTTCGCTATCCTGTTAAGAAAGGATCACCCTGCCACCCCAAGTCTCCAAGCTGCCCAAAGCTGGAAGGAATGCGAGACCCCAAGGCTGAGCAGTCAAAAAGAAAACACAGCCAACACATCATCCGTTTCTTTATTGTCCTTCAGATTCTAAAACCTCATGACACAATGCATAGCCATCGATTCCAGCGTCTTTATTAGAACTTCTATGCCGGTTTGGTGGTCACTTTGTTTTTAAACATTATCATCAAAGGCTTATAGTCACAATAAATACAAGTGACAACCTCCTCCCCCCAATCAAACCACCTCCCAAATACCCTACACTGGTGCGACTATTACTCTTTTTAAGGATTATAAAACTTTAGCTGTTCTTTTAAAAAAAAAACTCACTCCAGCTTCTTTAGGCAAACGCCATGTGCAGCATAACCAGGTATCAAAGAAAAACCCTACGGCAGAGCAGCAAGGGCCGTCTTTCCATTATCCACGCCCGTGATGAGAACGTATGATTTATACAGAAGACCTCCTGTCTCTCTCCAGCCACAGCAGTGACTTGTGGGCCACTCGGGAGCCATGCAGGGGGGTCCTGTCGTGTCTCTCCAGCCACAGCAGTGACTTGTGTGCCACTCGGGAGCCATGCAGGGGGGTCCTCCCGTGTCTCTCCAGCCACAGCAGTGCCTTGTGGGCCACTCAGGAGCCATGCAGGGGGGGTCCTGTCGTGTCTCTCCAGCCACAGCAGTGACTTGCGGGCCACTCGGGAGCCATCCAGGGGGGTCCTCCCGTGTCTCTCCAGCCACAGCAGTGACTTGTGGGCCACTCAGGAGCCATACAGGGGGGTCCTGTCACCTCTTTCCTTCCCTGTGCACCGGAGTGACCTTTTGCTTCCAGACCACAGCCGCCACCCACCCCTACCTCCCAGGGCAGTCACTCTTGACCTTGTCAAAGGTGTGGGTCCCAACAGATACACCCGGGACACTGAGGAATCGGGTCCGCACGACAGTCGGGATGGCCAGAGCCACGGGCAGCTCTGAGTGGACGCAGAGTTCCCTGTGCGAGCACCCAGGGGCACAGGCATTTCAGATGGGGAAGGCAGCCTGGTGAGCCCCGCACCCCAGTCCACATAACAGCCAACGTTCTGAAGTTTCCAGGTGCCACGGGGCATTCCTGCTGCAGATTACTGGGCAGTTCCAATTGTCATTTGGGACTGGGGGCTCCCACGTTCTCTGGTTCTCCTGGGAACCTGAGCCTCTCAGCCTACAGACTCCCAGAACCACGGCCCATTTTGAGGGGTGGGCTTTGGGGCTGGGAGAATAGCTTTAATGTTAACATCCTTCCCATACTTGAAAGGTATTTAATGCCCTTTCTTAATAACATTATAAATTTTAGCACAGAACCATGCACTTGAGGCTTACAGGAGTGACAATGCAAAGGGGAAACTAAAGGGAAAAAGAGGGGGATAGAAGTTTTGAGACAGGGGAAATGAATCAAGATTAAGGCATCTCACCTCCTGGATCCCCCCTTTTTTCTTGATCCCTTTTTAAAAAGCTACATTTATGTCACAGGAAGTCCTACCCATGGGAATGTTCCTGCAAATGCTGGGCTGGAGGAGGCAGAGAACGGGTCAGGGCCCAGCCACCGCATCCTCTGCCTGTGGCAGTCAGTCTGCACTCAGCTCACAAGGTGTAGGCAGTAGCCTGGAGAGGTCTGGCCAGATGAGGTGAGGAGAGGTGGATCCTGAGCATGGTGGAGAGTGATGGGGTGAGGATCCGGGGCCAATGCGAGTGCCTTGGTTTTGAGCCCCGGAGTCACAGACCCAGTCCACCCCTGCGGGGCTGCAGAAACCCTGGGCACCCCCAGTGCAGAGGTGACCCTGGCCGAGACGCCTGAGTTGCTGCATGGCACTGAGGTCAGTTTGCCCGGGTCAGCCAGCTGGGCACTCCTTCTTGTAGGATTTGGGAATTTTGGCCCATGTCATCGAACAGAGAGAGCTAACAGCTCAGAGTAGTATAAGACAGGTATTTATTTGCCAGGCACACAGAAAAATGCGAGGAATAGAAATGCTTGCATACTCTTGATTTTTTGGTGTAAAAACACACCCTTCCCCACTCCCCCCTCCCACAAAGGTCAATTTCCCCTTTTCCCCAAATCCCTGGATCTTGGAATGAAAGCCACCGTTCTCCAGCCCTCCCCTCCTTCAGGCCACCTTCACTCAAAACAAAAATCAATGAGAAATTTAGGGCTTTAGACAAAAAATTCAAACGCTTTGCAAAACTAGGTCTTCTATTGCATGTCAAAAATGTCTTCTAAACACGGATATTCACACAACATGGGGGGGGGGTTTAAATGAGCCTTTATTAGAACGGTGCAGCAGTGTATTTGAGGAAGGTGGCCCTACAAAATAAGAATTTTAAATTAAGTCCCTAACTGCATGGACAGGAAAACCAGGGCTGGGGCTGAAGTGAGGAGCAGCGTACCCCATCTCCACACGTGTGTGCGTGCACATGTGACACCCTCACACCTGCCCAGAGCTGGCCCATGTGCAGCACACACACAACAGCTTCTGCCTTTCCTCATGGACTGATTTTTAAGGAGTGGGAGAAAACAGAACACAACTAAGAGCAGACCTGATCCTTTGTGAGACATTTCTGTAGATGCTAGAGGATTAAAAAAAAAGTCTGAAGGCAAACCCTGGCCACGTGGCCCTGCTTTTTAAGGGAGGTTCTAAACTAGACCCAAACACAAACCCTGAAGTCTGGGGGGTGTGGGGCCTCCCCACGCGGACACACCCAACAGGAGCACAGGCCAGGGCTTAGGATGCGTCCATCAAAGGAAGCAGGAAAAGAAAAGGAAACGATTTAATAAAGTAAACCACCACCACAACAGAAAACACAACAGCCGGCCCCTCCAACTTCCTTCTCCGGCTCTGGGTGTGGCAGCCGATTCTCCCCTCCCTACTCAGGCGGCGGCACTCGGCTTCCAGGGTCCCAGGCTCTCTGGCTGGGTCTGTGCTGCAGTTTGTTCTTCTGCTTAAGTGTGGAAGGTCGGAGGGTGTCTCCGGGATGAGCAGCAGCAGAGGCCTTCTGCTGGAGTGAGGGCTGGGGGGTCAGCGGCCCACCCCCCAGGGCACCGGGGTCGTGCTTGGCAGGGAACCCTGGGTCTGCACCGTTTACATTAAACTCCATCATCGTGAGGTGATTTTAAAAAATCTGTCAACCTAGGGATTGCCATGAAGAAAGGCAGTCAGAGATTAGGAGGCTAAGATGGGGGCAAAGCAAAACACAACAGTGCTCCGCTCAANCTGGGTCTGCACCGTTTACATTAAACTCCATCATCGTGAGGTGATTTTAAAAAATCTGTCAACCTAGGGATTGCCATGAAGAAAGGCAGTCAGAGATTAGGAGGCTAAGATGGGGGCAAAGCAAAACACAACAGTGCTCCGCTCAACTTCTGCAGCGCCGGGCACCGCTGCCCGAGCGTGTCACAGTGTCTGGGCGCGCTGTCCACGAGCCCTGCCAGGGGCTGAAGGGGAGGGCCAGGAGCAGAGCCGGCCCCGAGGTCCGCTTTTCTGCTGGTGTTGGGCAAACTAAAGGCAAAGAAAGGAAGGAAGCCCACGGGAAAGGTCCCCCGGTATGAATCCTGGTCCACCTGTGAAGCGTCCCTCCGTGACGTGACGAGACTCTGTAGCCAAGACTGGAGCTCTCACTTCTGCAGCGTGGCCTGCGCGCGCTCACCCTCGTGGGGAGCGGGGTGTCTTCCCGAGCGGAGGGTGCTGGGCCAGGTGGGAGGGAGGGAGCCTGTTCTCCACTGGGCCTGGCTCGCACTATTTCCACGTGGCTGACTGGGGGATGGAGCGGGGCGGGATCATGTCCAGGAGGTACTCCCGCTGGCGGTCCACGGCTGAGGAGGTCTTGTGCACCGCCAAGCTTGGGCTGACAAACGCAAGGGCCCCGCCTGCGAGAGCACAGAGCAACAGGCCGCAACGGCCCCGGTCAGGGGAGGCTCCGGGAAGACCCCCACCTCGGCTGGGCCCACTGGGCACAGGGGGCGCAAAGGCCAGCTTGGGGAAGCCCCTAAAGCCTCCAACCAGCACACTCTGGGCTCTGGGCCAGCACGCAGCAGACTGCCCCCAAGCCCCAGCAGCAGGAGGGATCCGGGTCGCTGCAGCACCAGGTGTTCTGGGTGGGTTAATCCATTGGTATCTCAGTCTGTTCTCCCAAGGGCTGGGCTCTGCGGCAGCCGGCTAGCCCCTCCCCACCCTCCAGCAGGCTCTGCGCCTCGTGCGCACAGCCGGCTTTCCTGCGCTGTTTCCACGGACAGTCCTCTCCCAGTTCTGCCTACTGAGATGGACTCCCATGATGGTGCCTCTTCTTCCTACAGGGACCCGGGGGTGGGCTGGGAAGGGAGACGGGAGAGAGCTCCCACCCATCTCCTCCTCTCGGCCCTCTGTGCCGAGACTTCACTTTCCAGTTACTGATGGACACGAGAAATATTTAACGTTCATCTCAAGACGAGCACAAGAATAAGGAAAAGCAGGAAAGTGGTGTCGGAGGGCGGCCAGAGGACAACCGTGGGAAGGGGGAGCTGCGGCACACAGGAGCGGCCGCCGGAGCGCCTCCGCCTCCCCAAGTGGGGTCTCAGATGCCTGCTCCTCACAGGGCTCTGCTGCCCACCGCCCCAGGGGCCCACTTCTCCTGCCTCCTTCTCATTCTATCCTGCACTTTGTACTATCTGACCTGTCCAAGCAGGCCCAGGTTCCCCACAGAGTGGGGAATGAAGGACACTGGGTCAGCACACTGCGACAGGTACGCTGTAATAGCAGAAACAAGCCTTCTCTGCGGCAGGGAGGAGGAGGGCTAAGGCGGGCACTGCCTGAACTGGCTCCGCCCCACATTTTGGGTCAAGAGCTGAGAGTCTAGGTGTGGGGGTGGGGACACCAAGTGTGATCAGCACTTATCCAGGGCCTCCACTAGTTCAGGGTGTCCTATTCAGCGAACAGAGAGGTGAGGCTGTAGTCTCGGAGGCAGCTGCTCTTAAGAAAGCAAGTACGGGTTCAGGACCCCGGTGCCACAACCTGGGCGTGTGCATGCCTCTGTTAAAAGTAAGGGCAGGAAGGGCCCGCCCCTGGGGAGGTCCCCGCTGAGCCCCTCCAGGGCTGCCCACCTGTACTCAGGGGCGCCTTCTTCCAGTTGGAGGTGGTGCTGCCCTTGCCAGCGCTCACGGCCCTCTCGGAATGTCTGCCTGTCCTGCTGACGAGGGCGGTGGCCGAGGCTGCGTTCTGCAGTTTGGGCGACTGGCTGAATGTGTGCAGGATGCCCCGGGGTGTTGTGGCCGAGCCCCGGGACAGCTGGCTGGAGGCCTGCGGGGGAGAGAGAGGGCCACAGCTCACACAGGGAAGGGGGCCGCGGAGGGCACGGTGCTCAGCGCAGCCTCTCCTTGATCTAGCTGACCTCTTCCCACCCACACGGGATCCCGGAAGTCCAACATCAGGAGACTAGGTAAGTTGCACCGAGGCAGGAGGGGAAGGAGGAAGGGAAAGAGAGAGTGAGAGACAGACAGACGGACGCAGGTAGCGTGACAGTCGCTGACTGACGTGGTCACGGTCGGGGGCGTGAGGGCTGGTTGGTTGTGCGGTGCGGGGGGCTCCCGGCGCCCTAGTTCTGACCTGTAGCACAGCCCCGTTACTCCAGTCGCGGGCCTCTCCTGAGCGGAACGCCAACTTACGCCGGGGTTTTATGACCTACACAAACGGGGGTTGAAAGCAAGGTCAGCACTGTCCAGAGGCTGACCTCAGGCGACCACGTGACCGAGGGGCAGCAGCTATGGTCGTGCGAGGCTGAGTCCCCACAAGGACAGCAATTTCCTGAGGCAGCACCGCCACCCACTATGCAGGGATCTTGAGAAGATGAGTTTGTTAGATGAATTATCAATGACTTCCAAGGACACAAAAAATTGCCAATTATCTACGAGGGGTGGGAAAACAAAACATTAAAAAAAAAAGGGCAGCCAATAAAACTTGATTTCAAACTTGCTCCTCTCCTTAATTTGGCTGGAACATTTCTTCCAGCGCCCCTTTTGCAGCTCAATGTGGCTTTCAGAAAAGTCCTTTTAGACAAGAAGTACTTGTCAGCCGGCACACTGCGAGTGAAAGCTACAAAATCTAAAGAAACTGCAAATTAGTATTTTCACCACCAAAAGCCACCATTAAATGCAATTTTAGACGCACAGTTAACAACCAGGCAGATGATCGCCGAGTGAGGGAGAGAATGCCGGAACATCCTGCCTGCCAGCGACAGCTCCTTGCCAAGGGAGCGAGGAACAAGACCCCTCTCCCGGAGGGCACCGTCCGTGTCCGCCCCACACGCGGCTCTCACCTGCTTCAGCACAGGGAGTGGGGCGCTGGCGGGCTCGGCCTTGGCCTGCGCGGGGGCGGCGCCCTGCTGCAGGAGGCGCTGCTCGATCTCCTGCTCCTGCTGGAGCGCCTTCACGAAGGCGGCCTTCAGGCGGCTCGTGTGCTCCACCTTGAGTGCCTTCTTCTGGTTGGACGCCATGCAGTTCTCGCACATGATGGTGCCACCCTTCTCCTCCCGCCAGCGGCACGTGAAGTCTGTCTTGCACTGTGCACACATGTAGGGCTCCCGGGAGAGCACAACGGCGGCGGCCGACATCCTGCCCGCTGCAGGGGGAGACAAACGTGGCTCACGTCGGAGGAGCGGGAACAGCACAGCCAGAGCCCGCACTACCCCCAGGAGGGATGTGCACGCTGGCAGAGCCCAGGCAGCCCCCTGGGCCAGGGGGCCCAACTGGCATCGGGACACCAAGGCCCCGACGTTCGTTCACTCGGCACACACACAGGTACCAACTGTGCGCAGAAACAGGGCCAGCCTGCAGAAGCTTTGCTGAGAAGCAACGCTGCTACACTTTAGAAAGCTGCAGGCTCGGCATCCTCCATGCCAACTCTCAAAGACACCTGGTTTCTCCCGGCCATGCTTCCTACCCACAGAGCAGGCATTTCCCACCCTGTCGGGGAGACGGTGGCCACTCCAGGCCCCACCTTGTAAGGTGATGTGGCACCCTTTCCAGGGAGCGAGGTAACCACATCCAGAAAGTGCTCACGACACTGTGCCTGGTGTCCTGTGCATAGCAGGGGTCTGGGTTGCACAACAAGCTCTTGAGGGGACACCCCTAGCGCCCTGTCTCAAGAAGAAACAGCCTGGGGAGCTGAAGTGACGGTGCACGGCTGGCCAGACGCACAGCCGGGCCCGGGAACGGGGACTTGGTGGCACCCAGCTCCTGGAGGGGTGGCCAGGGCAGCCACAAAAAGAGCTTGCTGAGCTGTGGGGTCATGCTTTCTTCAGTGTGTATACACACACACACACATGTGCCATCCAATGTGCATTAAGGGGTAACTCTGCATTTTGCTCCTATCTCTTCCATGGGCAGCACTTAAAGTTCAACAGCCTTCTGGCATCATGAACCATGATGTGGAGAGACCCCGGCCGCCCCATCCTCCTGGCTGAGTTGCCTCTACCTGGTAAGGGGCTATAGCGGGGGATCTGACTCTAGGGGGCTCCTGCCACTCCACAGAGCAGACAGGACGCCACCTGCCCAAGTTGCCGGAGGCCCCGGGGTCCACCGTGGGCCCCAGCTCCGGTCCCCAGCCTGGAGCTTCTCCTCCCACACGCCCACCCCCAGAGGTGGCCCCTGCTGCCCAGGCAGCGGCGGCTGCCCTCGGTGTCAGAGCCACCTCAGGCAGGACCCAGGGCCTCCTCTCATGGCTAGGGCCTGTTTTCTGACGACAGGGGATGGAGACAGACCAGTCTGGGAGAGAAGGAGCCCAGCACAGGCCAGTGCAAGACCGGCGGGCACTGCAGCCTCCTGCCCGCCACACCACACAGGCCTGGCAGCAGCTCTCTTGCCAACCTGACCTCATCCCAAAGGAGTCCCTGAAGGAGTGCAGACACGTCTGGGCTGTGTCAGAGCCCACATCTCTCCTCCCTGGGCCCGGCCGTGGGCCCCCAGCTCCTCCGGTACAGTCCACCCGGCCACCCCCAGCCACCCCCGGCCCTGAGGAGGTTTAGCGCTGTCTCCTCTTCAGCACGGAGCATCGATGAGCCCACGCGGGGAGGAGATCCAGGCTGGCTGGCCAATTGGCATCACCACACACGCAATTTAAGGACAGAAGAGCCCTCAGTTCTGCATCTGCTGGCAACTCCCTCAGGGCAAACCTGACTTCCTACTTTCTAGCATCCTTTCTCCTCACCACCCCATGTGTGCGCTTTTGTTCCTGAAACCTCTTAACATGCAGGTGGCTTTCCAGACCACTTCCAGAGAGGGTGATAGCGTGAAGCTGGCCCAGGCACAGGTGCTCCCCAGCGCGGGGACTCAGTGCTCTGCAAAGCTCCACCTTTCCCCAGCTCTCAGAGGAGGCCCCATCAGAAAAGAAGCTGCCTACTGTACATGTAAGAAATGATCTACGATGGGAGGGATAATCAACTGGGAGACTGGGATCGACATATATCCACTGCTATATATAAAATGGATAACTAACAGGGACCTGCTGTATAGCATGGGAAACGACTCAGTTCTCAGTTCTATTCATGGGAATAGAACCTAAGAAAGAGTGGATAAATGTATAACTGATCCATTCTGCTGTACAGCAGAGAAGCTAAACCAACACTGTACATCAACTACACTCAACGAAAAACTTATTAAAAAAAAATTATCTAAACCTCAGAGCAAGTAAAGAACTAATGGCAAGAGACCATCCACAATATGCTCCAAGACAGCTGTGCATACACAGCAGACGTGCCCACACGCGCTATGCATCGGAAACAACTCACAGGATGGAAACCTCAGCTTCCAGACAGAGAACAGCCCTGGGCCCACGGCCTGCTCACCTTGTGTCTCCAGCAGGTTCTGCACCACCTCCTCCAGGCCGACCAGGTAGATGAATTCGTTGTTGGCAGCGCTGGGCAGGAAGTTCATCTCGGGGGCAGGGGGTTTGGGTGGGGGGATTTCAAGCAGCGTCTTCTCCAGCTGTTTGCGCAGTGCAAGCTTGGCGGCCACCTGCCGACTGGCTGGAGAATCCGCAGCGGTGACCACGGAGGCCACGCTGGTAGGGGTGGAGTTGGCCTGAGCAGAGGTGGCTGTCGTTCCTTTCAGCGATGCTGGGGAGGGCTTTGGGGAGGCAATGACCTGGTCAGGGTGCCTGAGGGGCCCACCCTGAGGAGAACCCCATCAGCTATGCTAAGTCCTTAAAAAAGTTAACTCCAGGTCGGCACCATTAGCTATACTAACAAGTCCTTAAAAGTAACTCAGAGCTGCCTGCCATCAACAAGCAACAGAAAAAGAGACATTAAACTCAACTGCTCTGAGATGACCAATCTTACAAATAACTTGTTGAGGTTTAGCTGATACCCAGATCACCTAAAAATCTATAACCTGCTACACTCTCTCAGCTGAGGCCACCCATGAAGCCATCAGCATCACAGCAGGCACCCCTGTGGCAACCACCCCCACCCGGGCGCGCGGCCACTGTCCTGTCACTACAGCCTGGTTCCCCTTCCAGCACGGGTCCAGGTGGCCCCCTCCTCAAAAGGTTGCAAAGGTGGCACGCTGTGGCATCAACGGCATCTCCCTCACGAGTACCTCTGCGGGCCCCCGCCCTTCACCCTCCTCCATCCTCACTGCTCCTGCGTCACTCACCATCTTCTCAACCCTGGTGGCTGACCTTCCACCATCTCCTTGCTCCAGCCCACTTGCCACCCGACACTCAAATGCTCTCCCCCAAACTGGGAGCAGACCATGCCAGTGCCCTTAAGCTTTACGGGACTGAAGACCCTTCTGGAAATAGGAAAGCTGTGTACACTGTCTCCAGGAAAATGCACGCACCTGACAACTGGCATGCAATAGGCTGTGGGCCTCAGGGAGCCCATGACACTGGCCCAGGGGTCTCCACAGGGGAGCAAGACCCCCCAGCACAGAGGGTGCCACCTGGCCTCTGACCGGCCAGCTCTTCGCTGTGCCCCTCGCTGGCTCCCTTGACCCCTCAGGGAGCAGAGCCGCAGGATCACCACTGCCTGCCTGGCTGCCACCCTTCTGACAGGAGGACAGGATGACACACAGCAGGGGTCTGATCAGCGTCTACGGGGTGGATGAAATGGCCTGCCCAGGACATCCTCCCATTTGGGTAGCAGGACAGTCCCTGAACCTGACTTCAGAAGAGCATTGCTGGCCATGATCTTATCTGAGAAAGGCAGACACGGATGGCGCCAGAGGAGGAAGAGAAGCTAACTCGCACAGCAACAGAAGCTCGTGCAGACCCAGCCATTTCATCTGTCAGTGAGGATCTTCAGCCTGCTGCCCCTGGCTCCATCTTCCCCCACTCTTAGGTGGAAACAAGCCCTCACCATCTCAGAGGCTCTGTACAGAGGTGAAGGGACATCTGCACACATTCCCCTCACGTGCTTGCGCCTGGCCACGGTGGTGAAGAGGGAGGGGTGGGTGGAGGGGAAGGGGGAGCCTCTGGTGACCCCCCACCTCACCCTCTCAGCAGTTATCTGCCTCTGCTACATGGCAGAGGCAACAGGAGACTCCTGTCCACAACCTTCACGACCCAACAAGGTCCCAGGAGCTACAGCACCACACGGTCCACGGGACTGGGCTGTCTGTCGCACGACTCACCTGTGGGATATTGACGAGCAGACTGGTGTTGGGGACGTTGGCGACACGGATGAGGCCCTGCTGAATGATCCTCTGTCCCTGAATTTGCACACTGGGCACAGACGCCCGGGGAGCCAGAAGGAGTGGCGGTGGTCCTGTGCTGGAATGTTGTCTGATGTTGTGGATTTGCTGTCGGGGTGTGGGTCAGAGACAAGACAATGAGAGGCCAATAAAAAGAGACTCGGGGAAAGAGCCCCAGCATGAGTACCGGGGTCATTCTTCCAAGAGGGACAGTTGCCCAGGGCTGTTCCGTAGGCCCATGCTCACCTGGGCCCCCCTGACGAGCGGGGGCATGACGACCTGGGAGCTCGCCTGAGGCCCTAACTTTGAGGACGTCTGCTGCCCGCCACGGACCAGGGGTGGTGGGATGACACTGCCAGGCATCCGAGTTGCAGAGGCCTGTCAACAACAGCAACCCTCAGATCTCACATGGTTTTGTAAACAGGTGTGTTGTGTTCATAAAGGCACAGATGCACACGCACCAAAACAGTGGTGGTAGAAAAAAGATAAAATGACTGCTCACTCTAGACAAACAGAAGAACGAGGAACATAGGCTCCCACCAAGAGCCATGCCAACCTGGACTCGCTCAGGACCCAGGCACCCCCATGGTGAGAAGTTAGCTAACTGGGATCAACACTGCCCGCCTGCTGGTCGGAGCTGCGGTCTCTGGCTTGAGGGCGGGCAGGTGTGCTCGGCCTGACCTCTGTCCTACGGCTGAAGCGGGAGCTCTGCCCATCGCGCCCTGTGGCAGAGGAGGCTGTGACAGGCTCAGAGAGCCAGGCTGTGGTGGGGGCCCAGAGTCTCCAGGATCTCGGCCGTCTCTCCAGTCTCACTAGAGGCAGCCACGGGAGGGGCCCTCCGAGCGTCTGTGTTATTCATGATGAACAGGAGCCCGGTTTGGGTATGGGGACGCAAATGTGACTGGCAAGGGGGCTCCCNGCAGGTTCTGCACCACCTCCTCCAGGCCGACCAGGTAGATGAATTCGTTGTTGGCAGCGCTGGGCAGGAAGTTCATCTCGGGGGCAGGGGGTTTGGGTGGGGGGATTTCAAGCAGCGTCTTCTCCAGCTGTTTGCGCAGTGCAAGCTTGGCGGCTGCCTGCCGACTGGCTGGAGAATCCGCAGCGGTGACCACGGAGGCCACGCTGGTAGGGGTGGAGTTGGCCTGAGCAGAGGTGGCTGTCGTTCCTTTCAGCGATGCTGGGGAGGGCTTTGGGGAGGCAATGACCTGGTCAGGGTGCCTGAGGGGCCCACCCTGAGGAGAACCCCATCAGCTATGCTAAGTCCTTAAAAAAGTTAACTCCAGGTCGGCACCATTAGCTATACTAACAAGTCCTTAAAAGTAACTCAGAGCTGCCTGCCATCAACAAGCAACAGAAAAAGAGACATTAAACTCAACTGCTCTGAGATGACCAATCTTACAAATAACTTGTTGAGGTTTAGCTGATACCCAGATCACCTAAAAATCTATAACCTGCTACACTCTCTCAGCTGAGGCCA
Organism: Neotragus pygmaeus; assembly: GCA_006410875.1. Lineage (NCBI taxonomy): Eukaryota > Metazoa > Chordata > Mammalia > Artiodactyla > Bovidae > Neotragus > Neotragus pygmaeus. The sequence goes on along the minus strand of SJYV01022212.1, from coordinate 28,737 downwards.
CCCATGAAGCCATCAGCATCACAGCAGGCACCCCTGTGGCAACCACCCCCACCCGGGCGCGCGGCCACTGTCCTGTCACTACAGCCTGGTTCCCCTTCCAGCACGGGTCCAGGTGGCCCCCTCCTCAAAAGGTTGCAAAGGTGGCACGCTGTGGCATCAACGGCATCTCCCTCACGAGTACCTCTGCGGGCCCCCGCCCTTCACCCTCCTCCATCCTCACTGCTCCTGCGTCACTCACCATCTTCTCAACCCTGGTGGCTGACCTTCCACCATCTCCTTGCTCCAGCCCACTTGCCACCCGACACTCAAATGCTCTCCCCCAAACTGGGAGCAGACCATGCCAGTGCCCTTAAGCTTTACGGGACTGAAGACCCTTCTGGAAATAGGAAAGCTGTGTACACTGTCTCCAGGAAAATGCACGCACCTGACAACTGGCATGCAATAGGCTGTGGGCCTCAGGGAGCCCATGACACTGGCCCAGGGGTCTCCACAGGGGAGCAAGACCCCCCAGCACAGAGGGTGCCACCTGGCCTCTGACCGGCCAGCTCTTCGCTGTGCCCCTCGCTGGCTCCCTTGACCCCTCAGGGAGCAGAGCCGCAGGATCACCACTGCCTGCCTGGCTGCCACCCTTCTGACAGGAGGACAGGATGACACACAGCAGGGGTCTGATCAGCGTCTACGGGGTGGATGAAATGGCCTGCCCAGGACATCCTCCCATTTGGGTAGCAGGACAGTCCCTGAACCTGACTTCAGAAGAGCATTGCTGGCCATGATCTTATCTGAGAAAGGCAGACACGGATGGCGCCAGAGGAGGAAGAGAAGCTAACTCGCACAGCAACAGAAGCTCGTGCAGACCCAGCCATTTCATCTGTCAGTGAGGATCTTCAGCCTGCTGCCCCTGGCTCCATCTTCCCCCACTCTTAGGTGGAAACAAGCCCTCACCATCTCAGAGGCTCTGTACAGAGGTGAAGGGACATCTGCACACATTCCCCTCACGTGCTTGCGCCTGGCCACGGTGGTGAAGAGGGAGGGGTGGGTGGAGGGGAAGGGGGAGCCTCTGGTGACCCCCCACCTCACCCTCTCAGCAGTTATCTGCCTCTGCTACATGGCAGAGGCAACAGGAGACTCCTGTCCACAACCTTCACGACCCAACAAGGTCCCAGGAGCTACAGCACCACACGGTCCACGGGACTGGGCTGTCTGTCGCACGACTCACCTGTGGGATATTGACGAGCAGACTGGTGTTGGGGACGTTGGCGACACGGATGAGGCCCTGCTGAATGATCCTCTGTCCCTGAATTTGCACACTGGGCACAGACGCCCGGGGAGCCAGAAGGAGTGGCGGTGGTCCTGTGCTGGAATGTTGTCTGATGTTGTGGATTTGCTGTCGGGGTGTGGGTCAGAGACAAGACAATGAGAGGCCAATAAAAAGAGACTCGGGGAAAGAGCCCCAGCATGAGTACCGGGGTCATTCTTCCAAGAGGGACAGTTGCCCAGGGCTGTTCCGTAGGCCCATGCTCACCTGGGCCCCCCTGACGAGCGGGGGCATGACGACCTGGGAGCTCGCCTGAGGCCCTAACTTTGAGGACGTCTGCTGCCCGCCACGGACCAGGGGTGGTGGGATGACACTGCCAGGCATCCGAGTTGCAGAGGCCTGTCAACAACAGCAACCCTCAGATCTCACATGGTTTTGTAAACAGGTGTGTTGTGTTCATAAAGGCACAGATGCACACGCACCAAAACAGTGGTGGTAGAAAAAAGATAAAATGACTGCTCACTCTAGACAAACAGAAGAACGAGGAACATAGGCTCCCACCAAGAGCCATGCCAACCTGGACTCGCTCAGGACCCAGGCACCCCCATGGTGAGAAGTTAGCTAACTGGGATCAACACTGCCCGCCTGCTGGTCGGAGCTGCGGTCTCTGGCTTGAGGGCGGGCAGGTGTGCTCGGCCTGACCTCTGTCCTACGGCTGAAGCGGGAGCTCTGCCCATCGCGCCCTGTGGCAGAGGAGGCTGTGACAGGCTCAGAGAGCCAGGCTGTGGTGGGGGCCCAGAGTCTCCAGGATCTCGGCCGTCTCTCCAGTCTCACTAGAGGCAGCCACGGGAGGGGCCCTCCGAGCGTCTGTGTTATTCATGATGAACAGGAGCCCGGTTTGGGTATGGGGACGCAAATGTGACTGGCAAGGGGGCTCCCACTGGAAGGCCTCATTCTAGTCTTACAAGAAGGAATGAGCAGCCTTTTGCAGAAACCGGATCACGGCTGCTCAGGAGCATGATGCAGAGTAAACACTGACCTGAAGTGATGGCTTGCCGGAAGGAATGTTCTGGGTGCCCCGTACGAGCGGGGGAGGGGTGGTCACGGAGCTCCCAGTGGAGCCTGCGGGCTGCAAGAGGTGAGGACAGGCAGAAGGTGAGAGGTTTACCAACTATGCTCCTCCCCACACACGATTCTGAGGAGCATTGCTCTTTTTCTTCTTTAAGCATCATCAGGCTCTCAAAGGTTCTGCTTGCCTGCCACGTTCACTGCAGTGGGAATTAACATGTTTGAAAAACACAGGACGGATTTACCAGGGCCTTTTACTCCTCTGCCCCAGGGCGCTTGGCATCACCGAGATTCGGGTGCCATCTCTGCCCTCCAGGGGACAAAAAAAGGCTGGCAGTAAAGGCTGGGGCTTATATATGTATATATCAATCCCCACCCTGGTGAGAAACTGTTTGGTCCAGGCATACAGTCCACCAAGGACGGTGACAGACTTGGTCCCCGTCATCAACTGTTCAGCAATCAACAGGAAACAACTAACGAGCAGGCTCATCCATCAGGATATTAACAGATGCCAGGCTTGGTCCACTTGTTTACTAGGTGTGGAGTGGGAACTCAAGTAAATCCCCAAGTCAGACCACGAGTGTCCTCCCGTCTCGCTCCCTTTAAGGCGGAAGCAATGTCTACACACTGTCTGCTTGTACTGCCCAAGATGCATTTACTTTCTGGTTCACTGAGAGAGTCATCAGAATGTAAGGCAGGGTAGCCATGTCATTGACCAGGAACCTTTCCATAATGGGATAACAAAAGAGGCCCACAAAACCAGCCTGACCTTGCCTTACAGGTTAAACCCCGTTTAGAAGCCGCACGAGGAGCGTGAGGCCTGGGGAGGTGGCAGGGGCAGAAGCTTCGGGATGGGGCCTCCGGGGTTGGGCACGGGCACCCTGAAGCAGGTGTTCAGCAGTCTGTCCAGAAATCCAGAGCGGCCCCTGCAGGCCACACAGGCACCCACAGGGCAGGACGCCTGTCTGAAAGGAGTTCAGGACAGAGCTGTGTTTCCAGCACCTTCAGAGACGTCTGCTCTCTATTTCCTTGATGGGAGTCTACAGGGAATGAGGTTGTCATACTCAGATCCAGAATATTCTAGATTGAAATCTCCTCTAAGCTAAATCCAAAACATGAAATTGAGCCTGCAAATTTCCAATTCAGACCCTGCCCCTTTGCCCCCGAGGAAACCTGACTTCTCACAGGCCCAGCTCCCGGGGCAGCAGGGAGCCAAGGAAGTGCCCGTGGTTTTCTGTCCCGGGTCCTAAACGCCTCTCACTGACTCCTGGGGAGTGAACACCGCGCACATACCTTCTGGGCGGGAGTTTCTTTTTGTATCTGACTCTGCCGCAACTTCTTCAGCAAAACCAGCTTTGCTTCTTCTAACCTTAACTCTTCTTTTAGTTGCTTAATCATCCTTTCTCGTTCTTCGGGACTGCTTTTCTACAAGGTCAAGAGAACATGGGTTGAGGGAGGGCTGAGGCCAGGGAGCACCAGCTGGCCCCCCGCAGCGGCGCCCTGGCGCGGGGATAGAGCTCACCATGAGGGCCTCGGTGCTGGTCTCCTTTGGGGGCTCCTCGGTCAGCCCATTCACCCTTGGGCTTGCAGGCTGCTCGTTGTCAGACAGCACGATCACATCAGGTGAAGGGGGTCTCCTCTCAGACTTCATGTCACTGTGGGGCAGGGAGGAGGGCTGTTACCCGAGCACCCCGCCTGTGGTGGGCAGCACTGCCGCAGATGCTGGGATTCAGACACAGACACAGTGACGTGGAGGCGAGCAGGCTGGCCTCCCCACAACCGCCTGCCCAGGCTGCCTTTCTCACTGCACTCACCACCTGGCCCTCGAACCTGCCAGTTTACAGCTGAGCCCTTTAAAAAGTCAGGACTGTTCCCGATAACCACTTTGGGGTCCCCTGGGCTGAGGATACCTATGTGTCTGCGGGAAAACATCACATTTTGGAACCCACCACAGCCCCTTTCCGTACCATGTGGCTCAGTACTGAACCCAGAACACTTGCTCCTGGATCTTGGGCCTGCTGGTGGAGCACCTACCTACCCCTTCTGGAAGCCACCTGATGGGGAGGCCAGCCCCACTTGAATCAGCCTTTCTTTGCTGAACCCAGACTCCCTGACGACCCTCACGCCTGGACAGGCCACCCACCCCTCCCCAGGCACACACTCTCAGCCAACGGTCTAAGTCCCAGCGCGGGGCGCCACCACCTCAGGAGGCAGCCGAGGCAGCCTGCTGTGGGGCCCTTCCTGGCCCAGGGGGCGCTCTATCCTGCCAGCGGCAACGTGGCACTAGTGGCTGCATGTTTTGAAACTGACTGGAACATGGAACACATTTGCTCTCACATACCAGGGTACTACCCGCCCACTTAATCTGCTCACAAACTAGCTCCCAGCCATCCCTGCCCATTATCCTCTGCCCTCTCTTCCCAATCCTACCACTCAAGTTCCTCAGAATGTATATGCACATCTGGTAATGCTCAGTTCAGTTCAGTCGCTCAGTCGTGTCCGACTCTTTGCGACCCCATGAATCGCAGCACGCCAGGCCTCCCTGTCCATCCACCAACTCCCGGAGTTTACTCAGACTCACGTCCATCGAGTCCGTGATGCCATCCAGCCATCTCATCCTTGGTCGTCCCTTTCTTCTACCCTCAATCCCTCCCAGCATTAGAGTCTTTTCCAATGGGTCAACTCTTCGCATGAGGTGGCCAAAGTACTGGAGTTTTAGCTTTAGCATCATTCCTTCCAAAGAATACCCAGGACCCATCTCCTTTAGGATGGATTGGTTGGATCTCCTTGCAGTCCAAGGGACTCTCAAGAGTCTTCTCCAACACCACAGTTCAGACGCATCAATTCTTCGGTGCTCACTTCTCTTCACAGTCCAACTCTCACATCCATACATGACCACTGGAAAAACCATAGCCTTGACTAGACAGACCATTGTTGGCAAAGTAACGTCTCTGCTTTTCAATATGCCATCTAGGTTGGTCATAACTTTTCTTCCAAGGAGCATGCGTCTTTTAATTTCATGGCTGCAGTCACCATCTGCAGTGATTTTTGGAGCCCCAAAAAATAAAGTCTGACACTGTTTCCCCATCTATTCCCCATGAAGTGCTAGGCTTCTGCTAATGGCATTGCTGACCACATATATAAAGATCAACGGGTCTCAGAGACAGTGCTTAGCGCCAAGCCAAGCAGCTCTGTTTGCTGAGGACATAATGTAAACTCTCCCTTAAGATCTAGCCTCAGCATCTGTGTTTAAAGAATGCAATCAGCAGGAAAGCCAGCCAATGACTGAATTCGCCCGCTAGGTGGCACTATGACCCAGAGAACAAACTCGGCTAAGTTAACTGGGAGTAACAACAGCTCGAAGTTGTCCCATTCCTTCCAGCTGAGTGGGGAAGCAGAGTTAGGGATGGGAAATCGGTATTTTAACAGCCCACTGAACTGCCCTTTCCACTCCCAGAGTGAGCTATGCCTTCAGGGAAGGGGGGTGCACAGAGGACCACACACCGGGTTCACTGACCCCCCCAACCCCTCAACCCGCAGCGCTCTCCCTTGGCCCACCCTCATCTCAGCTCTCAGAGCAGCCGCCGCAGTGCAGCAAGCCCAGCCCTGATGCGATGGAGCCACCACAGGTACAGCTGCTGGGTGGGCTTCCACGAGCCATCAGGAGGCGCCCATTTCAAGGTACAGAACTCCCTCATTGGGGTTAGCAGCCCACATTTTCAAGTCCAGGAATTGACTGGCTGTCTATAAAATAATCCAGGATGTCTTACTAGGGCCTCACCAAACCAAAAACCAACGCAGCTCAGGAACCACTGCTCTTTCAAGTCTGTGTCTCCCTGCTGGCTGCCAACTCTGCCCAAGATACACATCAAAGAGGACCCCAGGGCTCCAACCCAGGTTCTGTGGGCATGCGTGCAGACACTGAGCAGACACAAGGCTCTGGCACAGAAGCTGCAGCCGCTGGTCGCAGCCCAGGCAGGCTCCCAGGCGGCCGCACAGCAGAGCAGCAGCCTCGGCAGAACCACGGCTAGAGTTACAGACTGCCGGTGCTTCCTGAGCAAGAGCGAACGGGGGTGCAACGGTAACCCACAGGGATTTATCACTTTTTATCATCTCATGGAGCATGTGCCCATCTCCCAAAGGTGAGATGCCTAATACAGCTCAAATCTGCCTGAGGGAAGAGGGCAGGGTTAGGGGCTGGACCACATGGAAGCTGAAGCTTCCTGAGATGACCACTGTGACCAGAGCTCTCCCAGGTCCCATCTTGGACCGAGACTAATCAATAACTCGTCCAAGAGATGACATCACCTCCCATCAGTGATCACTCAGCATCCCAGCAGCCAGCAGGGAGTGAACTTCCTGTATGCTAATCAGGCCACCAAAAAGTCATGTGACAAAGGCATTTCCCTCTTTGGTCATGTGACCCTTTAACTGTGCCTTCCAACGTGAAAACCATGGCAACAGCCAGTTCTAACCAGTTTGTGACATGCAGCCTTCATTTTGAGAAGTGAGGTAGGGTTCAGGTGCTGTCAGGAAATGGAGGCGCCAGCTCGCCCTGAGGCTGCAGGCACTTCCTGTGTGGCGCAGGCCCACGGGGACTGCTCGCCTGTTACAGGGACCTGGGTGCCTCTTCCAAACGCAGAAGGGCCACCAGCCCCCACCAGTTTCCAACAAGGAAAACTTTCCTAAAGCTCAACTTTAACACAAAGGCACTTCAAGTTTCTCAGAACTTTCCCAGGGAGCTCTTTTAATTCAAGAAAAAGGATACTCATTTGACAAAGGCTCAAAATTATCGTGGACATTCTTTTTCTAAAAAAACGTATTCTAAATTATAAAACCATCTAGCCCAACATGCCAGGGAAACTGTAGTGGCCGTGTGTATTATCTCGGTCCAGGGAGGCTGCCTGGGCACCACATTTATTTGAAAGCTATGATTTCAGGGCAAATGCACTAAGCCTAGCCTGCCCATCTTGAGAATCCTGATATAAATTATTATGATCAGAAGAGATTTTATGTGACCTGGAAGCAAGCCAGGCTGTTCGTGAAAACGTTCTCACTACCTCCCTCCCTTGTATGCCACCCGAGGCTAAACAAACAAAAATTCTGTTACATGCCCGGAACTTCCGTCAAGTTTCCTGGAGATTAAAACTTAACTCACAACAAGATCCCTCCATTCACAGCCTCACCATCCCACGTGCTTGCCCAGCAGTGGTCAGAGCGGGGTTAACACTGAGTGTCTCACTGGCCTGTGCCAGGGGAAGCAGTTTTCATCAAGGGAACGCAGCCCTGATCTTTGCTGGTCTCCATATGCGCCTGCCTGATGTCCAGGAAAGGTGCACTTGATCCACACTCATGCATCCATGTACTCCCTCCTTCCTAGCTGCTGGAAGCCAACCTAAGAAGTGGTGCCGTGTCCAGCCGCGGGCAGAAACCCCTGGATAAAAGCAGTTCTGTCTTTAGGGTCAGCCAGGAGGTACAGGGGCATGCGGGTGCAGACCATCACCCACCCGGCTTCACCAGAGGACATTACTGCCCCAGACTTGTTTGACCAAAGCCTGCGTTTTTCTAAGATCCCTGAGATGCCTGCACACACGAATGAAGTCGGGGACAACTGTGGGCCCAATGAGGCCTCAGGACAACAAACTGCTCCTTGGGGCTAACCAAGGGGAGAGAAGCAGGGCTGGCAGCCAACTAGTCCCTGCCAGAACCCTCCCTCTTCCCCCCATCTTTTGGTCCCAGCTGGGTGAGGAGAGGCAGGTAGCTGCTAACTCTTTAGGGGGGTGGGGGAGGCTTTGCTAGACCCTGCACCAAGCAAACAGTTGTCTTGGCCCCACCAGACCCTCTCCCAGGGCATTCCTCCCATTAGAGCCCATTCACACCTTCCAGGCCCACAGGTTTCTCCAGTCCCCAACCCCTGAACCCCAAGCTCTTGCTCCTGAGCTGCCCCCACCTTCACCACCATCCACTCCAAGGAATGTCCCTCCATCATATTCTCATCTCCCCTGTGACAGACCCAATGCACACTGGAAGATGCACTTCTTGAACAGCCCCTGGAAGCACAGTCAGCACTACCCCCACTGCACTCAGGGGACCCGTCCCCCAGCGGCACGCAGTCGGGGGAAGGCTTCCTAGTTCTACCCCCAAACTACCCACCCTCAGCAGGGAGCTCAGGGCAAAACACTGGGGCCTTCACTGAAGAGCGGCATAAGCCTGAGCAGAGGCCCTCCCCGGCCAGAGCCCAGCTCACTCACCCCTCACCTCCGCAAGCTCGTCCAAGGCCAGTGCCCTGGCCTTCCTACAAGGGGCCACCCTCCCTCAGCCTCCCAGGGTGACGCTGCCACTGCCCACTCGACAGGCGGGTGCCTTGACCCAGGGCTGGGGCCAGGGACCAGTGTTCCCGCTCAGACCCTCTCTCCAGGAGGGTGCGGCACTGCCGCTCCCGGTGATGGCCAGGATGTTCCCAGGGCGCTGTGACAAGGGCAAAAGCAGGGGTCCAGCCCTGCTGAGATGCCACAACCCCGGAAGAAGGGCGGAAGCCCCCCGAGCCAGAGGGGCAGGACTCTCCTCCTGGCACCACGCTGGCTGGTGGACAGGCCACAGGGCCTCCTCCCAGAGCAGGCATGGTGCACCAAGCCTGCACGTGCTGAGGGAAGGAGGGGGTCGCACGCCTGCAAAACTGCCCCACGTGGTCCTGCCTCTTCCAAGTGAGAAACCCAGGGTAGGACATTCCCTCTCTGTGCCTCCTACAAGGTTGGGGACAGTAATTCCTGCCCTACTGCCCTTCAGCTTTGCTGGGTGAGGTGAGACCTCAGTGCCAAGAAGGTTCAGATGCCCTAGGAGGTCACTGGGGCAGTTCGGGCCCCAACCTCCCGAGGCAGTAAGGAGCTGCTCGCCATGAAGGTGAACCTGGCAGACAGCAGACAATCAAGTAACAGCTGAATATTGCCAAACCCAGTGAAGACAGGTGTTGAGTCTGCTCTCTGGGTGCTCAGGTGATGTCCCTGATGTGCACCAACCTCCCCACTTCCCTGTACCTGGCTCCAGGAGAGCCTGAGTTCACGAAGAATCCACGATGCCTGTAGACTGATAACTGTGCATCTGTGGGCAGGTCTTTCCACATGCACAGATACTACACTGCTCAAAGATGTACAAGCTCAACTCAGAAATCAAAGGATTTCTGAATTATGTCATTATGTATTTTCAAGCACCAAGCCATAGAGATCCACTTCCCGAGAGCCCAGAACTCTGGTGGATGTTAACGAGGAGTCCCAACACTCCCAGTTGACCAAATGCTGTGCAGAGGACCGCTGCACCACACCCTCATGAGGCGGCCCACTCAGTCTGCAGCGCGCCCTGAAGGCAGCTCACTCCCTGTGGCCTGCAGTGAGGAGCAGAGAGGACGCAGCAGTGCGAGCGTCTGAAGCAAGGTCACAGCCTCAAAAGATTCTCCTTGCGCCCTGAGAACACATGCTCTGAGAGACCACCCCCCACAGAAGGACGCCGAGCTAGCTGTTTTGGCAAGAGGGTCACAGAGACAGACACAGAGTTGGCCCCGGCACCCCTACATGAGCAACAAAGCCACCGGAGAGGAGAACCCAAGGAGCTACGCTCAGCTGGGACCAGTCAGCCAGCAGAGCTGACAGACGGCGCTATGCCAGCACAGGTATTCTCTGCCACCCGACTCCCGGGGCTGGCAGCCCAGCTCTGCCCCCGAGAGCTAGCCAATGCCAGGGTAGCTCTACTGCCTCCTGTAGACTGTCTTCAACAAGGCTGGCCACTACACTACCCTGGGAGCGAGAAGGCGGGAAAGAAAGGGCTTATCCAAGTAACCCCCCTCTGCAAAGCTCCGTCTCCTCCCCTGAAAGGCCCAGCAGCAGTTCTCTTAACAGAGGGTGCCCCGGGGCAGATGCCCACGCAGGAGGAGACTGGTGGACAGCTCTGGGACAGCCCGGGCCAACAGGGAAAGTGGTGCATGGGGAGCCCCAGGAGAGCAGCGGGCCATCCTCAGACCTGGGAGCCGCCACTGGAGGCTTCAGGCACTGCCGGGAGGGCTGCCTGAGCCATTGTTTGAAAGCAATTCCATACACCTAAGCCAGGGAGCACCCCTATTTCAGAAGCACTTCTAGGAAAGTTCTAAAGAGAAAAATAAGACGTTTATCACCAGTTTCCAGGTTAGTCCTACTGCCTGGTAATGTTTCACTGGCAGTTTCCAGTTGCACACTGTTTGTCTCAGTGGACACACACCACTGGGATCTTTCACAGTCATCTGGGCATGAGAGCTACTCACTGGGACCCCAACACACAGCACCTTCCCTTCCCAGGAGGCTCCGTCCACTCAGACACGCTCAGAGTTATCAGAGAGGGAACTGCCCCATGTAGGCACAGGCTGCGCCCCGAAGCCGAGCACTTGCCTGCCCTGGGGGCTGGCAGGCACTGACTAGTGCGGGGTCCCTGCTGCACGCCCGGAGCCCACCTGCTCCCCGCCTGCACCAGCTCTTCTGAGACTCCCTCGGCTCCCCTTCTTGGCATCCATTACCACCTCTCCCAGCCCTGTAACTTGACACCCTGTTGGCTGGGATGTCAAGACAAAAGCCCAGAGCCCGCTTTGTGGGGGCCAGGAAGTCAGAATACATTGTGCTTCTAGGTCACAGAGGCAAGGAGGGACTCCCTACAGCAGATGAACCCAAACACACCTCCTAGGATGCCAGCTTCCTAACCAACTCACAGCAAGAAAAAAGTCAGCTGTACAGATGAAACCACACTGGAGAAGCAAACACCACTTTCCAGCTTGCAATGCCCACAAACTCTTGTGATAAATGGAAAGTGCTTTGTTTCCCTGGAAGTTTCTTGCCCCCTCTTAAATATGTGTTTCCAACTGCTGGATCCTCCCCCAACACCCCAGGGGATGTCCTCCCAGCAACACTCTGCAGTCCGCCACCCCCACCAGACCTGCTCCAGCTGCTCTGAGCAAAGCTGCTGTGAGGCTCCACCCAGGTCAGCCATGAGGACTGTGGGGGGCTGGGTGCTCCTCAGTGGCTGCAGTGACCTGGGCCAGTTACCAAGCCTCAAAGAGCTGTAGTTTCTTCATCTGCAGAATGCGATGCCGCTGACCTTGAGAGGATGCTGTGAAGTGCAGCGGGCACAAAGTGCATCCAGTCAACGGATGACCACCCCACCTCTCTCCTCCAGGCTCACAGAATGTAAGGTGCATGCACACTCAGGGCAGCTCCCATCACCTTTTCTGCTACAATGTAGCTCTGAATTGATTCATTTGGCCACCCGCCCTATAATCCGAGGTCTCTGGTGACAGGGTCCCCAGCCGAGGGCCTCTCCTGCCCGCACTTTCTGACCCCATCAGGCCGCTAACCACTGTCCTGCCTGCCATGTGAGCTCGGAGTCCTGCCAGGCATCTGTGCCTGTGCCCACCCTGCAGAGCCCGCCAGAGCCCCCCCAGAGTGGGCCTCAGGACCCTTTCGGGGCTTCTGCCAGGTTGTTGTAATATGGAGATGACATATGCCTTTTGTACCAAGTCAGAACAGCTGCAGCAAACTGTGCCAAGAGTCACATTGTCGTCACACTGTAGGCAATGCCTTGGATGAAGTACAAGCTATTGATTTTACTAAAACTCAGCATTTGAGTACACATGTCTTTTTAATATTCTGTGACAACATAAAGCACTCCTGCTGCATACCAAAGCAGAAGAGCCATGTAGGGGGAAAAAAAACAAAAACACACGTTTGGGCATTTGCAACGTTTGAAGGAAGGATGGACAGACATGCTGTAGTTATTCAGATGCGGGTGTCCAGCATGCACTCTCCCCAAAGCTGGTTCACGGACAGGAAAACAACCAATAATGTATCACCAATGATAATGTCTGAGCTCCCAACAAGCAAAATGTAGACTTTTGGGAAACTTGTGAGCCCAATAGCTTCCCAGCAGATCAGATAATTAACTAATCTGATTTTCTTTAATACTGAAAAATAAAATGTATCAGACTTGGAAAGATCTCTATAACTTAGTCAACTAATATTTTCTAATGTTCAGTGGTATAATTACACACTCAAATGTGAATAAAGGATCATTCGGGGAGAGAAGAAACAGAACACCCTGAGGCTTCACCCTTTATGAGCTGTAAACAGTCACTTCCTTCCAGAGGGCACAGCATAGAAAGGGAGGAAGAAAGTAACTTTATGGTGAAGACACCTGACAGACAGACACCCAAGTGATCAACACCCCAGCGACAGCTCACACTGCTGGGACGTGCCCCGGACACGGGGATGATGAGAAGGGCACCTCCCCTCTGCGGTCCTCTCTAAAACCCAGTCCAACCATGAGAAACACACCAGACGAATCTCAACTGAGGGCCACCCTACAAACACCCGACTCCCAACTGTCAAGGTCATGAAAACCAAGATCGTCTAAGAAACAGTTTCAGTCCAAAGGAGACTAGAGACACGATGACAAAATGCCATGCGGGACCGTGGGACAGAGAAGATGAAAACTGGAAACGGGATCAGAATAGACTGTGATGAGCAGTAACTATTCAGGACAAATGTTCCACAGCAGTCTATTAGCAATGGAAGACTGGGAAGGGGTGTGTAGGCATGATCTTCGCAACTTTTCTGTTAAGTCTAAAGCAATCCTAAAATTAAAAAAAAATTTTTCTGTTCAAAGTACAAGAGGGACTGATAGATTTTAATGTAACCAAGTACAAAAACTTAATCAAGGTTTCAGAGTCCACAGTGCAACTAACTGTTAGGAATGGCCACTTTGTGTCTTGCATTTAAAGAAGAAACACACAATTATGCAAAATGACAAGCAAACACTCCTCCCTGCCCCAACCTGCCTGTCTGTGTGAGGCTGGATTTCCTTCACATGCTTCACCCCTAACAACTTAGCACAAGACATGGAGACGCAGATAGGAGCATCCAGCTGTCTGCTTATTAGAGAGAGCTGCAAAATAGCTTTTTTTTTAAATGAAAAATGTTTTTTATGCTAACATGGAATTGGTTCATTATTGTTCATTATTATTATTTAAAAATAAGTATTTTCAAATTTTTCTAACACAGTAAATGTCAACATATTTTCCACACAACTAAGCCTCTCTGGGGTCCAGAGATGAAAAGGTGGCCAGGTCAGTGCTTCAGCCAAAGGGTTTTCTATCCCCATCGAAGGAAGATGCCAGCCAGTCTGAGCAGAGGCCCCGCAAGTGGAGTCCTCCTGACATGCCACAACCCATGTGTTTTTTTGTTGCCAAAGCTGTGTTTTGAAATGCAAGGTGTGCTAAAAATTTAATAGGACTCACCTCACATATAACACTGTGATTTCTCTATAAAACCTATTCGGTTATAAGACAAGAATGCTTGTTTTCTAAGAACTGGTAACCTTTTCCTTGTGGCCTTGAAAAGCAGCAGTTGTACCGGCCCCACAGTTACCGGTTCACAGAGAACCTCCCACTGCCCAGGGCAGCTGGGACGCCCTGCATCTGCAGAGGGGCAGGCGAAGCGCTGGCGTCTTACGGAGTCAGGTCGGGGATGCCAGTTCCCACGCCAGGAAACCACCCTGCATCTCACGCCGCACTCCCTGCTTACGCTGTCCTCCAGGCAAAGGCACCTCCTCCCTTCTCCAGCAGCTCTGCTCTCACCAGCAGGCATCCGGCACGCTCTGAGCTTCATCCACATCCAGAGCACCAACTCTGCTGCTCCAGAGGGTGGCCCCCGGCCTGCACTTCTAGCCCAACAACCCGACCCTGCTTCTCTGGGCCTTCTGTGGCCCTGACTCCAGGCAAACCCAGTGGGCTCCCGGGACCTGGACACCTGAGCACCCCTACTTCTGGGCTCCCAGAGCATGCCACCCGGACTGCTCTTGCCCACACTGCCCAAAGACGGATGCCCAAGTCCTCCTGAAGGGAGGGCACACGGCATGCCTGGACTGGCTGGCCTCCTTAGAGCACTGCTGTGCTGAAGCTGCTTTTGAAAGCAGCCAAGGGCCTCCTCAAGAAACTCTGTATGTCACCAGGTCTCAGAGCCCTAAGACCCGAAGGTTTTCCATGTGATTACATCACAACTATTTTTAAGATTTAAGCTCTAAAAATAAGCACTCTGACAGCTTGGGACCTAAGGAAGGGGACACGTAGCAACATCTGGTATGTCTCCCATCTTCCCCCCCATCAGACACTCCCTGCCTCCTTTGCACTCCCCCTCCCTCAGGTGGGCCCATCACAGAGTTACTAAGCACTCAGTTCCTCCTCCCTCATTCTTGGATACCCATGAGTCCCAAGGCTCCTTCCCACCAGCACTGGGACAAACCCTACTGAGTGATGCTGGGCCTTCTGATGTTTGAGTATGACCAACCTCACTTCAGAGCAGAGGGTGGGCTCCAAGGGTGGAGAGGCCTGTCCTGGGCTACCCAGGGGTGTGAGTGAAATCGAGCTGTCAGATCCCACATTCTTTTTTTTTAAACCACCTGCCATCCCCACTCCCTTTCAGGCTCACAAATTACAATTCAAATGCTCATCTTAAGGGAAAAAAAAAAAACAGAAATCTCCTGCAATCCGGCCAGCTCTTCTTTGCCGCAGGGCACACTCTGCTGGGGAAATGCGCCTCTTCGGGTGTGTCAGCCCCGCTGGCCTAGGGTCACACACAGAGCTCCCTTCAGCCCACTTCTTCACTGGGTTAGGTGGCTGGAGGGTCAAGATGGGATCCCTCAGGCTGGCACATTCACCATCCCCACCCCCAGGGCTGGTTAAGGTTCTGGTACACCTGTTTTCATCATTTCAGAGATACCAGCTGCAAGATAAAAACCAATGCATATGAAAGCAGAGCCTCCACAGCAGAGACCCTCTGTCATGAACCCCCGTAGGTAGATGCTTCAACGACCACTGTTGCGAGGACACCGCTCCAACAGGAACCACACCACGAGCGGACATCAGAAACTGTGGCTGCAGAATCAGACTGAGTAACTCAAAATAAGGAAGTGATCTGCTTAATCTGCCAATCTGCTTAACTCACACGTGTGTGAAGGCAAGAGTTCCTTGTGTGTGCAAAGTTCCATCAGTCATGTCTATCTCTTTGTAACCCTATGGACTGCGGCCCACCAGGCTTCTACGTTCATGGGTTTCTCCAGGCAAGAATACTGGAGTGTGTTGCCATGCCCTCCTCCAGGGGAATCTTCTTGATTTGGAGATCGAGCCGGCATTTCTTGCATCAGCAAGTAGGTTCTTTAACACAAGCACCACCTGCTAATTCCCAGCTGCTTACCTAGATGACAGCACACTGTGGCCTCTGGTTCCTGGTGGGGCAGTCACACAGTAATGTCCCCAGACGGCTGGCACTATCCAGTGAGAAGCCATCCCCTCCACAGCCAGAGGAGGGCGCCGTAAAGGCAACAGGGAAGTGGCAAAACTGTGGGCCTCCTGACCTGACCAGGCTGGCTCACAACATGCCCCTTACAGTATGTCCCTAGGTCACTCTGAGAGGTAGAAAACAAGGCCCCTCAAGTCTGTCACGCTGCCATCCAAAAATAATGACTTTTAGGAGTACAGGTGAACTCCCTCAAATTTCAATTACAAACCTGTGATAAGATGTGGTCGGACAGAGAAGAACTGGCATGAGCAGCCCCGAGGGAAGGGGAGAAGCAGAGGACGAGGAAGAGATGGAGAGAAGTCACAGAGGTTCAGGGAGGTGGCAGCTGAGGCCAGGAGTACAGAATGAGGAACTGATTTCTAAAGGAACATACCCCTGGGTCCCACGTGCTGAAATGCAAGCAAGCTATGGACTTCTAGTTGAAGCTGACAGAGCTGCTCCCCAGCCTGCTTGGCCTCTCCTGGAAGTCGCCCAGCAGCAGACAGAGAATTAGCAAATGAAAGGCCAGCCCACAACAGGTGGCTGGGGAGGGGCAAGGCTCCACAGTGGGTCAGAGCCCCCACCTATGGGATGCTGGCCACAAAGAACAGGCTCCCGGCCGCAGGACTCCCAAAGCTCTCACACAGTGCAGCAGAGATGGGGTCAATCGCTGGCGACTGTAGGAGAGCCAAGGTGAGGGTCACCACACCTATTTGGGCTGTGAGCACCAGAGCCCTTTCCAGAGCCATCACAGGCCCACAGCCGTGTCACATTCCCCCAAATCACTCAAGGACGCACATTCCAGCAGACAGCTGGCCGGAGGGCGGGGCACAGCTGCAGCGGGGCACAGCGGGGAGGACAGTGCAGGAGGGGGCTCGGGGCTGCGCGCGGCCACGGAGGACCCCCACCACCCCGCACAGCTGCTGGCATGGCGAGAGCGTGGCTTCACCCGGTCACGGTGGTCACACACGCAGACCAGGACGCGGGCTCAGACCTCCCTGGAGACCTCATGGCTAAAACTGTGAAGGCTTGACACTCAGTGAGGATCAAGTAGCTGAATCTCCACACACAAGTGAAACCACTCAGACGTTTTAGAGGAAAGGTATAGCAATTTCTTTTAAAACAACTCAATACTGACCTACCCTGTGACCCCAGCAATCTGATCCCTATTTAGGAAGATGACCCATGTTCACGTGAAGACTTCCACAGGAATGCTCCCAGCAGCCCCAACCTGGAGACTGCCTGGTATCCGTGGACAGGTGAGTGGGCGACTATGCATATCCACACAGGAGTTGCTCAGTGAGATGCTGACACACACCACAGGGAGGAATCCCAATCACCCGGAGTCAGAGACAGTAGACCCCACCAAGCACATGCTCTCTATTTCTAGGAGGTTTGAGAAGAAACAAGACTGATGGAAAGTGGCAGAATACACCCCATCAGGAAGGGCAGTGTATGTGCGGACGGCTCCAGTGAACCATCTGGGGTGCTAAGGGTCAATACCCCTGTGAAAACCGCAGCAGGAGAGCATCTGCAGCTGGTAGAGCAATGGCACTCCTGGCAGAGCAATGCCAACCCCAGTGTTTGCTGCGTGCACCCTCTCCTGCAGACTGCTGGTAAAGCAGGCGCAAACAAACAAGGGCCCCCAAACCTATGAACAGCAAGTGACACACACACCCGGCCCTGTGGACGCAATGCCTACTCAGAACAGAGCGAGGCCATCCGCACACGCCCACGCTGCAGACAACAGGCGGAAGCACCACCATGTTACTCTCAGAGTCATTCACTTTGGAAGAGGACTCGAGCATGAACCTGGGTGTGGATGACGTGCTCCACAAACCGCTCACCACTATGGGTGGCTAAGTCCTATCTTCCTGGCAAATGATCGCAGAACCCTGGCTTCTATACAGAGTGCCACCCATCACTATCAGAGTCCCAAAGAAGGAGAGGGCAGTGATTCTGTCATCAAGGATATCCGCTTCAAAGGTGGCCTGCTTTGCAGGCCCCTTGGTGGGGATAAGAACACACATCAGAGTGCCTCCCATCCACGCCACAGGGCACACCACTAGTCCAAGTAAAGCTCTGTCCCAGAGCAAAAGAGACACACGACACAAAATGGGGAAGGAAGAACAGGTGAAGCAGCTGCCTGAAGACCACGTACCCAATGGAAGCCAGCAAAGGCAGCCACCATGCCACCTGCCCCACACATCCACTCAAGGCCCACAGGGCTGGGTGGTGAGCAGCAGAGATGGGGCTCCAACTCTGTCCCGGCTGGGCCCGAGGCCTAGGAGCCCTAGCTTTGTTTCCCCCCAAAGTAAAATAAGGAACTAGAGGTGGTCTGCTCAGGTGCCCAGTGACTTTCAGCCCTTGTGAGCCACAGCCCTAAAGTCAAGGCTCCCCCACACCTCCGCAAGTTCTCTGACCACACTACGGTACCCTAGAAAACCCTGTCCCATCACTTCTGCCCCCAAGGGCCAGCACAGGACCTGCCAGAGAATCGAGGGAGAGCCGGCAACTCAGAAAAAGGCACACACAAATGTTTTCAGTGAAGCATGGGTGTGTAAGCGTGCAGCTCACACAGCCCAGGGGAGCCGAGGGACCCCCATCCCAACCTTTCGGGTGGAGAAGGCCTGGCAAAGAGGTTCATTATTTTACTGAGTTAAATGTATCTCCACCCAAGAGAGGAAAAAACAAAGCTATTTTCACCTGTGTGGGCCTAGATTACTTCTGAAGATCAATTTGTGACAGAGAGTCTCCTCTATAGCAAAATGTAGGAATGGAGTCTACTTATCTTAGAAAGGAAAAAAGAGAGAGAACCCCCCAACAGCTTCCTTTGTCTGTCCCAGCTCCAGCCGCATCCAACAGTCCAGACTTGGAGTGGGGGGAGGGCAGCACAGGCTCATGACCTTTGGGCTGGTCTCAGACCAACAGGCTTCCACCTCTGTGGGATTCTGTTTTTCCATGAGCACATTTATGGATGCCATAAAGGAAACTGAACTATTTCAACCTCGTTTTTAAATTTTAAACACCCATACTGAGACAATTTACATACCACAAAATCCATTCACTATAAAAGTATAACTCAATGATTTTTAAGTGAATTTAGAGTTGTGCAACCATCCCTACAAGCAAAGCTTAGAACACGCCCCTCACCCCAAAGATGACGCCCACACACTTGTCTTTGTGCAGATGTACTTTCTCAGGTATGTTCCTTGGACAGATTGCTGGGTCATGTGCTAACTTGGTCACATCTAACTTTTTAAGAAACTCCCAAACTGCTCGTGTCATTTTACATTTCCACCAGCAACATATAAGGGTTTCAACCTCTCCATATCCCCACCGACACCTGTTATCGTCTCTTTTAATACAGCCACCCTTGAGACTCATTTCATGGCCTAGCCACCCTGTGCCACGTGCATATGCGATGTTACTTCCCAGTACTCTATAGACACCCTTTAGCCAAACAGAGGAGAAGGCAAAGGCACCCCACTCCAGTCCTCTTGCCTGGAAAATCCCATGGACAGAGAAGTCTGGTAGCCTGCAGTCCATAGGGTCGCTAAGAGTCTGGCACAACTGAGCGAGTTCACTTTCACGCGTTGGAGAAGGAAATGGCAACCCACTCCAGTNACAAATGTTTTCAGTGAAGCATGGGTGTGTAAGCGTGCAGCTCACACAGCCCAGGGGAGCCGAGGGACCCCCATCCCAACCTTTCGGGTGGAGAAGGCCTGGCAAAGAGGTTCATTATTTTACTGAGTTAAATGTATCTCCACCCAAGAGAGGAAAAAACAAAGCTATTTTCACCTGTGTGGGCCTAGATTACTTCTGAAGATCAATTTGTGACAGAGAGTCTCCTCTATAGCAAAATGTAGGAATGGAGTCTACTTATCTTAGAAAGGAAAAAAGAGAGAGAACCCCCCAACAGCTTCCTTTGTCTGTCCCAGCTCCAGCCGCATCCAACAGTCCAGACTTGGAGTGGGGGGAGGGCAGCACAGGCTCATGACCTTTGGGCTGGTCTCAGACCAACAGGCTTCCACCTCTGTGGGATTCTGTTTTTCCATGAGCACATTTATGGATGCCATAAAGGAAACTGAACTATTTCAACCTCGTTTTTAAATTTTAAACACCCATACTGAGACAATTTACATACCACAAAATCCATTCACTATAAAAGTATAACTCAATGATTTTTAAGTGAATTTAGAGTTGTGCAACCATCCCTACAAGCAAAGCTTAGAACACGCCCCTCACCCCAAAGATGACGCCCACACACTTGTCTTTGTGCAGATGTACTTTCTCAGGTATGTTCCTTGGACAGATTGCTGGGTCATGTGCTAACTTGGTCACATCTAACTTTTTAAGAAACTCCCAAACTGCTCGTGTCATTTTACATTTCCACCAGCAACATATAAGGGTTTCAACCTCTCCATATCCCCACCGACACCTGTTATCGTCTCTTTTAATACAGCCACCCTTGAGACTCATTTCATGGCCTAGCCACCCTGTGCCACGTGCATATGCGATGTTACTTCCCAGTACTCTATAGACACCCTTTAGCCAAACAGAGGAGAAGGCAAAGGCACCCCACTCCAGTCCTCTTGCCTGGAAAATCCCATGGACAGAGAAGTCTGGTAGCCTGCAGTCCATAGGGTCGCTAAGAGTCTGGCACAACTGAGCGAGTTCACTTTCACGCGTTGGAGAAGGAAATGGCAACCCACTCCAGTGTTCTTGCCTGGAGAATCCCAGGGATGGGGGAGCCTGGTGGGCTGCCGTCTATGGGGTCACACAGAGTCGGACACGACTGAAGCGACTTAGCAGCAGCAGCAGCCAAACAGAATCAGTGCTCTTCAAGTCTTCCAGTATCTTGCCAATTTTCAGCTTAGTTGCTCTATCAATTACTTAAAGAGAAGTATGAGGTCTCTAACTACAATTTATGAATTATCTATTTCTATTAGCAAGACTATCAGTTTATGCTTCAGCTATTTTGGGACTCTATCATTAAGTACATGTACATTTGTGACTGTTACAACTTCCTGCTGTGCCATTAAAAAAAAATGACGCTCTTTTCAACTTCCTTGGTGGTTCTCTGGTTGAGAGGGTGTGGGTTCGATTTCTGGTCGGGGAACCTCGTGGCCAAAAACCAAAACATGAAACAGAAGCAACATCGTAAGAAATCCAGCAAAGACTTAAAAATGGTCCACATTAAAAAAAAAAAAGTCCCTTTGGCTTTAGGAATACTTTTTGTCTTAAAGTTAATTGTGTGTGCATGTATGGGCACACACTCAGGCATATCCCAACTCTTTGTGACCCCATGGATTGCAGCCCTTTAGGCTCCGCTGTCCATGGAATTTTCCAGGCAAGAATACTAGGTTGCCATTTCCTCCTCCAGGAGATCTTCCTGACCCAAGTATCAGACTGGCATCTCTTAACAAACCTCCTGCATTGGCAGCTGGATTCTTACCACTGTGCCACCTGGGAAGCCAAAGTTAATTTTATCTGATATTAATACAGTCATTCTAGTTTTCTTATGGTTATTTATGGTGTCTCTTCCTTATCCTTTTATGTAAGGATCTAAGGGGTATCTCTTATAGACAATATATAATTAAGCTTTATCTTACCTTTTTATCTGGTCTGACAATCTCTGCCTTTTGATAGAAGTATTTAAACCATTCACATTTAATATATTTTTGATCCGGGTGGATTTACACATTTATCATTTTGCTATTTGTTTTTTACATGTCTTCCTTTTTTGTTCTTCTGTTCCTCACTGACTGCTTTCTTTTGTGTCAAATATTTAATGTACCACTAAATTCTTCTGTTGATTTTTTTAAACAATATTTTACAGTTATTTTCTTAATAGCTGCTCTGTGTGCTGTGCTTAGTTGCTCAGTTGTGCCCGACTCTTGCGACCCCATAGACTGTAGCCCGCCAGGCTTCTCTGTCCGTGGGATTCTCCAGGCAAGAATACTGGAGTGGGTTGCCATTTCCTTCTCCAGGGGATCTTTGCTCTAGGGATTACAATAAGCATTTTACTAAGATCACAATCTGCTTCCTGGTAAAATGGAAAAACTATTCCCATACAGCTCCATCTCACTGCTTCTGTACTGCTATTGTCCCATATATTATATATCTATATATGTTATAAATACAACAAATTGTTATATACCCTAGATCAATTGCCAAAGGGCTATGGTCATTTTTGTCAATTCTACCCAGAGTTATAGTTAATGCTTTAGATGATGTTATGTCTTTTAACTAAGAAGAAATGAGGGGAAGAAAGTCTTTTACAGGAGCCCACATTCACCTTTTCCAGAGCTCTTTACTTCTTCCTGTGAATGTAAGTTACCCACATGTCATTTCCTTTCAGCTTGAAGAGCCAGCAGATCTGCCAGCAACAAGTCCTCTCAGTCTCTGTTTATCTGAAAATGTCTTTCTGCTTTCGTTTCTGAGGGACAGTTTTGATGCACTGAGAGTTCTGAGTTTATAGTTTTCTTCTTTTAGTACTTTGAATGCATTTAGTTCCCTTTCGGTTTCCATTTGAATGTCTCAGTGAGAAGTCAGCTGTTAATTATATTAATTGATATTTTCTCTTTTTCTGTGGCTTATAACAGTTTGACTATGATGTGCTAGGTACAGATCTCTTTGCATATATGCCACTTGAGATTTGTTGAGCTTCCTGGATAAGCTTCTCCTCAAATACATTTCTAGGGATTCTTCCTTCAAACAGCTTTTTGCCCCAAATATGCCTGCAAACGTGGGCTAACAGAGCTACTGTCCCTCCCCACACGTCATCTTCAAAACTGTCACTTCAGCCAACACCACTCTCAAACTGAGTGAACCCCTTCCCACCCGTCACAGCCTGCACTGGCCAGGAAGGGCCTTCCTGTGAACAGAGATGGGCGGAGGGCATGAGAGCAGCATCAGGTGAAGTGACACAGATTTTCACCATTTTAACCCCACATTTCAGCAGTTTCTTAAGCATAAACCCTTCTCAGATTGTTGCATGCTTGTGGTCGTTTCCAGGATGCTGGAAATAGTTAGTTGATTCAGGGAAGCGGGGAGGACTGGGTTGTCAATTCTGTCCTGCTTTATAGCTATTTTTGGGGGGAAAGGATTTGACAATCTCTCTTTACTCAATCACTGCTGGAAGCTGCCTTCCAGTCTTGACTCATTTTGAAAATAAAACATACACATTGGAAGACTATGTCAGAAAAAAATGCCAGAGATGAAAAGAGGAACTGAAGAGAAAGAGAAAACTCATCCTGCTGCCCCTTCACCAATCTCCACATGCTCGAAATCCCCCAAAGTAGGTTTTTCTTTTTTAAGTTGTAACTTGATTTAAATTCACCAGCCACTTCCTTAAAGAAAAAGGAAATTCTCTATGCTAAAAGCCACCAGAAACTCCCTCTAGTCTTCAATATGCCGAAACTGGATCACAAGAATAAGACAGCATGAAAGAAAGCAGCAGCCCGAGCAGAAAGAGCCAGACCCAGGGGCGGGGCTGCACTGGACCACGTGGGAGACTGGGATCGACACACACACACTACTGATATGCCACCCAAAACAGACAACTAACTGGAACGTGAGATCTGGCGCAGGGAACTCTACTTAATGCACTGTGGTGTCCTACATAGGACGGAAGCCCAAAAGGGAAGGGGTGTATGTGTATGTATGGCTGACTCATCTCACTAAGCAGGAGAAGCTAACTAAACACTGTAAAGCAATTATACTGCAATAAGAATTAATAAAGTAAAAAAAGCCAAACGGAAAATCTAGAAAAATACTACACAGCACTGAAAAAAAGATCATTCCAACATTCACCAACACAAGCAAACCTGGGGCTTCCATGGTGGCCCCCGGGTTAAGGATGTGCCTTCCAGTGCAGAGGACACGGGTTCACTCCCTGGTCGGCGAACTAAGATCCCACATGCCGCAGGGTAACTAAGCCCACACACCACATGGGCGCATGTGCGAAGAGCCCACACGCACAACTAAAACTCAAAAATAAATACAATATTAAAAGCAACAACGTAAGGAAACGTCACAAATGTTATGCTGAATGAAAGTAAGCAAAGGCTATAGACTACATGATTCCAGTTAAAGTGGAAAAACTAATCTCTGCTGTTCCAAGTAAAGAGTGGTTACTCAGAGGGTAGTGACAACAAGAGGGTATGCGGGGGCTGAAGAACATTGTATTTCTTAATTCAAGCTACAAGAAAGAGATTAGTTTGTGAAGTATACCAAGAGGCACATGTCTACTTTTTATCACGTATGCTACACCTCCATCAGATGAAATTCTCTGTATGGAGGTTCCCACGGGATGACCCAGATGCTCTCAATGAGGATCCAAAGACTGCCAGCTTCTAACACAGAAACCATGGCCACCCACCCCCAAAAAAATTAGTTCTAGAATGGTTCTGGGCTAGACTTGATCCTAGTATTCTGTCAAAATTCTCCAACAAACCAGACAGAACATTCTGTGTGGGCACTCAAGGAAACACTATGCTCTATATGCGACATTTTATTTTAAGTTTAAAACTGAAGAGTACTTGGCACCAACACTTCTCATGCCACGCACCATGGTCAACTTCTGCGCACACATCTGTCACCTAGACATGCAAAGCAGACATTATCACCCATTTCACAAATGAAGAAGCACAGACGAAGGTCATCCACCCAAGGTCAGCCAGGGAGCGTGAGCTGCCCCCCACTCTGCAAAGGCAGACCCTCCACAGTCTCACACTGCCTCACGTCTGGAGACGCCAGGGCGCGTCTCGCCCCTCAGGAGGGCCCCTGCTCTGTGTGCCTGGGCTGGCCTGTCGCTCGCGCTCCACACTCTTCCATGCTCCTTCACGTAACCTCACAATTCCCTCACAATTCCCTGGCCTGCCCTACAGGGGAGCATGGTGATTACAGGGAAAAAATGCAGACCAGACAGCTGGAAACAGGGCTTCCCTAGCAGCTCAGTGGTAAAGAATCCACCTACAACGCAGGAGACTGCAATGCGAGGGATGCAGGTTTGATCCCTGAGTCAGGAAGATCCCCTGGAGAAGGAAATGGCCATCACTTCACTATTCTTGCCTGGGAAATGCCTTGGACAGAGGAGCCTGGTGGGTTACGGTCCCAGGGGCTGCAACAGTCGGTCACAACTTAACGACTAAACCACCGGCGCCTAGGAACTTAAGAGGGACCCAGCAAATCTCCACAAATGTGGGCTATTCCTTCTCTTCACCCTCATGTGACAGTGCTGAAGGGAAAGCAGACCCAAACTCCCAATTTCATTTCCAGAACTTTAATAAGAGGCCTCTGGTTTTAAAACAGGGAGGGCAGAAAGCAGAGTCAGATAGAAAAGGCCTTTCTGGGTAGCAAGAACACAAAGCACACCCTCCCAACTATCGGGCTTCCCCAGCAGGAGGGGGTTAAGTTCTCAATTTATCTTGAGGAGGTAAAATTTTTAAAGCTGAGAAATACCGAGTCAGACAATCTCTGAACTCCTTAGAACACCAACCGTCTGGGCCCCCTCTGTGGGATTAGTCAGCAAAAGAAAGGGAAGAGCACCCAGGCTCTCCAGAGCTGCACCTCCCACCTACTGCCCCCTCCCCCACCCAGGGGACCAGATTCGGAAGGGAGTATGCAGAGGACCGCTGGGGGGCCGCGGGGCTGCCCCGAGGCCGTGGCCACACCCACATGCCCCCAAGCTGCGGGCTGAACATCACTCACCTGCGCTCAAGGGAGGACCCGGGCGGGCTGGGGGAGGGGTGGGGCGCTGCGATTCTTTTCATAGGGAGAAAAGAAATGGGATGGCACACCGAGTCTTATTTCTTTCAAGCTGAGGATTGGGAAAGTCACTCTTGAGGCCATCAGTACTGATTAAGGGGAAACCAGTGAAGCACACAGTATCAAACTTGGGAAGAGAGGGGCTTCCCTTCCCACATCCGCCTAGGAGGAGTGGTGACCCAGGCAGGGGGCGGCAGCATCTCTGGCCCCTGGTGCCCTAGACGTGAAAAGCAGGACCAAATGAAAAACTCACGCTTCCCTACAAACCAGAAGCAGAGAGTGGGACACAGGCACGCGTTCAGTTGAGACCTGCTGCCAAGCAGGGGAGCCGGCAGGGCTGCCCCTCCCATCCTGTGACAGCCACCCACACTACAGGCGGCTGGGCCCCAGGACGAAGGTCCCTTGGCCGGACAGTGGGCAGGTGTCGGAGCTGGAGCCCACAGCCATCTCCACGGCCACCCACTGAAAGCTGCCTCCCCATGCCCGACGGGCAGCTTCCACCTGCTCACCCTGGCCGGCCCCGCGGCCCGGGCCTCCTGCTCACCTGTGCGTGGTCCGCATGTCCACAGGCCCGTCGCCCGCCTGCCCTTCACCTCTGCCCGTGGCCGTCGCCTCTGTCCCCCTCAGCAGCCCTTGGGCGGGACCCGCTCCCAACTCAGGCGTCACTCGCGTGTCTCCATCAGCGTTTAAATCCGAGCCCAACACTCCTCTCTCCATTTTTATCTTCTTGCTCTCCACATCGTCCTCCGCTGGGTCCCGCTCAAGTGCTCGTTTCTGACTCCGTGTTCGGCATGCTTCTTCAGTCATTCTGAACTTGAGGGGAAGGGGAAAACATGACATTTAAACTTGGCACGACCAAGCAGCTATCTTCTCAGAAACTTTTCACAATGTCAGCTTGGAGTGTTTGCCTCACCACGTGACAATGGCAGAGGTGGGCACAGCAAATGAAGGGCCCGCAAAGCGTGCCCAGAACATTTCTTCACGGGCTCAAGCAGGAGCAACAGGGCATCTGGGAGGCCAAGCTATGTGTCACCCTGTCCGGGGCCAGAAACCTACAGGGACCGGGGCAAGAACAAGGGAGGGTGGCTGCTTGTCACAAAGAAGGGGGTAATCTCTGTATTCCAGACTCAAGAGCAAATAGAGGAAACTGTTCTAGGTCTGACCCCCTCCGGGGGGATCGTGCGCACTGGATGTGAGCGATCTGGAATCCAAGAAGAGGGCACCACGCTGTCTCAGGAGCAGGGCCACAGCCCAAATCCAGCCCTGCCCTGCCCTGACGAGCGCTGACCCTTCAGCCAGGGGCAGCCCCTCACTGTCTGCTCACCTCAGCAGGGTCGGGGGGTGGAGATCACATTTAACCCTTTGACTGCCGACAAAGTGGACTCTGAATGGGGTGAGGCCTGGCCCAGCACCCTGTACCTGCAGCACACACATATCTTGATTGAAAGAAGAAAGAAAAGAAGGGGAGAAAAACACCGCTGAGTCAGGTTTTGATCCCATGACATCACTGGGCTCCACATGACCCTTCCCAGGATTCAGTCTGAGAGACAAAGCACTTTCCAGAAAACCAGTTTGAACCGGTTCCAGACAACAAGCTGAAGTGTCGTTAACCCTCACAGAGACATTGAAGGAAGACCGCAGTGATGGCTGTTTGCAGGGAGACTGATGGCATTCCACAACCCAGTCTGGGACACAGGTATTTGCTCTTAAAGGGGCTACTCAAGAGACCAGCCTTGATGTCCCCACAGGGCAGGACACTGGAAACCAGAGTTCCAATGGGCAGGATCTAAGAAGCCACGCAAGAGTTCATCACAGGATGAAAAAGAATCCAGCTGCCAGGCCCCGGAACTCCCGAAGTGCTAGATCTCCACAGGTCGATGCCCACACCTGCCAACGCGGTGGCCCCTTGGGGCACCACAGCCACCCCCCGCAGTGCGCCCACACTGAAGACCTCCTGGCTGTCTCCACGCAGGCAGACACCCAGCACCTGGTTTCTTCCAGGCAAAACCCCTGGGAGGCCTGTCTTTTGGGTAGGGCCAGGCAGAATCAGTCCAGAGCCCAACCTCTGGAATCTGGGCGGTGGTACAGGGCAGTGAAGGAGCCACATCGCTGTATGTGGGACACACTCCTGAGGCAACTCACCTGCCACCTCTTTAAAGGAGCCGACTTCACAAACGAGCAACAGCGCAAGGCGCTGCCTTGGACTTAAACGGAAAAGAAGGGAAGTGACAGCTGCTCCATGCTCCTGGCGCAGGAGGCAGAGCATCCGTCTGACACGTGTTAGGCCAGCGTGGCCGAGCCTGGCCACTCAGACATCTGCTCCCACAGGTAGTCCAAAAGGGTGGAATCAAGCAGGTTTCCCGATGGCCGTGTCACCCCCAGGGTGCTCCCCACTCCAGGCAGAGCTTGAGAACTCTGAAGCTCAAGGGCACAGGCTATCAGCCGGGCCTCAATCTGCCCCCAAACCCTCCTGGCACCCCAGCCTGCACCTGCCACCCCACCTCAGCCCTCTAGGTCCCACAAACTGTCAGCCTGCTGAGTCTGTCCTGTCTCCCCGTGAGCTGCAGACAAGTCAATGCCCTGAATGGAAGTCACCCTCCCCTCCTCGCCCTCATTGTGGGAGGGACCGGTCACTTTCCTTTGGGGCACTGCCTAAACAGCAGCAGATGCTCGAACATTTGGGGAACTGGATGAGAGCAGTGATTTCAGTGGTCACTTTGAATAGTGGGTACCTGTACTTCCAGGACCAGAGAGGAGCCTATTGGGCGTAAAAGATGTGGGGAGCCTAGGATCTCAGGTAACGAAGTCCCCCACTCTTGTCAGAGAAAATTCTGTCCCTTAGGGAGAAGCTCTCGGTCTGGCCAGCCCACAAGGGCCCCCCCCAGGACAGCCTCTAGAGTGGTAAGCCCCAGGCTCCAATCCATGAAGCTCATCTGAACCCCAGTTTCAGTCTGAAGCCCTTCCTCTCAACTGTCAATATGAAGAACAAGGTTGGGGTGGGGGAGGGTTAGGGAGTGAGGACAAGGAGGTCGCTCTGCATGAGGCCATCAGACCAGCGAGGCGGTGCCCCAGTGACCTCATTTCACCATCACTGGTGTGGGATAAGTGGTCCCAAGGGGCCAGAGTGGAGTTTCACACCCATGGGGCTGCTCCCTCCAGACTCAGATCTGGTAGGGGTCCCCAGCCGAGGACCTGGGAGACCTGTCTGCTTGTACTCAGCGTGCAGTGTCAGGGCAGCTCACTCGGAAGCCAAGGTGCTGGAACTCTGCCAACCCCAGACACTCCCTGGGCCTCTGG